>OZ035883.1:16468366-16809871 GCA_964034835.1 Muscina levida | reverse complement strand
GTTATAATAAATCTTGTGAATAAATTTCAAATATGCGGTTTATGCCTTGGCTAAATGTATCTAAAAACTTATTTAACTTCACTTCCTTAGAAAGATAAAATATAGTGTTGGAATCTGTCAGTACATATACTGTTTAAGCGCCCATGAATTAAGACCCTTGGCTTAATTTCCTCCCCTCCTAATGTATCTGAATTTATTTGTATAAATAGTCATAAGTTCTAAAAGGTATCGTGATCGCTTCTTAGCGATCTCTTATTTAGTTACTTTCCCCCAACCCGAGCAGTCGTTTTCATGTAACTCGCCCACCAAGTGTACACGGTCAACCCTTTAATAATAAAGTATATGATATATATGAATATATATCCATACTAAACCCCCCGGTTTTTATCCGCAAAGAAGATCTTGAAATAAGTAGTTAGCCCTTTATCAAAAACTAATTTAATATATATCCAAAATCATCATACCAATAACACTTAAACAATCTTCTGCCACAAAAAGCTAGATGATCCCCAATGAATTTTGTTGTGACATCTACAATTACCATCATGTTGTGAAATGCCCAAAAACATACAGAATCACACACACAATCACATACACACTCTCCCATTATATAAATATTTGTCGAATAGTACAACAATTAGTCTATTGCTTTTGTCAGATGCAAACGTAATAAAATGGCATTTTAAGTAATGTCTTTACCATCCATTTGCTAATGTTCATTTGTCAATTGCATTTAATACCATGTGATTTTCTCTAATTTTACATTATACGTCCCTCCTCTATATGGCCCCACGAAGTTTTGGCTCTTTTTTTTGGGGGGGGAAATAACCATAAAAGCAATTGTTACAAATGTCTGAATCAATGTGGCTTTTACACTTAACCACTTAAATACAATAAGGATGTTTTTTCTATCAACTTTCAAACAGTTTTGGATTCCACTCAATGGCAATCGAATGGAAAGCCTTTAGCTTTTCTTTTGGTTTGCCCAAAATGGGTGGAACAACTATTTCTAATATTTGTAACCTTACCCAGTCATACACACGCACACGGCACAAACTTGCTCTTTCACTACTATATGACTACTACCAAAAGTAACAAGTGTGTGACACTCGACATACGTACGCACTCCTTCCCAATGTGGCCCGAAGCCAAACACATGGAATCTTCAAAAGTCACCAGAAAATTTTCGTCGAGTACATAAGAAGAAATCTTTTTGGAAAAGTCGCCAAAAACTTTTGTCACTCTTGAACGACACCAAAAGATGTGGTTGCACAACCAAGAAGTAGAAGAAGACAGCAGAACAAAAACTTGCACATTGAGGGTAAACCAACAGCGACAGCGACAAACGACACTACATACTTATGCCGACATTCAGCTGTCTCTCTGTGTTGTAGTGCGATAACAGCCAGCGCCCAATGGCCTTAGAAAAGCTGCCAGCCCAAGCACATGTTGCACATGGAGCACATCATTTCAATTGAAAATTTATAGACTTAAAGTTCAACAGAGCTACATAGAGCAAACTATTCTCAATCAGTTGTTGCCAGTAGTTCCAGACACGTCCTTCCCTTTTGGTTTGGCCCAAAACGCGCCGCGACGCTCTTGCTGTCTCTCTGGCAATTCACGTTAAGGGGCAGATAAATAAATTTTCCACTTTTTTGTGCTTCTGTTGGCTGGCTGGCTGGCTGGCTTTAGATTATTGTTTCTTTGTCTCTTTTTGAAGCTATAGTCGCCCGGTTAGAATACAGTGGTTAGGAGGTCAATAAATTTAAAGGGGGTTTATATATTTTTTTTTAAATATTAGTGGTACAAAATTGAGAGAATGGGGAAAATAAGGGAAATTAATTTTTTATATCATAATCAATAAAGAAGACTAAGACAAATATATTAATTATAAAAAAAATATATTAAAAATGTTTTTAAAAATATAAAAATATAAAAATATAAAAATATAAAAATATAAAAATATAAAAATATAAAAATATAAAAATATAAAAATATAAAAATATAAAAATATAAAAATATAAAAATATAAAAATATAAAAATATAAAAATATAAAAATATAAAAATATAAAAATATAAAAATATAAAAATATAAAAATATAAAAATATAAAAATATAAAAATATCTTATATATATAAAATTCTACTGTACGTGAGTTGTGACTGAACTCCTCCTAAACGGCTTGACCGATTTGCATAAATTTTTTTCTATCATTTGGGTGGCGCCCCGGGTGGTTTAGATTTACAATTCGGTCCAATTGGATAAAAGGGCGTGGCACCGCCCATACAACTGAAAATCAAAAGGGCTATATCTCATGAACTATCATAGGTATGAAGATGAGATTTGGTATATATGTTGTTGGAGCAGTATTAATTACAGCCAAGGTGGAAGTGGGCGGTGCCACGCCCCATTTTCAAAAATCGCTCTAACGGCTTTTCTAATAGACAGATTGATACGAAAATTTTACCAAGTGGTACTGTTGACCTGTAGATAGTCCCTGGCTATATTTGATTGTGATTGGACAAAGGGGCGTTGCACCGCCCATACAACTTGAAAATCAAAAGGGCTATATCTCATGAACTATCATAGGTATAAAGATGAGATTAGGTATATATGTTGTTGGAGCAGTATTAATTACAGCCAAGGTAAAAGTGGGCAGTGCCACGCCCCATTTTCAAAAATCGCTCTAACGGCTTTTCTAATAGACAGATTGATACGAAAATTTTACCAAGTGGTACTGTTGACCTGTAGATAGTCCCTGGCTATATTTGATTGTGATTGGACAAAGGGGCGTTGCACCGCCCATACAACTTGAAAATCAAAAGGGCTATATCTCATGAACTATCATAGGTATAAAGATGAGATTAGGTATATATGTTGTTGGAGCAGTATTAATTACAGCCAAGGTAAAAGTGGGCGGTGCCACGCCCCATTTTCAAAAATCGCTCTAACGGCTTTTCTAATAGACAGATTGATACGAAAATTTTACCAAGTGGTACTGTTGACCTGTAGATAGTCCCTGGCTATATTTGATTGTGATTGGACAAAGGGGCGTTGCACCGCCCATACAACTTGAAAATCAAAAGGGCTATATCTCATGAACTATCATAGGTATAAAGATGAGATTAGGTATATATGTTGTTGGAGCAGTATTAATTACAGCCAAGGTGGAAGTGGGCGGTGCCACGCCCCCTTTTCAAAAATCTCTTTGACGGATTTTATAATAGACTGATTTATAAAATAATTTTAGAAAGTTTTAGACAGTGGTACCTGTAGTTAGTCTCTGGCTGTACTTAGTTGTGATTGGATTTTTTTTATTCGCAAAAATCGTAACCAAAATCGGAATCTACGATGAATTGTTAGAAAATTTCAACAATAAAATTTGTGTCTAAAATCAATTCCTAGCTCGCGCTGGGAAGCAGGAAGATATCAAATAGAGATTTTTTTGTTTTTAAATTAGCACAAACCGAAAACTTCTGCGTAAAACTGACTTCCCAACAAACTAAATGAGGTATTACAGAAGCAAATCTATGTATTGGTTAAAAACTTATGGCCTCTGAGTGTTGACATACTGAAAACAATGTCAAAAATATACCATTCTCTTCGTCTTGGTCTCCAAGCATCGGAATAGTAGGTAAAAATTAGAGCCGGGGCTTATAGGTCTGAATGTTTCAATAGTTTCTCATTGTTAAAAAAATTTGTCTGCCTGAAATCTTCATGCTTCTAATACGAGTTCAATATATAGAGAGTATTCGGGTATATTCTTGGTCCGTATGAGAAGAAGAGGAGGTTTTTATGGCTAAAGGCAGCAAGCTTCAAACAAAATTTTCATTTGCGGTCAATAGGAGGAGAAGGCATAACAAAAGTGTTTTTTACGCCCAAAGACATAGTTAGTATACAGACGGTTCCCGCTACTACAGATAAATATAAAAATTGAATTTTGATCTTTAGAGGTATTTCTGTTTCCGATTTGTGAAAGAAGTGTTTTTTCTTCCTACATACAGACAAAACTTAATCTACATGTCGAAACTATATAGATATGACTTTGATGATGAACTTTTTACTATCGTCATAGAGCCTATCATATTTAGAATTTAAAACAATAAAACTTAATTAGTTAACTTCTATGTTAAGGAGTTACTTGAAATAAGTTACATAAGTTAATAAACTTAACATATTATTGTCGAGCTAAGTACCGTTTTAAAGTACTATGTAGACCTACATGTGAAATATATTACAAGTTAATATGCAATAGCGAAGCATTGCCGGGCTCTCTAGTTCTTATATAAATACTAACCGTGTGTTGCGGTTATGTCCTTAAACTGTCTGATAATGTATATACCTGAAAGTAAAAGAAAAAAATAGATATTAATTGTACCTTTTAAAATGTATGAAGGTTATACAGGTTGTCAACTGATAAATAAAATACAGGGTGAACCAAAAGTCAATTTACAATTGAATCAGTAACAGCAGCAGAGGAGTAACGACATTCAGACAACTGCAATCTGTCACGTTCTCATTCTTCAGCGCCGTTGCTTCCATAGAAACCTTGAGATTTACTATAAAATCGGTTTACAATGCTGCGAAACTACTTAATTGACTAACATGGCTAAAATGTTGTGCCACGAATCTTAGATTTTAAAGTATGCCAATATAAAAATCTGAACAAAATTGAATAGTTGCAATTAAAACTTTAAAATCAAATTAATTTCCTTTTTTTCATTTATTTGAAAGCATACGTTATTTGTGGTTCCATATTGATAAGGTTATGTCTGCAACCAATATGTTTCACTTTACATTTTAATAACACATGACATAAGTTGCCATGTCAACTAAATGATATAATTAATTTGCCCTGCAGCGTCTTTGCACCAAACCACTGTCCACCACTGTTGTTCTTCAATGACGATGGGTGGTCTGGCACTATCTGTTCTGCAGCTCACAAACACAATGTTTAACATTTAAGGCGTAAACGTGATTTATTTTAATAGATGATGATAATGTTTTATCGATTTTTATCAGATCCCAGCAGCAACAACAACAACACAAACAACTACAATTGCACAAACAGCTGCCGCTGGGGAAATAAAGGAAACGGAAGTGTGCGCACAGCTCAACACAGCATAGCAGCCGACTAGCAGCGGCAATAACACTAAGTAGGAAAGTCAGTGATTTCAAACACATAAATCAAAACTGACGGACTGACTGACTGGCTGACGACGAGAAAAATCTATACAATTAATAAAGTTAGCATTGAAGAGGGATGCTTAGGTGCGGCACAAATACCTTAGAGAACAGATGCTAGCGATATTCTTGTTGCATACCCAGTAAATAGATAGATAGAGAGATAGATACCTACACATAGTTTATACAGTTCTGGTATCATCACTTATCCGCCCCAGTGATATAACATGGCAACGCCTTTCACTAAAGCTTCCTCATTAATTTCAATGTAATTTCGGTAAAACTATTTGTGAAAGCGAACGAAACACAAGCACACACAAAAAATGACAAGGAGGGTGCAGATAAAATTCTACAGGCTGTCGGGGAGAATTTATTAAATACAATACAACAAAATACAATGCGATTACAAAGTTATTAACATAACACAAAATTCAAATGACAACGATAGGAACTGACAGCGACATTATTTGGAGTTTATTAAAAGGAATGCACTAATTCAATTCTAAATTTAACAAGCTGTTTTGTAGTTCAATAATAAATAATTAAGTTCAATAAAATAAGTTCAATAACTTTTTTACTCCATGCGTTTTTCATTTTGTTATCTACTTTTTCCAAACTAATTATACCGGTATTAACTAAGCATCCATTTTCATTTCCCAGCTCTTATAACAATGGAAAGTCTATTTACAAAAATATCTCATATGTCTCTTTTCTGGCAATCTGTATTAAAGACCCTTAATTATGTGGCACAAGCTACAAAATATCTAAAACTACTTACTTGCATTATGCATCTAATACACGTATGTACTCGTATGTGAGCCTTTTCACTTAACTGAAACGTCAATGCTCATTTCTGTCGTTATTGCGCTTCACTCAATCTCATGTCACAGAATATTATGACTATCTGCCGACGTCACCAACTCCCCGGCTGCCATGCAATGTGCTGCACTCTCGCGAAAGTTCATTCACTTGCATTTCATTAGCAGCTATCAACTACTAAAAAATCACAAACATGCATAAAATGAGTGCAGTGGCAGCATCAGCAGCAGCTTTTCCCTCTTCTCATGTTTATGTCCCCGCGTGATATACATCCTTCGTCCTTTTTTTTGTGCTTATTTTTTTATGGAAATTTTTATGTCATCGTCATTCACTGCACTCGCCCACTCAGCTGCACCAACACACGTGCAGTTGCATAGATGCGGGCATACTCGCACACATCTGCAGTTTATTATATGGAGGAGAGGTCTCGCATACAGCTGTAGGTATTATGCATAACAATCCACAGTTTGGTCGAGAGTCATTAACGTCTCTTTAGCGAACACTATATGGACAGTGGGCACTCGATATATGCCACATATTTGCAAGAATGCATTATTGATAGGAATGCAAAATTGAAGACCGAAAACATACTTTGGTTACATCTTACCATTGATAAAAGAATGTTGGACTGAATTAGGAATATATTGTGCGACAAATGAAGGATGCACTTTTAACATATCCTTATGATCTGAATACAAAACTTGAGAAACAATATACAATATATATAATATAGTTGCGGATTTTCCACTATTTTTGAAGCATGAGTGAAAATTGTATATAACAGAACGGTGAAAATTAGTTTTGATTAAAAATTATTTTGACATAATAAACTGTAAATGAAAACGACTAAAACTTGGATAACAAAAAGTGATGAGTCATGTTGAGTAATTGTACGACCACTGCCGAAATTAAAATACAATTACATATATCAAATTGTCGCGTTACCGATTGACTGACTGATCATTGCCCAGACAAGACGGCTTAACCCAGAATCATGAAATTAGGGGTGTACATTCTTCTTATAGAAAAAGGTAGTCGATAAAAAGGGATTTTTCGAAATGTGTACTAATAGAGGTAAAAAAGACCTAATGACTAAATCTATGATGACAAAAATCTATCTAAGCATAGGCCCTATAATGTTAGAGAGCTACACGAAGTGATCTTTTGATACTCGTACTTTTGCGCTAAAAACAGACCCAAAATGGGACGAAACTGGTACTATCAGCCAGATCCAGCAAAATTAGGTTAAATACTTATTTTGGAAAATTGTTGTATGATATGTTGTTATCTTTATAACATCATACTTTTAGGGGTAATTAGGAAGTGGATAAGAGGATAAAACTGGTGCCATAAGCCACATGGCTAAAGGTAGAATTGTGAAAATGGGGATGTTTATTCATTTTTGGAGTAGTTGTGCGATATAAAGTGATTTATCGAATTTCGTACTTTTAGCGGGAAAAGGCAGCAAAAGGGATAAAACTGGTACCATCGCCCAGACCTAACGCCTATAGGTGGAATCGCGAAAATGGTTCTGAATATATTTTTTTTTAAATAGTTATGCGATATGACGAGACTTTTCGAATTTTGTATCCTTACGCAGAAAAAGAGATTAAACTATTACTATAACCCAGACCCAACGGCTTCTGGTGAAATCGCGAGAATGGGTGTGAATACTTATTTCAAAAAGTTGTCCATCTCTCATAGAAAACGGCTAAAGATACAACCACAAAATCGACGTGAATATTACTGAACAGTTGTCCGATATGAAGAGATTTTTCGAGAGAAAAAAATAAAAAATTCTAATTGGTAATTATTTAGTATTTTTAATAATACTAATATTTTCAATATTTTTAATATTAATTTTTAGTATTTTTACGATCGACTAAAAATTAACAATCAAACTCTGGCACGGCACGGCCTAAAAAACTAAATGCCTTACTTTGACATAGAAAAATTTAAAGTAATCTTAGTTTAACAACATAAAACCTTGTAAAGAAGCTTAAGCTTTAAGGTAAAAAGGGGAATCGTGGGGAAAGAATTTCCTCCATTTTCTCATGTTTGAATATTAACGGTCAAATTCAAAGAATACACCACTGGTGCTGGACATTTTCGGCTGATATCTACTTCGCATGTACATGTGTGACATAATTGTAGATATATATACAGCTGATGATGTACCATTGTGTATCAGTTTGTCACAAAGGGGTCTGAAGATGAACTCGTCATAGAGTTCGAAACGCGTCATCCTAGTGAGTGACACACTGAATTTGACCAAAAATATTTAAACAATAAAATAAAAAATAAAAACACTTTTCTGATCGTAAGCCGAATGTGATGTATCATTTGATACACTTTAACGTAAATTTAATATATAAAAACACGATCGACTAAAAATTAACAATCAAACTCTGGCACGGCACGGCCTAAAAAACTAAATGCCTTACTTTGACATAGAAAAATTTAAAGTAATCTTAGTTTAACAACATAAAACCTTGTAAAGAAGCTTAAGCTTTAAGGTAAAAAGGGGAATCGTGGGGAAAGAATTTCCTCCATTTTCTCATGTTTGAATATTAACGGTCAAATTCAAAGAATACACCACTGGTGCTGGACATTTTCGGCTGATATCTACTTCGCATGTACATGTGTGACATAATTGTAGATATATATATATATACAGCTGATGATGTACCATTGTGTATCAGTTTGTCACAAAGGGGTCTGAAGATGAACTCGTCATGGAGTTCGAAACGCGTCATCCTAGTGAGTGACACACTGAATTTGACCAAAAATATTTAAACAATAAAATAAAAAAAAAAAAAAAAAATGAAAACACTTTTCTGATCGTAAGCCGAATGTGATGTATCATTTGATACACTTTAACGTAAATTTAATATTTTTAATAATTTTAATATTTTTAGAATGTTGAATATTATTAATATTTTAAGTATCTTGAATATTATTAATATTTTTGAAATGTTGAATGTTTTTTTAATATTTTAAATACTTTTAATATTTTTAATATCTCTAATATTTTAAAGATTTTTAATACTTTTAATATTTTTGATATTTTTAATATTTTTAATATTTTTAATATTTTTAATATTTTTAATATTTTTAATATTTTTAATATTTTTAATATTTTTAATATTTTTAATATTTTTAATATTTTAATACTTTTGATATTTTTAATATTTTAAATAGAAAAAGAGAAAATCAGTTAAAGGTACAACACAAGAATTGATATGTGTAGAGAGGACGTTACTGGTCTTACCATCCAGACCCTGTAAATAATGCTTATTTAGTCAAAAATTATTCACTTGTCATTAGCGGCGGAGTAACACGATAGTTTACACGATATATTTACATGCACGCCTTTGCTCTTGAACAGCTCAATTACACTAAATTTTACGTATACGTAATATGAGCATATAATTACCATACGCACTGATGGACGAAAAAATTTTACTTTATCTATATATTTATGTATATAAATATGGTGGCAAAAATGTATAGTAATTCATCAATTGAGAACGGTTGGACCGATTTTACTGAAATTTTTTTTTAGTTGTTCGTAATTGCCAGGAGAAGGTTTATGTAAAAAAAAAAACTGGAAAACTCGGAAAATTCCAGAAAAAATCTAAAGATTTGGATGCCTTCGACGAAATCCTCCATTGTATCGCTTGATTTAATGATTTCAGACTACATAAAAGTGCAAAATTCGTTGTGTTGCAGAAAAATTTCGGATTATTGTGAAATATATAAATATAAAAAATAGTGTAAAAAATGTATAGTAATTTTTTCAATTGTTCTTAATTGGCAGGAATTTTTTATGCCAGAAAATTTTGGGAAAATCCTTAGGAAAAGCCGGGATTTTTGAGTGCAATTGTTACGAAATGGCTTTTCAAATGCAAAAATAGAAAATTATTAGCGAAAAACTGGGAAAATTCCGGAAAAGCGAAAAAAATTTGATTTTTTTATCGACGAAATTTTGCAGTTTTCGCATGATTTGATGATTTTGATGTCGGTTGGAAAATATAACGAGATAAATAATATCTATATATATAAAATGGTGTAATAGTAATTCATCAATTGAGAACGGCTGGACCGATTTTGCTAAAACGTTTCTCAGTTGTTTGCAATTGCCAGGAGAAGGTTTATGTGAGATAAAACTTTGGGAAAATCCTCCGGAATCCTCCGAAATTTAGCTTTTTGTCGTATGAATTGATAGTTTTGGACGATGTAACCACGAAAAATTTTAGATAATTATTCCGACATGACTTTCCGAATGAAAAAATAGACAAATTCTTGGTGGAATACTCGAAAAATTTGGATTTTTCGAATAGGACGTGGTTGTTTTTAGGGAGAGTTGTTTACTAGACTAATGCCTCCTATTAGACAATCAAACTTTGGACGACGTACGCGTCGTATTAGATTTAGTCAGAACGTTCGTAATAATCAAACGCAAAAGGAACGTGCCAAAAAAAATGAATGGAGACGTGCCATATTGCACAGTTTCGCGCTGCACAATCACCACCTCAAATTCGACAAAATATTACTAGAAGAAGACCAGTCTTAAATATAGACTTGAATCGCGTTGCTTTTGAATACGATTCCACAATCGCCTACAAAGAATTTCGCTGCGTTGATATCGGTTCATTGTCTGTCGTATGCCAGCATTGCAATGCATTGAAGTTACAATCGGAAACTCCCGGCTTATGCTGCTACTCATTTCGAGATGAGATCCCAATTTTCCCAATATTTTAAGATGAGATCCCAACTGTTTCTTTTGCGATCGAACATTTTTGTTAGGAAATAAATGCATTTAAAGTTGTTCATGTGAATATCGACGGCTTTACAGCTATTGCAGGGTGAGAATGTGGAATCACACGATATTGTTCTCAAGCGTCGGGAGACTCATCGGTCATATGATGCACGTCAATACCCGTTAATGTTCTGTCGTGGAGAGGGTGAATATCACCACAATTTAAAGATGGTCAATACAATGACAGGTTTGTTTACAAGTCATCAAGAAAAGAATCGAATAAAAAGGTTAGCTCAAATAATTTGTATGCGTATCGATCTGCTGCCACTTTGTAGAGGAGCGGTCGAACTGCACACTCCGCTTTGAATCTTCTCACAGTTGACAAGCCATTGGGCAAAATATCCAGAAGTTCGGCGACAGCGAAATTGTTGCGAGAATGCAAAATCATCATTTGGGATGAATGCACGATAACGCATCAACGAGCTTTGGAGGCAGTTAACCGAAAGATGAAGGATTTATGAGGTGATTCGAAACGATTTGGTGGGGCTATAATATTTCTGTCGTCAAACGCCTCCCGCCATCCCAAAATCTAAGGCGTTAACTTGGAGCGAGACGAAGATCGCCGAGTCAGAAGTTGTATGGCAGAACAACGTTTGCCGGGTCAGCTAGTTTAATACTGATTACTTCGATCAGGACAACTTTAGGAACAGACACAATGCTAAATAATTATACAGTTTGTACTGGTTTTATGTTCAAATGAAATAATATTGCATAATTTTATTATATTGGGGAATGGGACTTTGCCCAGAGGCTGAAAACTACTGATTGTCACTCACTTGGGAGTGACCAGAAGCGATTCCTTTGTGGCACTGTCCAAGCAGCTAACTACTTCCGGTCCTAGACCAAGTATTCCCTGGGCAATGACTTCAAAGCAACCGCTTAGAAGTTAGCTAGAGTTAGAAGGCGAAACGTTGAGTAACCTAATCGGCATGCTACCACCGATGCGTCTTAGGAAGTAGGTAACAAAAGTTACTGAAGCTCAACACAGGCTCTCCTAGTGGCCTTGGCAGCCCCAAGAAACTAGGATCGGGAGCGGTGGCCTAATAAGCCACTCTCCTTAAACAAAATTTATTATGAAAACACGAAGAAAAGAAAAAACAAGAACCCCCCCAAATGTTGACGACCCCCGCAAACGCTATAAGGACCATGATTTAAGGATATGCACCTGGAATGTCCGAACTCTATACAGAGATGGTGCCTCTATCCAACTGGCGGATGTCCTCGACAAATACAAGGCTGACATCACCGCCATACAGGAAATGAGATGGACGGGACAGGGATGCACACGACGAAAGAACTGTGACATCTTCTACAGCTGCCATGCAGAAAGACACGAATTTGGATGTGGTTTCATAGTCGGCAAGAGACTCCGACACCTGATCTCGCGGTTTAACCCTGTAAGTGACCGAATAGCCACCATTCGCATCCGGGCGAAATATTTTTACATCACGCTGATTTGTGTACACGCCCCGACGGAAGATAAAGACGATGAGATTAAAGATGCATTTTACGAGCGCCTAGAGGAAACATACGACCGCTGCCCTGGCCACGACATTAAAATTGTTCTAGGAGACTTTAATGCAAAAATAGGAAGGGAAGATGTTCTTGGTCCATCGATCGGCAAATTCAGCCTGCATACCGACACGTCAGACAACGGGTTTAGGCTGGTTAGCTTCGCAGCGGGAAGGAACATGGTAGTGAGTGGAACCAGATTCCAGCACAAAGATATCCACAAGGCAACTTGGCTATCCCCCGATCAAAACACCAAAAATCAAATTGATCATGTGGTAATCGATGGCAGACATGCATCTAGTGTCATGGACGTGCGTGTGATTCGTGGTGCTAATATTGGCTCGGATCATTACCTGGTTGCAGCCAAGGTGCGCATAAGATTGAGCAGAGCGAAAAACGCACGTAACCAAACACAAAGAAAGCTGGACATCGCGAAGCTGCAAACCCCAGAGATAGCTACTGCCTACTCCAACCAGCTCTCCCAACTTTTACGACACAACGCCTCTACTTCTGACGTTCCCGATACACAGTGGCAGCATATTGCGCATTCCATGGCAACCGCCGCAACAACCGTGCTAGGATATGAAAAGCGGAGCTCAGACGAATCCTGGTACGATGAAGAATGTCGCATAGCGTCTGAGGAACTGGATGCTGCTTATAGGGCAACGCTACAGCCAATTGCGACCCGTGCTGTTAGGGAACGGCATAAGGAGAAAGCTAAACGGGCGAGACAGCTATTTAGGCGAAAAAAACGTCAGATGAAGGAACGGGAGAACGAGGATATAGAACGATACAGGGATAGAGGTGAGGCCCGAAAATTTTACCAGAAAATAAGAACAAATGGATACGGTAATGGCCTCCCCACCTGTAAGGACAGTGATGGAAATCTGGTCACGGATACGCAGAGTGTGCTGCACATATGGAGAGAACACTTCCAGCAACTGCTGGTTCCAGAAGGCAGCGCACGTGAAGTTATCACGCCAATTGTCGACGACGGCTTAGATTGCCCACCACCAAGTCAAGCCGAGGTAAGAAGAGCAATATCGCGGCTGAAAAACAACAAAGCAGCCGGTGCCGACGGTCTGCCCGCAGAGCTCTTCAAGTCCGGTGGCGAGGAGCTGATAACGAGCATGCACCAGCTCCTGCGCACGGTTTGGCTTAAAGAGTGCATGCCCGACGATTGGAATGTAAGCGTATTATGTCCTGTGCTGAAAAAAGGTGATCCAAGTGTGTGCTCCAACTACCGCGGGATCAGCCTTCTACCCATCGCATATAAGGTCCTGTCGAGTGTGCTATGTGAAAGACTAAAGCCAGTGTTATCCAACCTGATCGGGCCTTATCAGTGTGGCTTTAGACCCGGAAAATCAACAACTGACCAGATTTTCACACTTCGGCAAATCCTGGAAAAGACCCAAGAGAAACAGATCGACACGTACCATCTTTTTGTCGACTATAAAGCTGCCTTCGACAGCCCGATACGGCAGAAATTACTCGATGCCATGGCTGAGTTTGGTATTCCAGCGAAGCTGATACGTCTTTGCGGAATGACGCTGACTGACACGAAGTCTTCAGTGAAGATTGGCAAGGACCTTACGGAGCCATTCTATACCAGACGAGGCCTAAAACAAGGCGACGGCCTATCGTGCGATCTCTTCAACATTGTGATGGAGATGATAATGAGAAAAGCTGCAGTAAACACGAGTGGCACTATATTCAACAAAAGCCACATGCTACTCGCGTACGCTGATGACGTAGACATCATCGGTCGAAAACTGCGGGATGTGACTGCAGCCTTCTCAGGTATACGTAAGGAATCAGCGAAAATGGGCCTAACGGTGAACGAGGACAAAACGAAGTTATTAGTTTCAACGAACAAAGAATCTACTCGTTTGGGAAACTGCGTGAACGTTGACAACTATAATTTCGAGGTGGTAGATAATTTTGTCTACCTAGGCTCCGCCATCAACTAAGAAAATAATGTCAGCCTAGAAATCCGGAGAAGAATCCTGCTTGCAAATAAATGCTACTACGGACTAAGCAAGCGATTCAATGACAAAGCCCTCTCTCGACGAACAAAACTCCAGCTATACCAGATACTGGTTCTACCTGTCTTAATGTATGGCTCAGAATCCTGGGTTATGACACAAGCGGATGAATCGGTTCTGGCGGTATTCGAGAGAAAAATACTCCGTAAAATATATGGGCCCATCATCGTTAACGGAGAGTATCGGCGTCGTATGAATCATGAGCTGTACGAGCTGTACACTGACATTGACGTGGTCAAACGCATTAAGGTGCAACGGCTGCGCTGGCTAGGTCATGTTGTACGCATGGATGAAAATGCTCCAGCTCGAAAAGTCTTCGACAATGAACTCGATGGACGGCGCAGAAGAGGGCGACCAAAACTCCGTTGGAAAGACCAGGTTACTGAGAACCTTACAGAACTCGGTGTGACTAACTGGAGAAGAAGCGCAGAAGATCGAGGCGCTTATAATATTTTTCTACGTGCGGTATATAATCCACTGGGATTGCATAGAAGTACCAGCTAAGTAAGTAAAGTAATTTTATTATATGTATTGTATTGTACATAAAATTATGTTTGTCAGATAAGTCCAATTTAACATTATTATTATTTTATAAATATGTATGCCTTTTGCATTTAACGACACCTCACTGTAGGCGTAGCATAACTTTTTTTCAGACATATTTAAAAACTCTCACACTGATATTTGCAATACTCACAACCGCACAGCCATGAATACATATAAATCAACCAATCCATCCGCTTTCACACACTGATGAATACTCCACTCATTGCATTACACACAACGATGTGATGGTTTTAATAGATCTTATAGTGGATTTTAACCTATAAGGTTTTATTAAAAACCCAATCGATTTCTGGCATTTAAATTACTGCAAAACGATCGAGAGTGAGTGATGTTGTGTAACAATTGTTACATAGAAACCTTGGAGATTAGGAAAAAAAGGGGATATTTTTAATATTTGTTTTATGTAAATCACTTAATTTTTATGAACATATAAATAATTAATTATGAAATAAAAAACTGTACAGTTATTTTCCTTAAATGAACAACATAAATAGAATAATTTAGGTCAAGTAGAAGAGAACATTGCAATAAATGCCTATGGTCTGTAAGAAGACTAATGGCCGAGTTACTAAAATCCTTCTAATAATTTTAAATTTTTACAGTTCTATCTTAGATTTCTTGGCCTTAATACAACACATATCCTTCAACAATTCTCACATTGTTATCTTGCATATCATTAACGTTTATGCTGCCGTAGTCGTTCCACTGCAGTCTGAAAAACATATTCCAACGACGACTTTCAAGTAGCGTTCCCATAAAATGCATTTTAATCAGACCATCGCAAAATTATCCCAAAAGCATGGAACAACACGATACTCAGGCAGGACTCAAGTGAGCGTTTCATCCAACGCCGGAATTTTTTTTTCCATATTTCGCATTTTCCTTGCATTCCCACTGAAGTTTTATGAATATTGCATGAAAGACAAATTGCAGCGGCGAACAAAGGAAAGCACAGAGAGGAAAGTCAAACAGAAAGACGGGGAGCAAATATGCAAATAAAGGAACACGCCATGAAACACCATTCTCCACCGGGAGTCTGGAGAGAGGAGTATATGATTTATGTGCAAAAATAGGTCTCGAATAATATTCCAAATGCAAATGCCGTGCTATGTGTGTGGTTGCCAACTGTTTCGGTTCAAAGGAAACTGCTGTAGCTGCAGCGACAAAGCGTCCGCGACAGCTTCATCATTATTATTATCAACATCATCATCAGCAGCAGCAGATTTATAGAGATATGAAAGGAACTATAATTTAAATATGTAGATGTATTCAATAGCTGCTGCATGTACACACATACATACATACATACATATTTAAGAACACTTGTGTACATAGATTTGTATGCACATGTACTCGTATCGCTCGAATGGATATTAAGCTTTTCTTCTGAAGATGAGGAAACGCGACTACATTTCATTTGAAGAGTCATGTGTTTCTGGCACAAAAGACTGCCAGGTAAACAGTCATAACTGCTATGGTGGCGTCCATTGGCATCATTTGAAATTCGTAGTGATTATTTAAGTTGAAAAATATGTATGATGAGTGAAATGAAATGGGAACGAAAAAATCATATTTATAATGAAAATATGACGTTACGTAGGAAAGCAGGATAAATGTTAAATTAAAACCAAAACTTAAAAAAAAATATTCAGATTTTATGAAAAATCGAAAATATTCTATTCAAAACTATTAAATATATTAAAAATATTAACAATTTTAATAAAATTAAACATATTAAAAATTTTAAAAATATTAAAAATATCAAAAATATTAAAAATATTACAAATATTAAAAAACTTTAAAAATATAAAAAATATTAAAAATATTAAAAATATTAAAAATATTAAAAATATTAAAAATATTAAAAATATTAAAAATATTAAAAATATTAAAAATATTAAAAATATTAAAAATATTAAAAATATTAAAAATATTAAAAATATTAAAAATATTAAAAATATTAAAAATATTAAAAATATTAAAAATATTAAAAATATTAAAAATATTAAAAATATTAAAAATATTAAAAATATTAAAAAAATAAAAATATTTAAAATATTAAAAAAACTAAAAATAATTGAAATATAAAAAATATTACAAATATTAAAAATATTAAAATAATATAAAATAATTAAAAATATTCAAAATATTCAAAATATTCAAAATATTTAAAATAATAAAAATATTCAAAATTTAAAAATATTCAAAATATTCAAACTATTTAAAATATTAAAAATATTTAAAATATTCAAAATATTCAAAGTATTCAAACTATTCAATATATTTAAAATATTCAAAACATTAAAAATAATAAAAATATTAAATATATTAAATATATTAAAAATATTAAAAATATTAAAAATATTAAAAATATTAAAAATATTTAAAATATTAAAAATACTAAAAATATTAAAAATATTAAAAATATTAAATATATTAAAAATATTAAAAATATTAAAAACTAGCTGGCCCGGCAGACTACGTCCTGCCTCCAAATTTTTGTAAAATATGTCGAGTGTAGTTGAAATCTAAAAACGATTGGTTTATTTAAAATATTTCAATGTAAGGGCGATGTTTTCCCGGACAAATTCTGTTATTGATATATCTTAAAGATAATTATATATTATTATATGAATTGCTAAAACGGATCAGCAGTGTCGTCCATGATGTGATGAAAACTTACTTATTGATAGGCATATATTCTAAAACCAAATTTTTAAGCCGATTGACTGACATATAACTTTCTGCGTTGGTGTACTGGGTGATTGTACCATTTATCCTAAGGAGTACGAATTTCCAAAAATGCATTGATTAGGCTCAGCAACCTCATTAACCGTATGGTCTGGGTGATATCAACAGTTATTCCTATTTTCGTTATTGTCCCCGAAAATTTTGAAATGGGAAAAACCACTTTGTTAAGCTCTCTAATTCAGTAGGAAGTGCGCCATTATAAAAGTTGGTCCTTCTTCTTTAAGCCTTTTTGCGGTCTAGATGACCATCTACAGCCAATCCCCAACTTTCACTGAAATTTTGGGACAAATGGTGTCAATCGTTTTCACAATTAGTGGTGACATCAAAATGTACATCTTTTTTATATATTAAGACTTCTGAATAACTTTGATGTTAATAAAAGTGGCTAAATGACATTCCAGAAATTAAGTGTATCATAAGCTAAACACCGGCAACTGGTTCCAAACATACATTCAAAATTTTCTCATGTCAAAAAAATCATATATTTTAAGTCTAAGTAAAATCGGACAATCATTATTCAAAATTTTCTCATGCCAAAAAAGTCATATATTTTAAGTTTAAGTAAAAACGGACAATCGATATAAATTTTCGAAATAATTCAACCGCAGCCAAATCAACTGCGGGTCCATATATACAAAAAAAATCTCGTAATAAAACAAATATACATTCTAAATTTCAGTCAAATTGTTTAATTCGTTAAAATTTTCATTATAATTCCACCATAGCTACACCTACCGGGACAATTTATACAAAAAAATTTTTCTCAAGGTTCCACTAACATAAATACTAAATTTCAGTTAAATTGGTACATGCATTCAAATTTTCGATATAAGTCCACCCTAGCGCCATCTACCGGGTCCATTTGTATATAAAATTTTTTCTGATGATCAAACAAACATGGATTCTGAATTTCAGTTAAATTGGCCCATTCGTTTAAGTTTTGATTGTAAACCGACCCCAGCGCCATCTACCGGGTCCATTTGTCCGTATAATGTTTTCTCATGATCAAACGAATATCCATTCTAAATTTCAGTTGAATTGGTACATGCATTCAAATTTTCGATATAAATCCACCCTAGCGCCACCTGGATTAGATTTTTTTCAACACAAACAATCTACGGAAAATTTCGAATCGAATAAAAAAAAATCAGCCAAATCGCTCCAGCCGTTCTCAAGTGATGGTATGACATACGTGGACCATTTCATTTTTATATATATAGATATTAAAAATATTTAAAATATTAAAAATACTAAAAATATTAAAAATATTAAAAGTATTAAAAATATTAAAAATATTAAATATATTAAAAATATTAAAAATATTAAAATTATTAATATTTAAAATATTAAAAAAAAACTAAAAATAATTGAAATATAAAAAATATTACAAATATTAAAATTATTAAAATTATTAAATTCATTAAAATTATTAAAAATATTCAAAATATTTAAAATAATAAAAATATTCAAAATTTAAAAATTTTCAAAATATTCAAAATATTCAAAATATTTAAAATAGTAAAAGTATTCAAAATATTAAAAATATTCAAAATATTAAAAATTTAAAAAATATTAAAAATATTAAAAATATTAAAAATATTAAAAATATTAAAAATATTAAAAATATTAAAAATATTAAAAATATTAAAAATATTAAAAATATTAAAAATATTAAAAATATTAAAAATATTAAAAATATTAAAAATATTAAAAATACTAAAAACAAAACTCCTGTGTAATTGTGTCCGATGGACTTATGCATAGGCAAGTGCTTGTGTGTGTTTTATGTTGGCATGTTGTGCGCTTCGAGGATGCTTTCTTCGCACCGTTGGGAAAAGTTCTCATTAGCTTTGAGATGTTTTCTTCCCTTAAGGTTTGTGATGATAGAGGAGAAAGCACAGCAAAGGGCGCTGACGAGACATTGTGGTTAATGTCGAAATGGCGTCATACGCCTAACCTGCTGTCAACGTAATACATTTCACACTCTTGACTAAAAACCTATTGGCAATGATTTCAAACCGAACTATGACAATATCATAATTCAATACAGATCAACAAAAAACAAAATCAAGAACGATATTAAAAATATTAAAAAAACTAAAAACAAATTACAAATATTTAAAATAATAAAAAAACTAAATATATTAGAAATATAAAAAATATTACAAATATTAAAAATATTAAAATTATTAAAAATATTAAATATATTAAAAATATTCAAAATATTAAAAAAAAATGATGTACCATTATGCATCAGTTGGTCACAAAAGGGGTCTAAAGATGAACTCGTCATGGAGTTCGAAACGCGTCATCCTAGTGCGTGACACACTGAATTTGACCAAAATATTTAAACAATAAAATAAAAAACACTTTTCTGATCGTAAGCCGAATTTGATGTATCATTTGGTACACTTAACGTAAATTTAATATATAAAAACACGACCGACTAAAATTAACAATCAAACAGTTTAAAATACTCTGGCACGGCACGGCCTAAAACTAAATGCCTTACTTTGACATAGAAAATTTAAAGTATCTTAGTTTACCAACAAAACCTTGTAAAAAAGTTAAGCTTTAAGGTAAAAAAGGGGAATCGTGGGGAAAGAATTTCCTCCATTTCTCATGTTTGAATATTAACGGTCAAATTCAAAAAATACAACACTGGTGCTGGACATTTTCGACTGATATCTACTTCGCATGTACATGTTTGACATAATTGTAGATATATATACAGCTGATGATGTATCATTATGCATCAGTTGGTCACAAAGGGGTCTGAAGATGAACTCGTCATGGAGTTCGAAACGCGTCATCGTAGTGCGTGACACACTGAATTTGAACAAAATATTTAAACAATAAAATAAAAAACACTTCTGATCGTAAGCCGAATTTGATGTATCATTTGATACACTTAACGTACATTTGAAATATTAAAAAATATTAAAAATACTAAAAATATTAAAAATATTAAAAATATTAAAATTATTCATAATATTAAAAATATTAATAATAATAAAAATATTAAAAATATTAAGAATATTAAAAATATTAAAAATATTAAAAATATTAAAAATATTAAAAATATTAATAATAATAAAAATATTAAAAACTAGCTGGCCCGGCAGACTTCGTCCTGCCTCCAAATTTTTGTAAAATATGTTGAGTGTAGTTGAAATCTAAAAACGATTGGTTTATTTTTTTGACCTCTAAAATATTTCAATTTAAAGGGCGAGGTTTTCCCGTGCAAATTTTGTTATTCATATATCTTAAAGATTATTATATATTATTATAAGAATTGCTAAAACGGATCAGCAGTGTCATCCATGATGTGATGAAAACTTACTTATTGATAGGCATATATTCTAAAACCACATTTTTAAGCCGATTGACTGACATATAACTTTCTGCGCTGGTGTACTGGTATTTTCTCATGCAAAAAAATCATATATTTTAAGTTTAAGTAAAATCGGACAATCGATATAAATTTTCGAAATAATTCAACCCCAGCCAAATCAACTGCGGGTCATATATACAAAAAAAATCTCATAATAAAACAAATATACATTCTAAATTTCAGTCAAATTGTTTAATTCGTTAAAATTTTCATTATAATTCCACCATAGCGACAGCTACCGGGTCAATTTATACAAAAAAATTTTCCTCAATGTTCTACAAACATAAATACTAAATTTTAATTAAATTGGTACATGCATTCAAATTTTCGTTATAAATCCACCCTAGCGCCATCTACCGGGTCCATTTGTACATACGATATTTTCTAATGATCAAACAAACATAGATTCTGAATTTCAGTTAAATTGGCCCATTCGTCTAAATTTTGATTGTAAACCGACTCCAGCGCCACCTACCGGGTCTATTTGTACATAAAATGTTTTCTCATGATCAAACGAATATCCATTCTAAATTTCAGTTGAATTGGTAAATGCATTCAAATTTTCGATATAAATCCACCCTAGCGCCACCTGGATTTGATTTTTTTTAATACAAACAATTTACGGAAAATTTCGAATCGAATAAAAAAAAATCAGCCAAATCGCTCCAGCCGTTCTCAAGTGATGTTATGACATACGTGGACCATTTCATTTTTATATATATAGATATTAAAAATATTTTTTGGAAATATTTGAATAACAGTACGATATGGGAAAAAAATCTTGTTCAGCTTAATTTTTGTTATATACCAAATCATGCTGAAATTAACTGTATTGTAAAACACATATAAAATCTGGCCTTCATTTAATGGCACATGTCAACTACCCTCCCCTTGTAAAGACCTCTATGTGATTGCTTTTGCCAACATAATGAGGCAATAAAGATTTTTTAATTAAATTAAACATTCGAACGCACATTAAAGATTATCATTGATTCTTTATGGCTTAATCAGCCGCATGACGTCGTTTCCAGATAACATTCGAATTTAATTAAAAAACGTAATATATTTGCAATACACTCATATGTATGTAATTGTGTACTTTATGGCTTTCATGCGTTTCTTTAATCTTTACTCCAAATCCAACCTTCTGTTTTAAGTTTCGCATTTGCCAAAAGATTTTATGCAATCAAGTGTTATGAGAATCTTCCACCTCATCAATCATATTTTAACGACTGCAGCTCAGATATTTTTCATATCTGTCAATCACAAATGTTCATAAAAGGGATACAATTCATACAGTTTAATAAATTCGAGTTACAGCAAGACAACGAAGATAAAATTTTGATGTGTTAGTGTTAGTCAGATTTTTGAGTGGCTGTCACTGGAGTTATAATAAAAAAAACAATTGAGTATAGAACGTGGATAAAGTCTTGGATCATTGGTATAAATTGGTTGGAATGATTATGGGGGGATATGTCAAAAAAGCTGTACATATAGTTAATATATATTTATAAAGTATTCAAACATATGCATATAAATATTAAATCAAATAAAATAATCCACACGTCGATGATTTTGTAATTTTTTAACGTTTACAAATTCTTCTTGCCTTAGTTACATGTTCATATGAAATTATACAACCTTACAAAAACCACAATGAATACAAGATTTTATAAAAACTATGTAAAACATTGATGCAAATTCTCAAGGCATTGTAGAAATATTGTCTCAGAAACCATTATGTTCCCCCATCACATTCCTTTCTCACACATTCTACAATCTATGGAATGTTTTTGATAGCTCTCCAAATATACATTTCAAATCATGCAATAAACTTTCTACAAGCAAGTGCACACACATACGTTAAAGCGAAATATTCATATGTGTAATTTTTCTCTTTTTTTTAATTTTTTTTTGTGTTTTTTTTTTTCATGTTTAATATTAAATACTTCACATTATACGTTCACAACATACATATCTAGTAATGCCTCTTTACGGATCAATTGTTCGTAAATAATTTTGGTTAAGTTTTATTGAATTTTAAACTAAAACCTCAACATCAAACAACCAAAGCCAACAATACACCAGAGCATGCGTTCATATCCTTAGAAAAACAATTTAATTGAGTGGAAAGTATTAAAAGTTTTTGAAACTTTCATAAATATTTTATATGAATTGTTCTTTGTATTTTGTTGTTTCTTTTGTTTTCATTGGTTGGTTACATACATAATTGAAATTCTATGCAAATATTGGAAATTATTTCCGAATGAAAAATCAAAAGTTTTTTTTTCATTTTAGCTCTTCGACAAAATGTGAATAGTTTCATAGAAACCATTAATAAATGGAAAGCTATACAGCTAACAGTAGAAGTCATTTCAAGCAAATGGATTATTATTGTTTATAACACACACACACACACACACACACACACTTGCACACTCACTCATGTACACAATGATTCCTTAATGTAATATGTTCAGAGTTTAATCGACAAGAAAAACTAAAATATTTCCAATAAATAAAAGTCATTTCGGCAATGACTGGTGTGAAATCATTTCTGAAGAGTGAAAAGAGAAAAAACCTGTGAATATTTAGGTTTGACGTTAAAGCAAGAAACTTAAATTTTCGAACTAAGGAACTAAAGTAAATCTACAAAAAAATACTAGAGACCACAAAACTTTCTTTGATATGCTTTAACATAAGTTTAAGCCAACATTTTTTCTAATATCTATGCAACAACCTTATATACAGTTCAGGTACGTATGAGTGTTATCATGGAAAACCTCATTCATCATACGCACTTGTCCAATTTTAATACCCTCTGTACCCATTTATTTTCGTCATTTAAAAACCAGACCTTTATTTTCGTCTCTGAAAAACATTAAACTTTTCTGCATTATATATAAGTATTAAATATTCTAAAATATGAACATTATCATAAGGCAATATAACATAACACTATCCTAACCGGTACAATACCAGTCACGGGACCGGTTCCCTGGGGTGCATGAACCGGTTCTAGTTCCGGAACATTTGTATGTAGAGAACCGGTACGTTTTGTACCGGGTTGGCCACTAAAGGGTCAATTGGCACCTAACTGATACTTTGGGATGTGTCTTGAACCGGTTCAACAGTACAAGCCCTACGACAGGTTCAGTAAAAACCAGTCACCTAACTATGATATCTGTTTTTTAATAATATGCACCAGAATAAGACGGAAAAATTAAATGAAACTTTTTGATAAATTACTTAGTTGTCTAGTGTTAAATTATATACAAATATTATATATTTTTCTGACTTTTCTACTTATTTATAAACAAAGCCGTTGGAAACAAAACGCCGCAGAATACTACAGATCAGTCAAATTGACTTTTCTTTAACACTTTAGAACCAGTTTGGTAACACATCCCCTCTTCACCCATCCTGAGATAGGTACATTCAGGTAAATCAACACCACTTTTCCCGTAGGGTAGCTATTGCCACAATACGAATTAATCTATTAAAACAAAAGTTAAAATAATTCATTAGGCCAAAATCTGTTCCAAAAATATGATGAATGTGTTTCCAAACCATCAATACAAACGAGACATAAGAAAAAAATTAGAACGCCTGTATAATTAAGTCAAAACGAATTCCTGTCTAAAAGCAGCCCTTCATTATTGCACCATTCTCTAAAACTGAATTATGGACGTTATTATTATTTCCCATAAAAACAATCCCATGACACCTAATGTGGTATTTTCACATATCATCTAAGTAGCCCCAAACAACAATGTCTCGTGTTCTTTTCAATTTCCTACATGGAAACTAAATTGCACTACCCATATGACAATTCATATTCTTACTAAATCATTCGCCCGCTACCCGCTAACATCTACACTTAAGTGGTTGCACTCTGTGCCAACAAATCTTCGAAAGAAAAAAATATATAGCGGTAATAAATGACACAAGTAAGACATCCACATATAAAAAGAACATTAAAGAAATTCATTTCCTGGGGAAATATTTGAAATTATACTGTTAGTGTTCACTTATTGGCTCCAGAGGAAAAACTGAAATCAAATAAAATAATAAAAAAAAAACTCTCAATTCCTCCTCTAAAGGCAGCAGTCGCCACCTTAACATTTGTTTATAAGGAAATTGCATTTCCATGCTGGAGGACAAACCGAGAACTGTACACATTGATGATGGCAAAGCGTTATTCAACGTAATGACAGCAAGGAAATTCCGGGGAGCAATGATGAAGATAGAAAGAGAGAGACAGAGAAGGAAAGCGAGGCAAAAAGTTCAATTCGATTCAATTTCTTGGGTAGCGCAAAGAAAGATAATCGGAAAATGCACTGAAAACATATTTTGCTGCACAATTCAAGTGTAAATATTTTGCTAATAACGACGTGGCGTAGCCACAATGTGGCATATGGCAAGAAGGTAGAGAAGGTTACAACACATGCAACGCTGGGAAGAGTCTTAAGGAGGACAAGAATTTAAGAATAGTTGACTATTTTAGTAGCAGAATAAAAGAATAGTAGTATAGTAGAATAGTAGAATAGTAGAATAGTAGAATAGTAGAATAGTAAAATAGTAAAATAGTAGAATAGTAGAATAGTAGAAAAGTAGAATAGTAGAATAGTAGAATAGAAGAATAGAAGAATAGTAGAATAGTAGAATAGTAGAATAGTAGAATAGTAGAATAGTAGAATAGTAGAATAGTAGAATAGTAGAATAGTAGAATAGTAGAATAGTAGAATAGTAGAATAGTAGAATAGTAGAATAGTAGAATAGTAGAATAGTAGAATAGTAGAATAGTAGAATAGTTGAATAGTAGAATAGTTGAATAGTAGAATAGTAGAGTAGTAGAATAGTAGAAAAGTAGAATAGTGGAATAGTAGAATAGTAGAATAGTAGAATAGTAGAATAGTAGAATAGTAGAATAGTAGAATAGTAGAATAGTAGAATAGTAGAATAGTAGAATAGTAGAATAGTAGAATAGTAGAATAGTAAAATAGTAAAATAGTAGAATAGTAGAATAGTAGAGTAGTAGAATAGTAGAATAGTAGAATAGTAGAATAGTAGAATAGTAGAATAGTAGAATAGTAGAATAGTAGAATAGTAGAATAGTAGAATAGTAGAATAGTAGAATAGTAGAATAGTAGAATAGTAGAATAGTAGAATAGTAGAATAGTAGAATAGTAGAATAGTAGAATAGTAGAATAGTAGAATAGTAAAATAGTAAAATAGAAGAATAGTAGAATAGTAGAATAGTAAAATAGTAAAATAGTAGAATAGTGGAATAGTAGAATAGTAGAATAGTAGAATATTAGAATAGTAGAATAGTAGAAAACAGTTTTTAATATTTTAAAATAATTTTTAATATTTTTAATATTTTTAATATTTTTAATATTGTTAATATTTTTAATATTTTTAATATTTTTAATATTTTTAATATTTTTAATATTGTGTATTTGTTTTTTGTTAGTCGATCTTATAGTACATTATATTAATTTACGTTAAGTGTATCGAAATTATACAACAAATTCGGCTCAAGATCAGAAAAGTGTTTTTTTATTTATTGTTTGATATTTTGGTCAAATTCAGTGTGTCACGCACTAGGATGACGCGTTTCGAACTCCATGACAAGTTCATCTTCAGGCCCCTTTGTGACGAACTGATGCACAATGGTACATCATCAGCTGTATATATATCTACAATTATGCTAAACATATGCATGTGAAGTAGATATCAGCCGAAAATGTCCAGCATAGTTATGAATTTGACCATTCACAATCAAACATGAGAATGGAGGATATTTTATCCCCACGATTCCCTTTTTACCTCACAAAGCTCAAGCTTTACCATGTCTTTTCACCACAAAACTCAAGCTTTTTTTACAAGGTTTGTTGTTAAACTAAGCCTACTATTGTAACTAAGCATATAGTTTTTGCTTCACTACTACTACTAAGCATATATAGTTTGTTAGGCCGTGCCGTGCCAGTGTATGTGTATTTGTTTTTTGTTAGTCGATCTTATAGTACATTATATTAATTTACGTTAAGTGTTTCGAAATGATACAACAAGTTCGGCTCAAGATCAGAAAAGTGTTTTTTATTTATTGTTTGATATTTTGGTCAAATTCAGTGTGTCACGCACTAGGATGACGCGTTTCGAACTCCATGACGAGTTCATCTTCAGACCCCTTTGTGACGAACTGATGCACAATGGTACATCATCAGCTGTATATATATCTACAATTATGCTAAACATATGCATGTGAAGTAGATATCAGCCGAAAATGTCCAGCATAGTTATGAATTTGACCATTCACAATCAAACATGAGAATGGAGGATGTTTTATCCCCACGATTCCCTTTTAAACTCACAAAGCTCAAGCTTTACCATGGCTTTTCACCACAAAACTCAAGCTGTTTTTACAAGGTTTGTTGTTAAACTAAGCTTACTATTGTAACTATCTATATCGGCTGATATCTACTTCACATGCATATGTTTAGCATAATTGTAGATATATATACAGCTGATGATGTACCACTGTGCATCAGTTCGTCACAAAGGGGTCTGAAGATGAACTCGTCATGGAGTTCGAAACGCGTCATCCTAGTGCGTGACACACTGAATTTGACCAAAATATCAAACAATAAATAAAAAACACTTTTCTGATCTTGAGCCGAATTTGTTGTATCATTTCGATACACTTAACGTAAATTAATATTTTTAATATTTTAAATATTTTTAATATTTTAAATATTTTTAATATTTTTATTAGATTTATATTTTAAGTATCGTTAATATATGAAATATTACTCATATGTTTGATATATATAACATTTGTAGTATTTTTAATATTATTAATATTTTTAATACTTTTAATATTTTCAAAATTTTAAATATATTTTGTATTTGTAATATTTTTAATATTTGTAATATTTTTAATATTTGTAATATTTTTATTATTTTCAATATTTTTAATATTTTTTTATTGTGTAATTCTCTTGATAATACCACTTAAATTTTTTATTATTTCCAACATTGTTTAGTTTTCATGTGAAACCTTCCCCTGCGCAGTCATTCTTCACAGATGCATGTATCTCTTGTAATACTAACACATTGCCTTTGCATATATAGAAAGTAATGCTATTGGCTTTGTGCGACTGTATGTGTATGTGCGACTGCTTCAGTTGCATTAATTTGTTTTAAGTAAGTGTGGCATTCGTTTCTAATATACCCGTAACTTTCCTTGAATGCATGTTAATGTTTCAGGACATTTTCCCTAAGTCGTTGCCAAGTTTGCCTTCTTCTTGGGTTCCTCACGGTGGCTGGCGCTGCTGCCATTGCCACTTCGTCTTCTTATAGTTAGTTGTGGCACGACGACGACTTCCGTTTGAGAACTCGAAAAAGTTTGTTGCCACAGCAGTTTTTCCTTTGGGTTCTTCATGAAAGGAAACAGATTTTTATCAGGACATGCAGTTATTTGTCTCTGCTCTAAAATAAATGATGAAAGTGATTGCCATTTTTTTTCGCAGACCCTCACAGACATTTTCGTTATACTGCTTCCTGTATAAGAAAGAAATAAACGAATTTCTGAGTGTTGCAGCATTGGAAGTCGGCGCGTAAGAACAGTGGGAGGGCGAGGGGAGGCTATGGTGGTGGAAAAAAATCTTCTTATTCTATTACCGAAAAAGCGAACAAGTTCTTCCCGGTTTCATCTCATTTTTGTTACTTAAGGCAACGAAAACGTGACTTTTATGGTTGTTTTGGGACTTACTTAAAATATGACATTCATTGGTTTTTTACTAAATAAAATTCTAAACTTTATTGTTTTTATAGCGTTTTGCTGATGGTGAAGATAAGTTAAAAGGGGCGGGCCATATGTTTATCTGGCTGGTAGTACATGAAAGGGCTGAGAACGGCAGCATTTGGGAAGGAGATTGGTTTGATGCTAGCAGCTAAAGAGATTGAGCAACAAATTGTTATTGAAAAGGTAATACAAATAACTTGATATTCTTGTGTCATTTTGTATTATTTTCAGATATTCCTTTGTGTTTGATTTGATTGCTTTGATGGATGGAATTTTAAAATAACAGCAGTTAAATAACATTTACAAATTCATGCTATTCAGTTGATTATATTGGCATTACTTCTATTTTTACATTTGCAATTTATGTCGAAAATTATAAACAGTATATCTCTTGTTTTTATATGTTCTACACTGACTTTAGCTTGAAGATAACTTTTAGGATGCCAAAGTATCTAAAACCATCGCCCATTCATGCTTCAGAATTGTAAGTTTGGATATGAAAAAAGTATATATCTTTAGTGTAATTTCTGTAGTTTTTGTTAAATTTCATATTTTTTCTTCGGTCTACTCTAACTTTATTGCACTTAAGTCAACATCTTTCTAATACCTACACTACAACCTAATATTCCTCAGGTACGTATGAGTGTTATCATTTCATATGTCATTCATCATACGCCCTTGTCTATCTTTAATACTCCACATATCCATTTCTTTGCATCATTTAACAAACAAGACCTTCATTTTCGTCTGGGAAAAACTTTAAACTTTTTTAAATTAGCATTTTATGTACAAAAATGCCGGCCGGTATTTTGCATTATATCGATTTTTCACTTGTAATCCTATCATGTATCGTGTGAACCTAAATGTATGTGTGTGTGCACTTTTTTATATACTTGTACACAAGTTTTGTTGCTTCCGACTACTCGCATGGATGCAATAACCACATGTGTTCTTTAAAACTCCGATACAATGTCCACAGACGCAGGGCAGAGCTCTACGTAGTTATGAATACACACTATGGGGGCCGATGACGATGCTGATGATGCCACTCCAGTCACGGCAACCATAAATACTCGTAGTTACATATTGGCTATAGCACATAAGCACATAGGCGGCACATACATATGGTTGCATAGGTATATAACTTAACTACTATATATGCCGGAATAGTAGGTATCAGGCAAAATTTTACTATCACACAACCATGTGCGAAATATTCTACTATAATAGCATTATTATTACCAAAACTGCAAACCATTGCACAGACAGACAGATGATGCACTTACTGGCAGGCGCATTCACAAAACCATTATGGACATCTGCATCATCGCATGTGTGTAAGCTTCCTATGTATTATCTCCATGGATACCTATGTATATGTGCAAAATGTAGTGAAGACCGTGTGTCTGTTAAAACTATCGATCGTTTAATGGAAAATTGACACTTGCACATGAGTGTACAATTTTCCATAGTCCGCCTGTCAATGTGCACGGGGCCGTACAGTGTACTGCCACAATGTTATTACACTACGCAAAGTTTTCTTTATGGAAAGCAAGGACGAAAAATCTAAATGTCAACAAATTAAAATGAAGTGTTAAAACACAGTACAACATTTTTCAGCTCATTGAATTCGGACTCAATTTTGAGAACTGCACGTGAAAGTAGCCCCACAAAGAAGAAGTTCTGCATCACTCATTTTGTTAAGTTACATGCCATAATAATTTAATATCGATTTGAAGTTAGTAAGTATCGTATAGGGGAATTAGTCTCGTTTTAGGCTCTTTTTGTTTAACATAACTCGAGAACCACAAGTCCGATTTAGCTGAAACAATTTAAAAAAAATTAAGAATTACAATTCCTTTAATCTGTCTATGTAACGTTTCCCTACATAGCAACAGTTTCACTTTCCCATTCATCAAATGATTTTGAACTGGGTTTATTTTGTAGCAGTTACAATAAAACTGTTGTACTCCGTGGCGCATGATTTACGTGAAATATGACTTATGATAATCATACGCCTCCATATAACAATATAACAAAAGAGCTTAAAACGTGACAAATTCCCCTATACGATACTTACTAACTTCAAATCGTTATTAAATCATTATGGCATGTAACTTGACAAAACGAATGATGCAGAACTTCTTCTTGTTGGGGCTACTTTCACGTGTAGTTCTCAGAATTGAGTCCCAAAATCATGTGTTTTACTGTGTAGGGTCACTGGATCTTATGACACAAATAAAGTGTCATAAAATCCGTGGACCTTATGTATATTTTCCTTGTGTCATAACGTCCATGGACCCATAGGCTCCGGATTCATGGTGGAGCGTGGCGTCAGGACTGACAAAACGGTGGCGGGGCTAATGGGCCCGGCGTATTTGGGAGCCGTGGCATCCGAACAGTCAAAATGGCGTAACGCATATCTGGTGACACTAAAAAAGGTGTTATAAGGTTCATAGACTTTATGTCGTAATTCTTGTGGACTTTAAGACAAAAAGCCCACGTATATAAGGTTTTCACACTTCGGCAAATCCTAGAAAAGACCCAAGAGAAACAGATCGACACGTACCATCTTTTTGTCGACTATAAAGCTGCCTTCGACAGCCCGATACGGCAGAAATTATTTGAAGCCATGGCTGAGTTTGGTATTCCAGCGAAGCTAATACGTCTTTGCGGAATGACGCTGACTGACACGAAGTCTTCAGTGAAGATTGGCAAGGACCTTACGGAGCCATTTTATACCAGACAAGGCCTAAAACAAGGCGATGGCCTATCGTGCGATCTCTTCAACATTGTGATGGAGATGATAATGAGAAAAGCTGCAGTAAACACGAGTGGCACTATATTCAACAAAAGCCACATGCTACTCGCGTACGCTGATGACGTAGACATCATCGGTCGAAAACTGCGGGATGTGACTGCAGCATTCTCGGGTATACAGAAGGAATCAGCGAAAATGGGCCTAACGGTGAATGAGGACAAAACGAAGTTATTAGTTTCAACGAACAAAGAATCTACTCGTTTGGGAAACTGCGTGAACGTTGACAACTATAATTTCGAGGTGGTAGATAATTTTGTCTACCTAGGCTCCGCCATCAACAAAGAAAATAATGTCAGCCTAGAAATCCGGAGAAGAATCCTGCTTGCAAATACATGCTACTACGGACTAAGCAAGCGTTTCAATGACAGAGCCCTCTCTCGACGAACAAAACTCCAGCTATACCAGATACTGGTTCTACCTGTCTTAATGTATGGCTCAGAATCCTGGGTTATGACACAAGCGGATGAATCGGTTCTGGCGGTATTCGAGAGAAAAATACTCCGTAAAATATATGGGCCCATCATCGTTAACGGAGAGTATCGGCGTCGTATGAATCATGAGCTGTACACTGACATTGACGTGGTCAAACGCATTAAGGTTCAACAGTTGCGTTGGCTAGGTCATGTTGTACGCATGGACGAAAATGCTCCAGCTCGAAAAGTCTTCGACAATGAACTCGATGGACGGCGCAGAAGAGGGCGACCAAAACTCCGTTGGAAAGACCAGGTTACTGAGAACCTTACAGAACTCGGTGTGACTAACTGGAGAAGAAGCGCAGAAGATCGAGGCGCTTATAATATTTTTCTACGTGCGGTATATAATCCACTGGGATTGCATAGAAGTACCAGTTAAGTAAGTAAGTAAGTATATAAGGTCCATAGACTATAGGAATTTTATACTTTTTATACCATCAACCTAAGGGATGAGGGTATAAATCATTTGATACGACCCAAAAATGTAACACATAGAAAGAATCACTTTTGACCATTGGTTTATTTGAAACAAATTAGATTCATGACTTTTAAGTCGTTTGAGCCATGTCCGTCTGTCTGTCTAGCTGTCCGCCTGGTGCGCACGATAACTTTCGAAAAACGAAACCAAACGTTTTGAAATTTTGCACTAGTTAATATTATTTATCAATACGCCTAACAGGATCGTACCCAAATTCTTTGTTTAGTAAAGCTATAGCAGGATACAATTTTTGAGAAAAAAAAACTGGAAGTCTGGTACCGCCCACTTTAGAAATCGATAAATATTATTAATAGACCTAACGCGATCGTGCCCAAACTCTGTATTTGGTAAAGTTCAAGCAGGATAAAGTTTTGGAGAATAAATCTGAAAGTCTAGACACGCCCCTTATGGTTCCACCCATACAAATGTATGTTTCCGCCCACTTTAGAGATGAAGTAATAATATCAATACACCCAACGCGATCGTGCCCAAATTCTGTATTTAGTAAAGCTATAATAGGATAAAGTTTTCGAGAAGTCTAGACACGCCCCTTCTGCTACCTCCCGTAAAAATGTACGGGATCAATAAAATAGAAATTTTTTTGTTTTACTGAGGGTGATGGTATATGTATGTCGGGTTGCCTGACTTAAACTTCCTTACTCCTTATGCTGGCACAAGTTCCATGGACTTGATGACATGCCACCAAGAATTTCATTCGAATCTGCTGTCATTTACTTCCTATATTTACATGATCAGCTGAATTAAATGGGATGGGATTTGGAAGATCGCTCTTTATGTGTTAAGACAACCAACAGTACAAACTTTTAACGCTGTAATATATAGTTTCCGAGTTCATGCCAAAAAGTTTATTTGGGAGCAATGAGCACAGCTAAGATCGACATATGACAGTACTTATGTCTAAAACTTACAACCTCATTCTCAAAAATTCCGCATTACCAATACAATACCCTCAATTTCCTTATGTTAATATTAAGCTGCACACTGTAACCACACCACAAAAGTCTGTGATTAAACGAGTATGTACACAAATATATGCATGCATTTATTAGTATACATATATGTTTTCAAGCACACACTTACATATACACATTAGTATATGTGTCCAGAAGTTTTTATTGCAGACCACTCAAATAATGCTCGGTCTCTGTCATTGAACCATTTGTGCAGAGACTAGTGGACTTGCGTTGCACGACAGAGTCGGGTGGCAGCATCCGATGATGTAGTGATGACCATAGCCATGTATATAGAATATACGTGTGTATATACAAGTAGGAACTATGAACGAACTATACAGTAGTATAAAGTTCGTAGTACAACACATATACGCCGCCAATATCGTTTCAGTCATTTGTAAGTTTTCCTACGTTCATTTTCCCTCAAAACAATGAACGAGTATTTCACCCAAAAGAAAAACATGGCAGTGATGCAACACAGTGGACATGTAACAAATGATATGCATTTATATCATCATGATGGTTACGGTGATGATGATAATGATGATGCTGACGACTATGGTGGCGTGGGATATGACGATGACGATGATGGAGACTATACTGGCTGATGTTGAGCTCGATTAAGTTGATACCGATGATGATGATGTTTATGACGTTGGTCAAAAATAGTGTTAAAGTCAAGCCATGTTGCTCTTAGTGCATACGGGTAGCATCAGTAGTTATAGTAGTAGTATTTCATTGCATATTTGCGGGTATATAATAGTATTGCATATGGTATTCATGTATGCGACGACATCATACTCGTATATAGCCATAGAGTGCATATATATGAAGCAGAAACATACAACCGAAAAACTCCAAAAATGTGTATACGCCTATGATGGCGGCCGGCATTGTATACGTACGATTATAAATGTAGAGAAGGCATCATATTGTGTCTGCATCAAAGTTACCGGACGTCCACAAACGCATGTTTACAGCCATGCAAATTTCTCAATGCAGTTTTGAAATACAGCAGCGCCCATGTGAATATAGTGATTTTTGGTAGTACATGGATATAGATATATTTGTGTACTATATAGGAATATTTGAATATTATATTCATATAATATGCACATACAGGGTACACCAGCAATGTTGTAAAGAATTAGAAATAAGTCAAAATTTGCTCTTTAAATTGAACTATTGGTTAGTTTAAGGATTTTTTTGTTTTATTGATATATGGTGTCGTATGACTATCATAAGTAATATTGCACGTAAATCATACGTCACAGAGTACAACAGTTTCATTGAAGCTGTTACAAACTGAAACCAGTTCAAAATCGTTCGATGAATGGAAAAAGGAAACTGTTGCTTATGTAGGTTAACGTTATGAATGGAAAAGGAAACTGTTGCTTATGTAGGGTAACGTTATATAAACAGATTAAAGGAATTGTAATTCTTAATTTTTTTAAATTTGTTTCAGCTAAATCGGACTAGTGGTTCTCGAGTTATGTCAAAACAAAGAGCATAAAACGTGACAATTTCCCCTATACGATACTTATTAACTTCCAATTGATATTAAATTATTATGGCATGTAACTTGACAAAACGAATGATGCAGAACTTCTTCTTTTTGGGATTATTTTTACGTGCAGTTCTCAAAATTTGGGTCCCAAATCAATGAGCTGAAAATTTTGAACTGTGTTATCCAATGTAATACAGCTTTTACTTTTTTATTTCTTGTTAAAAAATGTCATCTGTATCTCGTAAATCATTGCTTTACTCCAAATTTTGCTTTAGTTTTGGTTTATTTTTCAATTTTTTAAATTTACAGCGACATAAGATTAATTTATACACGTAATACACGACTCTGAGTTCTTGTTCAATCTAATGAACAATTTACATATTCTTAAAAAATACCTCCTGTTGCGACATATTTTACATCCATTTCCTTAGACTGTGCATGTGTAAAACACAAACACACAATCAATAACAGTAAAGACACAAAAGAGCATATTTACAAACCGGAAAAGACGCCTACAATAAGTAATTTGTCCACAAGACGTTTAAACTTTGTTTTCCAAGAAAAATGAACCCACTTAACAAGAAAAAGGATATTATTCAATTTTATTCTAAACTGGACAACTTAAAAAAAATAAAAAAGGAACTAGATTCGCACAGCCAGTTTAGACATCAAACAAACTGGCACACATCCAAGAAAACAACTAATAATGATAACATTACGCACACACGTGCCTTTTTTGAAATTTCCGAGTACCAACTGTGTTTCGAAAATAACAATCAATTTCCGGTGATTTTGTTTTTCGTTTGGAGTATGCGTAAGATTTTGTACATATGTAACACCACGAGTTGTATGCAAATGTATGCTCACACATAAAAACATGTGTTTCATGTACGATTCAAGGTACATGGGTGCGGATGTATGGAATACTAGTACTACGATTTTGTAGTATTACACAGACGGCTACGTATATATTGAATTCTATTTACACATAGATGGCTATATACTTGTGGACGTTTTAAGTATGCACTGGCAGTGTCACCTGACAGTTGAGGCGTTTGCCTGAGTATTTTGCTGTTATATATTAGGAATTCTCGTGCATGTTCGAGTTTGATATAGCACAAATCGTAATTATACAAGGAATGTCATACTAAGTGTAATATTATCATATGGAAGGAAAGGTATGAGGGAGTAGTGAAGCTTTTGGATATTAAAAATTTACAAATATTTACTTATAAAATGTGTCTCGACTAAAAAATTTAATCAAATTGATAATATTTCGATAAAAAATGCTAACCCTTATCAGACTATAAAGTAGATGTATCAATACGGAATTTCTTTGTACCAAGAAGTACATTTGTTGTGCCAAAATGTATTTTTAATGTACCAAAAGGTAATTTTATTGTGCCAAAAAATACTATTAATGTACAAAAAAAGTACTTTTGTTTTACCTAAAGAGTTCTAATTGTATAAAAAGGTCCTTTTATAGCATCAAAATGTAGTACTTTTCCAAAAAGTACTTTTAATGTACTAAAAAATAATATTATGGTTAAAAAGTATTTTTATTGTATAAAAAACACTTTAGTTGTATAAAAAATACTTTTATTATACAAAAAATTACTATTGTTGTATCTTAAAATATTTGTATTTTACCAAAAAGTATCCTTATTGTAACAAAAAATACTTCTATTGGACCACAGAGTAATTTTGTTGTACAAAATTTACTTTTGTTGTCTCTTTAAGTACTTTAATTGTATTGTAAAGTAATATTAATGTACCGTAAAGCATTTATAATGTTCAAAAAAGTACTTTTATTTTAACAAAAAGGACATTTGTTGTACCTTAATTTATTTGTATTCTACTGAACAGTAACTCGGTTATTTTATTGCAGCGTAAAGTACTTTTAACGTAACAAAAACTAGTTTTTTTTTGTACTTCTTTGTACCACAGAGTACTTTCGTTGTACTTATGATACTTTTGTTGTACCTTAAAGTATTTGTATTCTACCAAATAGTAACTTGGTTATTGTTGTAGCGTAAAGTACATTCAATGTACCAAAAAGTACTTTTATTGTACCAAAGAGTACTTCTATTGTACCAGAGAATACTTTCATTGTATCAAAAAGTACCTCTGTTTTCTCTTAAAGTACTTTTATTGTATTGAAAAGTAATACTAATGTACCGTAAAGCACTTTTAATGGACCAAAAGTACTTTTATTGTACCAAAGAGTACTTTTAATGCAAAAAAAGTGTTTTTATTGTAACAAAAAGTACTTTTGTTGTACCTCAAAGTATTTTTATTCAACCAAATAGTAACTTGGTTATTTTATTGTAGCGTAAAGTACATACAATGTACCAAAAAGTAATTTTATTGTACCAAAGAGTACTTGTATTGTACCACAGAGTACACTCGTTGTACCAAAGATACTTTTAGTGTCCCAAAAAATATTTTCATTGCAACACAGAGTAATTTAATGTATAAAAGTACTTTTATTGCAACAAAAAGTACTTTTGTTGTACCCTAAAGTATTGTATTCTACCAGTTAGAAACTTGTTTATATTATTGTAGCATAAAGAACTTCCAATGTACCAAAAAGTACTTAAATTGTACCAAAGAGTACTTATAGTGTACCACAAAGTACTTTTACTGAACCAAAAAGTACTTTTGTTGTCTCTCAAAGTACTTTTGTTGTACTCTAAAGTAATATTAATGTAGCGTAAAGCACTTTCAATGTACCAAAAATCACTTTTATTGTATCAAAGAGTACTATTGTACCACAGAGTACTTTCGTTGTACCAAAATGTACTTTTATTGTCCCTTAAAGTACTTTTGATGTACTCCAAAGTAATGTTAATGTACCGTAAAGCACTTTCAATGTACCAAAAAGTACTTTTATTGTGCAAAAAGTTAATTTTATTTTATCTTCTGTTATTGTACTAAAGAGTACTCTAATTGTCTCAAAGTGTATAAGCATAAAGTACTTTTAATGTACCAAAAAAATAAATTTAATGTGCCAATTAGTACTTTTGCTCTTCCAATAATACTTTCAGTGTACCAAAAAGTACTTATTGTACCACAAAGTACTTTTTTGCAGATTAAATTACGCATTCGCTGTAAGTATATTGAAATAAAAACAAGTTAGAAAGTTTCAGTCGGGTAAACCTATTTGCATCTACCCTCACCCTCATAAAAACATAAAATTTTGTCAACAAAATACAGAATTTAGGCATTAGATGTCTTGAAGTCTCGCATTGGATGTCCCGGAAGTAGTATTAGGATACTATTAACCCATGCGAGGTTTCAAAACAATTGGTTGAGTCTTTCGAAAGTTATCGTGCGTACCAGCCGGACAGACAGACGGAAATGGACATGAATCAAATTTGGTCAAAAGAAACCTAGGGTCTAAAATGATTCCATATATGTGTTACATTTTTGGGTCGTATCAAATGATATAAGTGTTAAATGAAATGTTTTTAAGAATTAACGTGCTTCACGTTCACCCAATCTTAGCATTAAAATTGTTGCACATTTTAGTTCTTTTTTAAAATTTAGTAAATCGTAATCGAAAACGAACTTCTTCCATCCTATGAATATCGAATTTTTAGTTAGCTATGGACCTGTACACGATTCAACTGGTCCAAGAATGCAAAGTTTATGACAATTGACAACTACGTTTGCTGGCTGACTGGCGTTGGCATTATCATGGAAACATCTACGCTATTAATCGAAAAACTTTAAGATATTAGAATTTTAGGAATTTTCAAAATATATTGTAGTTAGTTTATTAACGACAAGTTAAGTCATTTGCGATTACTCGGAATTTTCTCTTACTCGTTCTATAGCAGTTTCTTAAATAAAATGGAGTATCGCTTATAATTTTTTGCCATAAATACATAAGATACAATTAACTAAATGACCTGCCTACTTTGCCATTATACTGTCTATTTTTGTTTTGATTAGCTTTCTTTCATTACTTAATTGTATGAGAGCGAAGGAGTATAACACTCTGCATCTCTTTAGTAAATCTAGGACTGCTATCCAATATTATTTGCTACACGCAACAATGGCATATTGGCATTTGATAACATTTTCTGACTAGACGCAAATTGATGTCCATGATACCAACTTGCCCCTGATATACGACCAAGTTAGACCAACATTCAACACCTGGTTTCCTTGTACGCAATACGTAAGATTGTATAGCGATAAATGAACAAACATTTTTCATATCCCTTCGTGTTTAGTTACCATTGTCCTTGAAATGTGTATATCCTTTGATTAAAAGGAAAACAGAGAAAAACTCATTTCTAAATCATTTCAAAGAAGATGAAAGAAAAAAAAACGGCTGAATGAATACAGCATCAGCATCTTTCTATAGTCTGTATAAAAAAATATATATATGCTTAGAGTACACTGAGTAAATACAACATATAGTCAACGACTTTAACTTGAACAAAAGCGATATCTATATTTACTCTAGGGTGGCATATAAGTATTTTATTTATTATTTTATTGGTGAACTTACTTTAAAGTAAAGTTTAAAATATTATTAATTATAACCTGTGTGTTTTGCCTTCTCAATTAGTTGATGGAAGTTTAAAGTTTGTGATGATAGTGGAGAAATCACAGCAAAGGGTGCAGATGAGATAGGTTGGCTACTATCAAAATATCTATCCGCCGTGCCAACTTGAACCTGCTGTCAACATAATACATTTCACAAACTCTTGAATAAAAACCCATTGGCAATAGTAAAGAATTGCCAATAGAACTGATATCAAACCGAACTATGACAATATCACAACTCATTACCGATCAACAAAAACCAAATCAAGAACAATATTAAGAATATTAAAAATATTAAAAATATTAAAAAATATTAAAAATATAAAAAAAAAAGTTTCAAAAATATTAAAAATATTAAAAATATTAAAATTATTAAATATATTAAAAATATTAAAAATATTAGAAATATTTAAAATATGGAAAGTATTAAAAATATTAATATTATTTAAAATATTAAAAGTATTAAAAACATTAAAAATATTAGAAATATTAAAAATATCAAAATTATTAAAAATATTAAAAGTACTAGTGGGCCCGACAATGCTTCGCTATTGCATATTAACTGCATATTTCACATTTCTTACTATCCTAAATGCTATATAAACGCTAATTTATATATTTGTAGGTCTATAACATACTTTGAAGACTTGAGCTCGACAACAATATGTTGAGTTTATTACATTATGTAACTAATTTCAGGTAACTTCTTAACATGGGAGGTAACCAATTAAGTTTAATTGTTTTAAAATCTAAATATTGTTGCCTCTTTAACGATAGTCATATCTGTAGTGCCGACATGTAGATTAACTTTATTCTGTATGTGGGACAAAACCCCACTTCTTTTACAAATAGGAAACAGACATTCCGCTGAAAATCAAAATTAAATGTTTATTTTAACCTGTAGCAGCGGGAACCGTCTGTATACTAAGTATCTCTTAAGGCGTAAAAACACTTTTGTCATGGCTTCTCCGCCTATTGACTGCAAGTGAAAATTTAGATCATGATATAAAGCCTTTTTACTTTCAAGTTGTATGGGCGGTGCCACGCCCCTTTAACCAATCACATCCAAATGTAGCCAGGAACTGTCTACAGGTCAACAGTACCACTTGTAAAAATTTTCGTATCAATCGGTTTATTATAAAAGCCGTCAGATCGATTTTTAAAAGGGGGCGTGGCACCGCCTACTTCCGCCCTGCGTGTAAGTAATCATGCTCCAACAACATATATACCAAATCTCATCTTCATAACTCCGATAGTTCATGAGATTTAGCCCTTTTGATTTTCAAGTTGTATGGGCGATGCCGACTAACTGTGAGGGGCGAAACCTAAAACCCAGGCACGTCTGCTCAGAGTGAGCGGTACCCTGGTCAGCGTCTGACCCAGAATGGGCGGCTGTAATAAAATCCTGGCAGGAGGAGAAAACTGCGACGTGGTGCGCTGGGCTTGCAACCCGCCACCGACGTATAAACTATTGCAATGAAAAGAAGTAAGAAAAGAATAAAATGGACCCCCCAAAATGTTGACGACCAACGCAAACGAATTAAGGACCATGATTTAAGGATATGCACCTGGAATGTTAGAACACTGTATAGACCAGGTGCCTCTATCCAACTGGCGGAAGTCCTCGAAGAATACAAGGCTGACATAACCGCTTTACAGGAAATCCGGTGGACGGGACACGGGTGCTCGCGCATGAAGACGTGCGACATCTACTATAGTGGCCATGCGGACAAGCACGAGTTTGGATGTGGATTTGTGGTTGGCAAGAGACTGCGACACCTAGTCTCAAGGTTCAACCCGGTGTGTGAACGTATAGCCACCATAAGAGTCAAAACTAAGTTTTTCCACATAACACTTATATGTGCCCATGCTCCGACAGAAGAGAAAAGCGATGAGGACAAAGACGAGTTCTACGAGAGCCTAGAAAATGTATATGACCGTAGCCCGAGCCATGACACTAAAATTGTACTAGGCGATTTTAATGCTAAAATAGGCAGGGAAACCGCATTTGAGCCTACCATCGGAAAATTCAGTCTGCACACCGAAACGTCGAACAATGGCATCAGACTGATTGATTTCTCTGCGGCAAGAAATATGGTAGTTTGCAGCACTAGATTTGACCATAAAAATATTCATAAGGCAACATGGTTATCTCCAGATCAATTGACAAGGAATCAGATTGATCATGTGGTAGTCGAAGGAAGGCACGCATCGAGTGTTCTGGACGTACGAGTGATTAGGGGTGCGAACATTGACTCCGATCACTTCCTTACCGCAGTTAAGGTACGCACAAAACTAAGCATGGCGAAAAACGTACGTAACCAGGCACAACGAAAGCTGGACATCGGTAAACTGCGGACCACAGAGGTAGCAAACGCCTACTCCAACCACCTAACTCAACTGCTGCGGAATGCTCCAACCCCTGACAATATAAACTCGCAGTGGCAAAATATAGCCGACTCCTTAGAACGGGCTGCGAGAAGCGTACTTGGGTACTCAAAGCCGTCTCAAGAAGATGCCTGGTACGATGATGAATGTCGCAATGCCACGAGAGAGACGGTTGCTGCATACAGGGCGAAACTGCAGCCAATGGCAACGCGAGCTGTTCGTGAACGGCACAGGGAGAAGAGACGACAGGCAACGCGTCTTTTTAGAAGAAAAAAGAAGGAGCTGAAGAAGAGGCAGGACGAGTGCACTGAGTTGCTCCGCAGTAGAGGGGAAGCCCGAAAATTCTACAAGAGAGTGAAAGCGAGAATGCGTGGAACAGGGTTGCCCTCCTGCAAGGACAGCGATGGTCAGCTAGTGACGGACCCGGATAACGTTCTAAAGATATGGAGAGATCACTTTAGAAATTTACTGGATACTGACACCACTCCAGAAGACCCCGCTCCAATCCATGACGATAGTATTAACTGTCCACCTCCGAGCCAGAGCGAGATACGTATGGCCATCTCCCGCCTTAAAAACAACAAAGCTGCTGGAGCCGATGGTCTCCCTGCTGAATTGTTTAAGGCTGGCGGGGAGGAGCTGATTAGGAGCATGCATCAGCTCATGGAGAACATCTGGCAAGAGGAGAGCATGCCCGGGGATAGGAGTCTCAGTCTGTTATGTCCCATATACAAGAAAGGAGATCGTAGTGAATGTAAGAACTACCGTGGAATAAGCCTATTACCAATTGCGTACAAGGTCCTTTCAAGCATATTGTGTGAACGTCTAAAGCCAATTGTAGAAAAACTAATTGGACCATATCAGTGCGGCTTTAGACCTGGCAAATCTACGACGGATCAAATATTCACCTTACGACAAATCCTGGAAAAAACCCATGAAAAGCAGATCGACACCTACCACCTCTTTGTCGACTACAAAGCTGCCTTCGACTCTCCGATAAGGAATAGGCTTTATGAGGCCATGTCTGAGTTTGGTATTCCTGCAAAGCTGATTCGACTTTGCAAATGTACCTTAGACAACACCAAATCCTCGGTTAAGATTGGTAAGGATCAGTCTGAACCATTCAACACGGAAAGAGGTCTCAGGCAGGGCGATAGCCTGTCCTGTACACTATTTAACATAGTTATGGAGAAGGTGATGAGAAAGGCTGGTATCAACATGTCTGGCACCATATTCCACAAAAGCCATATGCCACTAGCCTACGCCGATGATATAGATATCATTGGCCGAAATCTGCGGGATGTTACTGCAGTTTTCTCATCGCTAGAAAAGGAGTCAGCAAAAATGGGTTTAGCGGTCAACGAGGACAAAACAAAAATAATGATTTCGACGAACAAAGAGTCCTCTCGATGGGGACGCACCGTGAACTTTGACAATTATTGTTTTGAGGTAGTCGACGAATTTACCTACCTCGGATCTTCCGTCAACAAGATGAATAATGTCAGCCAAGAAATTAAACGGAGAATAGTGCTAGCCAATAGATGTTTCTACGGACTTCGGCAGCACTTTAGTAACACCACCTTTTCTCGGAATACTAAGAAACAGCTATACCAGGTGCTTATCTTACCTGTTCTGTTGTATGGTGCCGAATCATGGGTGCTTACTACAACGGACATACAAAACCTGGGAGTATTCGAGAGAAAAGTACTCCGAAAAATATATGGACCTATCTGTGTCGAAGGCCAGTTTCGCCATCGGATGAACCATGAGCTGTATGAGCTTTACCACGACATCGACGTAGCTAAAAGAGTCAGAATCCAACGACTTCGATGGCTGGGACATGTTGCCAGGATGGATGTAAATGCTCCAGCGAGAAAAGTGTTTGAAGGCGAACCTGAAGGACGGCGCAGAGCAGGGAGACCCAAACTCCGTTGGAAGGACCAAGTGGTAGGCGATGTGCCATCATCTGGTAGGACTAACTGGAGAACACACGCAGAAGACCGAAGCGTGTGGAATTCTTTATTACTTCAGGCCTCAAATTTATGAACTACGTTTCGTAAATTGTAACTGGCCACTTAAGTAAGTAAGTAAGTAAGTATGGGCGATGCCACGCCCCTTTATCCAATCATAACCTATTATAGCCAGGGACTATCAACAGGTCAACAGTACCACTTGGTAAAATTTTCGTATCAATCGGTCTATTAGAAATGCCGTTAGAGCGAATTTTGGAAAGGGGGCGTGGCACCGCCCAATTTCCCGACTTTTCCGGAAGGTTTTCCAAAATTTTCTTTCGTAAAAACCTACTCCTGGCAATTACGAATAACTGAAAAAAAATTGAGCCAAATCCGTCCAACCGTTCTCGAGTTTTGCGCTTAGCAACACATTCAGCGACTTATTTTTATATTATAGATTAAAAATATTTGAATTATTAAAAATATTAAAAATATTTGAATTATTAAAAATATTAAAAATATTTCAATTATTAAAAATATTCAAAATGTTAAAAATATGAAAGAACTGTCAAAATTTTGTAATATATATATATATTTTTTTTTTTGCTTTTTATTCAATGCCACCCTATTGCCACCCGGTGTGCTCATATCACTTCACTTGCCTTGGGGGCTGTTTGCGACAGCGGAAGTTGTGTTGATTCCCCAAAAGTAAATTTCATTTTAATTGTTTTCAATTTTCCTTTGTTACCGCTATTCTTGATGTATTTTACGTAAACGTTTTTCTCGTTCCATTTCGCTTTTGACGCTCCCCTCCCCCACCCCGACTCTTGTTAACTTCTTGTATAAATACGTTTGTTTTCTTACTCAAACAATTATTTCTTGCCTTCTATGGGCGCATAAGTTGTTCTTGCTTTCTTTCTTTCGTTGTGTGCTGCGTTCTTTTTGTAGCTTCTTCTGGCGGCGTTTGTTGACTTTGTCTTGTGCGATTTCGCACAATTGTACTGTGATATCTTTTGGTTTTGGTAATGGCAGCACGTGCGTTGTTTTCTTGTCGTTGTGGGCTTTGTTTGTAACTTTAATTAGATGACGTTTTACGTGTCATTTGCCAACCCTGTAAGGAGGCTGTGACGGTGGTGGTGGTCGTGGGGTACTGAACCTTTTTCTTTTGCTTTCACAATCGATGTTAGCATATTTTGCATATGAACCAACGACAGCAGAAACCTTTAAAGTTAAGTCATGACTTTGGCTGTAGGAATTTAACATGATGGAGAAATGAATGAATATTTGATAAAGGTGAATATCACTTAAATGCTTTCAAGTGTACGTGAGTTGGGTGCACGGGTTGGGGGGGTGAAGCCAGCAATGGATATGGATGATGTTATTAACAAAATCTATGAATTGAGAAAACTTTTAGTGAATCCGACTTGATAATTTAGAAATTGTTGTCGGCCGCAAATAAATAATTGTTATGCGCTTCATTGAGTTATTGATTGGTTCCTTAAAAGTGTTTTAAAACTTAAGGAATTCTTGGAATGTGTACTAGAGTTGCGCATCATTTGATAAAGTTCATGGAATTCTTTTGGGGGGAAGTATGCTTCAAAATTTACACGTGTTATGTACACAGTGGTTAAGTTAACAGTTTGTTAATTGTGTGTACACATTGAGTAAACATCAACACCGTGACGCTGGGAATAATAAGATTGTAATAGGCTAGAAAATAATACACATGAACTAATAGCTTAATGGTTTAAACAAATTTGTTTAAAACAATTGCTATAGAATTAAAGCTAATCGAATCTTCAATAATAGCTCCAAACATTGTTGTTCAATTTATAATTTAGAATAAACTTAAAAAAAACATTAATTTTCCTTCGCACCCTATGAATGAGGTATGTGATCAGTTTGAATGCTATAGCAAAATTAAGGACTGATCCACTTATTTATTTTTTTACACTTCGCTATTGAACGTTAACGTTCGACAATATGGAACATGCATATAACCACTGCTTAAATGATAAAAGCTTATATACCTTATATATCAGCCCAATATTTCTTAAACTACTCAAAAAGGAGGAGTTCGTATGTGGCATGGTTGTAGTTTTTTCCGCAATTTTACATTTCAGAACATAACTTCCGCATAGCAAATAGAAACATACCCAACATACCAAGTTCTTTAACAAAGGCTGAATTGCAGGAACAGACAGACGGACATCCTCAAAAAAGGGGCACTTTGTATGGGAGATAAGAAAATTCGGTGTTGATAATTTGTATATACGAGTATTAGGGCGACAGTGTATGTTTCCATACATGTTTTTTTTTTGCGAAAATTTAAAAATTTTCGACCGGAATATTGTGCCACTTGATGTTTAAAATACATGACGGTACATTGACGGTAATTTGACAAAGAGGTCAAATGTCTGGTTTTTAATCAATCCTCTATTTTTTTACCAATGTATGATTAAGGAATAATATATTTTTTCTCATAAATATGTAATAGTCAAATATTGACGTGTGTGGACCGCGCCTAGGCTCTTTTTGACAACTTGGTACCTAATAGCCTTGTTGTATATCTACCCTACTGGGTAATTTTCAGGACGATCAAACTACTATTACACCCTGGCTACAATGTATACTGTACCAACCACACGTACCAATATCTTCTTTATACTTCTTACAGTTCATGCGATACAGTCGTTTAAAGTTTCAAGTTTTATAACACGCCCACTGATGCTATCCCGCCCATTTTTGCCGTCTCACGAACTATGCAGCCAAATGCATTTACACAAATTTTCAAGGCGATTGGAGAAACAGTCCTCCATATATTACGGTTTCAAAAGTAAGGAGAGGAGATAGGGGCAACGCCCACTTAATATATGAAAAATGAAAGTACCCATTTTTTACCACCGACCACACAGCTACTTAAGAAAAACTTAATTTCTCTTTACACTCCATGAATGAGGTATGGGACGCTTCTCGCGTTGCTGTGAAATAACAGGTTTTTTATTTTACATTCACAACTAACTGCACCTACTTATTAATCGACAAATGCGAACGTCACTGTTTGAGAAGCTCTTACTAGATATGCCGATTATCTCGACGCTTATACAACGAAGTTCCTGACGACAACATCGAGGGGGCCGGCAATGAAAGAAATATGTGGATAACTGGAGCCGGGAATCGAACCATGGATCTTCCGCATGGTAGTCGCGTGTTCTAATCACTATGCCACGGATTGTTCGAGTAAACATCTAACATAACAACCAAGGGAAAAAATTATGAAAGAGAAATAATTTCTGAACAGATCTATCAGAGAAGGAGTGGTAAACTCCGAAAGATCTCTAAAAGATCTTAAAATATATTTCTATCACCATCTTTTACCTTGGTAACCATGGTAGATGTTTGAACCTTATAAGAAAAATAATTTTTGAATGTATTGAGGTCTATCGGAGCTTACCTCCTATTCTTTTTTCTTGTTATAGCTGCTGTCTTCCAATTTTTCTACATGTTTACAGCTCAAGTAACACCCGTGAACTAATAATTCATGTAATAATATTGCACCGTGTGGGTTGGCCATGTAATTCTATTGTATAATATATTGACATTAATATTAAACGTCTAGGGACCACATTAAGGCAAGTTTTAAAATTCACATTTTTAAAAATTCTTTATTTATTAACATAACTAAATTTGTCCCCTACAATAATATGCAAAAAACGTATATTCATAAAAAACAAGATACACCCTTTCTACATTGTCATCAATATATAAATTTGACTTTTGACCTCTTTGGGGCACGGCTTAAAGTTGCCGATTTTGCTCAAATTTTGACCATAGCTTTTTTATAACAACTGACGCAATATTCCACTCGAACATTACCGAAAACCTAAACTTATATACATATATTGTCATATTTATCACCCCTCCTTATGGGCGTTACAAATAGAAGACCACAATTAATATACCCCTCACTCCGTCCGTTCGCGTGGTAATGGGTATAAGAAGGTGGTCGTAGCAACGAACGCCGAATCAACTGTTTATTGTGTTAGATCCCATTTCTACTTGGACGGCATTACACAAACGCAGAAAGTTATCTACGTCTTCTCCACAAATATAGAACCTTATACAGTATTCGAAAAAAATAACAGCACAAAATGCATCAAAAACTCAAAAATAGAATTTGTTCGGGGGTTCTAGTAATTAATCCACATCGTTTCATAACTTCATTGAAGAGGATAATATACATATTGACATATATTGCTACAAATATTATAGCTACAAAAGTTTGGCAATACCTGCACTAACATTTTTTTTCTTACAAACTCCTATTTAATGCAAATATTTGATACATTTATATCCATAATATACATATATTACCTTAGTGTTTTTGTTGTAATCATAACAGTGGTCAACCGAGTGACGGGAATCGTTGTACCACTGAAAAATCGAACTATCGTTCAAGTTATAAACGCACACATAACATAACACGCACCGTAGCCAACATTAAGAAACACATAACTAGTCGCCAGCATAAACACAAGCAGTTTGCAGGCAGAAGCAATACAATGGCACATTAAAGATTACTCCCACCACCACCACCACCAGTGAGTGCAACAAATGAACATTTAGTAGTTTAGTTTATGCAACAATTTACACAACCGACACTTTACCTAAACAGTAATTGTATTTCCATGGAAAATTTGGGAAAGGGCATCATCGGCCTAATCACCGTATTGCTTTTTCTCTTTGTTTTACTGGACAATCGTTAACATTTGCGACTGCGAAAACACTTTTACATTGCAATTATTACACTTTAATGCGATGTACATGTTTGTTCTTATGTTACTTTCATATAACATGGCTTTTTTTAGCGAACCACTTTTTCACAACTACCACGCACCGACTAGAAAACAAAACTAACTAAAGAAATGTCAACAAATGCCAACATTGCACTAAAAGAATGCGCCAAAATTATTGTTGCCAGATTAGAGTACCGATTATGATGAGAGAGATGAGAACGCATTTCCTATTGGCAAAGCCATAAATGATAGGTGACTAATTTGACAAATAGAGATCTGTTCTCAGTTACGAATCATGCTAAGTAATGACATGCACCCAATCACAGAGTATAGTGAGAACACTCATATTAGTTGGGGGGTGAGAAAATCTTACTTCTTCTCACTGCCACCTGTTCATAACTGTCATTTTCACATCAGTTTCTCAATATATTAAGAGACTATTCTTGATGTAAACTACAGTTTGCATATTACATATCTCATTGAATTCACTGACATTCGTTATAATTAGTTTTGTTCTCAATTCGGTGCGTGATTGTTGAAAAAAGTCGTCTCCTGCAAAAACCTACATAAATGTTGACTAAGAAAAGTAATTGAAATCATGTATAAGTGTAATTATTATAAAGGGAAAGTGTTATTATACCTAATGTGCAGTAAAAATCGGTCGGTGCCGACTATCAAAATTTGTTCACGGGAATACCATAAATGTGTGTATAAAGTGTCAGTACAGATGATGTAACGTATTATGGTATTGATTTTTTTAAATGGAAAGCACACCACTTAGCCTACTTGTGAGTACAAAATTTTATTTTATTGGAATTTTAAAAATTCATTATTTTGGAACATATGCAAAAAAAATTGCATGGTGATCTTCACCGATTTGGCTTATTTTTTACAGACGACTTTCTTAAAACTTTTCCAAGTTGTAAATTAGGTTTTGTTCTAATCGAAAAATAATTATGAGCAGGACACCGAGTTAAAGTGTGAAAATAGTGCCTCCAAATATTTACTTGCAGTTGAGTCAACAAATTTTTTGGCTTATTTTTTCACTGATTTTAATTCGGAATATATGTTCACATTAATTGAGGTCAGTTCGAAATTTTTAGAACACGTAATCCAAAAAATATTTGACATTAAAGTCAAAAATTATTTTTTCATCGACTTTGACAAAGTTTTAAAAAATAAAGGTAAGTAATTCAGAATAAAAAAAACGTGCATTCTGTGCACAATTTTGTTTCCAATAATACAAAAAAAGAATTTTGAAAATCGGTAAAGAATTGCGGCCTAAAATTTCAAACGTCCAAAAAAACTTTTTTTTCCCCACTGTGCGTCAGTTCGGTTTACGGGTTAAAAATTAAACGATCGTTCGTTGAGTCAGTGGAACAACGGTTCCGTTTGCTTGGTATACATATCTCGGCTATGATGAAAACATAAGCAACGACGCAAAGGTAAGATCAAATTATTTGTATAAAAAACTAGTAAGGTTATTATCTTCGGCTATGCCGTAATTCAGATACCCTTCACAATTTGTAAAAATTACGATAAAACTGGTTATTTGCACTACAACTATGTACCACAAAAATGAGAGTTTGTATGAGTTGGACGTCACTTTTAACCTATCGCATCCATTTTTTTCACTGAAATTTTAAATACTGATTTTGAATTTATTGTGTGACCTTAGAATGTTCTAATGCAATCTTTAACCCCCAAAAAGGGGGTGTTTTGTGTAGGAGGTGGGGGCAGTTTTTGTCCGATTATTCTTATCATAGAATCTTGAAGAATCTTGTGTACTAAATTTCAGCTCTATAGCTCTTAAATTAAGATTGTAATCGCAGGGGTAGACAGACGGACACTCCCACAATAGGGGGAGTTTGTGTGGGAGATGGAAGTAGTTTTTGTACAATCTTGATCATCTTAGAAGTTAACCACCCCTTAGAGAATAGATATCAAATTTAAGCTCAACACTTCTTAAACTACGGCTGTGATAGTGTGGACAGACAGACGGACACCTCCAAAAAGGGGGTGTTTGTATTAGAGGTGGGAGTGATTTTTATCTGCTCTTGCTCATATTAGAACTTAACCTCCACTTAGAGAATGAAAGTTTGTTTACCAAATTTAAGCTCGACAGCTCTTAACTATGGCTGTAATATGGGGTAGAGACAGACGGACACTCCCCAAAATAGGGAGAGTTTGTATGGGGGATGTAAGAAGTTTTTGTCCGAACTTTCTAATCTTGGAACTTAACCTCCAGATAGAGGATAGAAGCTTGTATATTAAATTTCCGCACGATATTTCCTTAACACCGGATGTAATCGAGGGTAGAGACAGACGGACACACGCGAAAATAAGTGGAGTTTGTATGGGGGGTGTAATTAGTTTTTGTCTGATTTTGCTTATCTTGAAACTTAACCTCCAGATAGAGGATAGAAGCTTGTATACTAAATTTCTGCACGACATTTCCTTAACTGAGGATGTAATCGCGGAGGCAGGTAGACGGACACGCCCAAAAAGGGGGAAGCTGCATGGGAGGTGGAAATAGTTTTTATATGATCTTGCTCATCTTGGAACCATATTTTAGCTCTATAGCTTCTTAACTAGTGCAGTAATCGCGGAGGCATTTTTGACTGATCTTACTCATCTTAGAATTCAACCTCCGCTTTGAGGATAAAAGTTAGCATTCAAAATTTCAGCGCGATATTTCTTAAAATACTGCTTTAATCTTGAGGCAGATAGACGGAGACTCCCAAAAATGGGCAGTTTGTATGATAAGCTGAAAGTAATTTTTGGCGGATCTTGCGCATCTCATAACTTAACCTCGCGGAGTCAGACAGACAGACAGATTTAAAGACGTCCAATCGACTCAGATTTTGATTTATATATATAGGACCGGGTCAATCCTTTTATAAAAAAAAATTCCAAAGTCGAGGGCAAATATTAAAGATCACCTCGAGACAACTTGAAAAAGAATTTTTTTTTCCTCTGCCACCCCCCACAAAACAGTCAAAATCGTTTTTTATCGCTGTTTTTTTTTTTGTGGCTTAATTGCAATATACAAGATATCGTTCTATAGGTCTCGACTAGTACTAAATATGTTCTATAGATGTCGCTGACCTATGGCATCATTTTCTAATGAAGGTTTTATATTAAGCAGTTTCTACCCCTAAAATTCAAAATCGATGGTAACGAGGTTAAAAATGAATTATCCCAAAAAAATATTTAAAAATTTTTTTCGATGTGGATAAAATTATTCAATAATTTGAGCTACAAAGTATGCAATCATTTTCGTTCATATTTTTCGGCAGCGCTAAAAAGTATGCAATAATATTTGATAATAATACAAAGAAAAAGGAAAAATATTTGTGTTAATGCTTAAATACATCTTGTCATACGAATCTTTTTTGTTTTTGAATAAAACTTTATACTTCTAAATCAACAAATTCTTGGTTTTTAAAGGGCTTCAATACTAGGGGAAAATATTTTTAAATATTAAATAGGGGTATAAACTGCTTCAAATGAGGCCATTATTACAAACTGATGTCGTACGTCAGCGACATCTATAGGACAAACGATATCTTGTATGTTACGATTAACTCACAAACAAAGTAGCAGCGATAAAAAACGATTTTAGCTATTTTTTGGGAGTAGAGGATGAAAAAAAATTTTATTTTTCAAGTTGTCTCGAGGTTATCTTTTATATTTGCCCTCGACTTGGGAAATTTTTTTTCGTGACCCGGTCTAACATTTATATATATATATTGTCATACCTACCACTCTTCCTTATGAGCTTTACAAATGTAATAACAAAATGAATATATCCTTCACTCCGTTCGTGCGCCTGGTGAAGGGTATAAAAAGAAGTGTACATTTTGAAATTGCGAAAACGTTTCGACCAACATCTACCAATAATAGACCAATCGGTATTGAATTATAACAGTACGAAATATGTTTTTATCAATAATTTTGGAGGTAGTATACCTGTATAGTGTGGCGCCTGTCCCGCTTGTAGCATCAAACTTATTGTGGCCAATATAAATATTTGTATGTCTCTATGCACAATACTCTATACAAAGCTAACCTAAATTTTGTAACACAAAGCCTGTATTATCTTATATCCAATCCCTAAACTACCATTTATCTACTAATTAGCCACAAATACACTTTTCATCTATTATCATTTAAACTCACTAGTATTTGAATCTATTGCCTTGCTTCACAAAACATTTTTAACCTAGTGTATATATGTAAAAATTGTGCAAAAACACTTGCTTTGACCCTTTACCATACACCTCTCTCACTCTTCCTCTCTCTAAATGAGAGTTTAAAGTTTTGTAAATAGCACTCACACCTCATCATACACATCACCGTATCCTTTGCACAATAATCCGTTGCACTCCAGTAGTTAGTCAAAAAATCAATTTTCCATTCAAAACGTTTCATTTCAATGCAACACAATGCAATCACAGCCACACTCGTCTGCTGCTATTTGGGTTGCTTGTTGTGTTGTTCGTGTTTGTGTGTATGTGTTTTTATTTATTTATTTGTTTTGTTCTGTTTCAATTAATTTGTTTTCAACTTTTAATCGGTGGAAAAGTTCTTTGCCCTACAAATCATTTGTTGCCTATGCTGCTACTACCACCGTCACCACCAACAAGACTCTTGGTAGTTGTTATGTATATGCACATGCATATGCAATGTGTACATATTACACACTCAGGCATACACACACACATTCAGTCATTCATACGCACCCCGCACCGGATGTAAATTCCGATACAAAATAAAACGTCCGCCCGCATAGTCGTATAATTTCGGCTGAAGGGGTGAAAAGCAGCAACAATGTCTACAACGATGACGGCGAGTGCTGTCAACTTAAGCAGAATGAATTCATTGAAATAAGTGGATTCAGTAAAAGGGAAAAGTAAATACTGTAAAATGTGAAAGTAAAAAAAATTGATATTTCCAACACAATTCTAAGTATAGGCTGGTACTGAGTTCACTATTTCATACCAAATTATGTCAAATTCAATACAATATTTAAATTAACAAAGCGTTATAGAATTTTTCGCACAAAAAGTTGAAAATGTTTCCAGCAACATTTAAATTTTTATATGAAATAATAAAAATATTCATATACATAAAATATTCATAGTTTTCGGAATAAAGGTAGTTCATATAGGCATATTAAGAACTCACATTCTTTATTACATTCACACAAGACCACAAAACATATTTATATTCATTCAAAAGGCTTCTTTACGAAAACTTTACAAGAATATAACTTAGCAACTATTACAAACGATTTGGGAATGTTTTTAATAAAAATGAACTAAAAGCGGCTTATAATGTTGTAAGATATACAAATATTTTGACTTCTTTAGTCAATTTAGTGTGGATGAACTAATCACATACATATTTTGGATGTTAACTAATCTATATTAACATTATGAAGAGAAAAAGTTTATGAGTTTGTTTGTATGTAAGGGATAATCTTCTTAACTACACATCCGATTTTAAAAATTCTTTTACCAGTAAAATGATACGTTATCACTAATTGCTATAGACTATGTTAAAAAGGTAGGCATCCAAATGTTTTTAGCAGGGCAACAGGAAATATGCTCTTAAAATCGTGTTTATGCGCCTAAAATATGCCCTAAAAATATAAAAATATGCTTTTAAAATCATAAAATATGCTGTTAAAATCAACAAAAATATGCAAAAATTAGTCTACAAAAAATGTTTTTCATAAAAATTTGAAATATCTCATATAAAGTCAAAAAACTGTTTAAAATTTAAAAAATAAAAAACATATATATTTTGTTATTACTATTTAAGTAAAATCCATAGATGTACTTGAAGCAAATTTAAGGGACAGTATTTCTTTAAATTTTTTTTATGGTAATGTTGGTGAAGATACACACAGTTCTTTACAAATACATATTTTTTTTTAAGCCATAGTTTTTTTTGTTGTAATTTGATTAAATTATGTTTTTTACTATTTAAAACTATCTTCAACTACCAACTTGTTAAATAAGAGTAAGATTTGATGCTTGCAATTTTAGTATGTTTTGATATAAAACCGTAACTAGAAGCAATTCAAATCAAATCAGATCTAATTTTAGGGTCTGTCAAAATATCATTTGCCGTTTTAATTGATTGAGTTTCTTCATCGTTTAGGACCTTAAGAATGGCTTCATAATTGTCGGCATAGTAGTGGAGTGGAGGTAATGTAAGGTCTGGAAACATTTGTTTTAAAAGTTCCATTCTACATCTATCTTCCAAAAATAACTTTTTGACATGAACAATGGTATGATTCACGTTTTCATATAATTTCCTAATCCATTCACACAATCATTGGAGACAATGAGCAATACATGTCACATGCATCACTTTCGGACAAAATGCCACTATAGCTTTCGCAGCCTTAATAATGTATGGAGCTGCTTCCGCAAAACATTATTCTTTTTGAAGTTGACGCCATTTTTGATGGCGTTGTCATCCTTAAGGGTAATGGTATGTATATATTATTTGATAGGAGAAAAAGTATAACGCATTAAAGGAAACGTGTTGACCCCAAGTATCTTAAGACAAACTATGTCCGTCTGTCTGGCTGGCTTGTGAGCAAAAACAAATTGACCTGAATTAACCCTCATAGTTTTAACTACATATCTTTAGCTTCCTAACTAGGGCAGTAATCGCGTGGACAGACCGCCCAAAAGGAGGCAATTTGTATGTTAGGTGGGAATAGTATTCGACCGATCTTGCTCATTTTAGAACATCATCTCATTTTAGAGCATAGAAGTTTTTATACCAAATTTCAAGCCGACAGCTCTTAAACCCAAAAAGGAACAATTTGAATGCGAGGTGGGAGTAGTTTTTGACCGATCAGGCTCATCTTGAGAGCAAAAACAAATTGACCTGAATTAACCCTCATAGTTTTATCTACATATCTTTTTTGTAAGTAAACAGAATTCATTAAAACTTTGCCCACTATGTACGATTATGAAAATAAGACTCAATAATGAATATGTACCATATCGGTACCATATCTGTTACCTCCCTTAAAAAATTACCTAATTTATGGAAATTTTGGGGGATAATGAAATTTGGTCAGCTATTTTTTATTGTGATAGGAGGCAAAACGTCAAAAAAGTCAGCACACCCCTTCTGGTACCTCTCATATAAATAACCGAAATTGTGCCTTTTACATGCATAACTTTTTTGTATATACACTAAATTTAGTCAAATTTTCAAAAGGTAAGCGTTTATAGAACATTGATTTACGACAAAATCGCTTCTTTAGCTCTTTAGCTTAGCTGAATTTGATTGTCGTCTTATAAACGCTGCTTCAAAAAAAGAATCTGATGCAATAACTTTTTCTGCAAGCACCTTCAGTTTTGCTGCTTTAGCCGTTTTAGCTTTTGACATTAAATACAAGATATTTAAATTTTAACCTAGGCAAACATTTAGCTGATTTGGCTGTTACATTTGAAAAAAGCAAAGTTGCAAAGATTTGTTCATTTTGGAAATAAACTAATGTGAAAAGTTTAAAAAAGCTTAAATAGGGGTATTTGATAAAAAAAATATGCTCTAAAAATATGAAATATGCTTACCAAAATATACTAAAATATGACGTTATGGGTAAAATATGCAAAAATATGCTCCATCAAATGTGTGTCAAAACACTTGTAAGAGTATGAAACTTATAAATACCTTACCCATTTGTTAATATCTCGTTGTAAAAAAAACATGCTGTAGCATATTTCCGGTTGCCCTGATAATTAGCAATGGACCAACGCGAGCCAGAAAAGCTAGTATGTAATATAATGAAGAGCTCATATTAACGAACAACTTTTCTAAAATATCTGGTACTAAAAGTAGTAAGTTTTTTTTGTGTTCACCTGGAAGACATTAACATAAAGAGATATTTGTTTTTCGTGGCAGATAGATGCTTAAATTCAAAAAAAAAAACTAGTAAGGTAGTTAAGATCAACTAATTATTTGCATTACAACAATATTTTCTTAAACTTTCTACCGCAAAAAAATTTGGGTTTGTATGAGAGGTATACCTTACTTTTAACCTTTTTTTGTTTTGTCAATAATTTTTCACTGAAATTTTAAATACTGATATTGAATTGTTTATATGAGCTGAGAATACTGTTATGAATTGTGTAACCTCCGAAAAGGAGGACTTTTGTATTAACGGTGGGAGTAGTTTTTGCTCATCTTATAATTTAATTTTCGCTTATAAGATAGAAGCTTATATAGCAAGTTTCAGCTCTATATCTCATAAATCTAAGTTGTAATCGCAGACATACACAGACTAACACCTTCAAAAAAGTGTAGGTTGTAGTGTAGGTTGTATAGGAGGTGGGAGTGGAGTGAGAGTGGGAAATTACTGAATTCAGAACATATATAAGCTCCGCTTAAAGGATTTTAGATTGTATACCGAATTTCAGTTCCATAGCTCTTAAACTATGGCTGTAATCGGGGGACAGACAGACGGACACCTTCAAATACGGGAGAGTTTTATATGAGAGGTGGGAGTAGTTTTTATCGGAATTTGCTCATCATATAACTTAATTTTTGCTTAGGGGATAGAAGATTTTATAGCAAACTTCAAAAGCACTACGAAAAAGGGAGTGTTTGATTTTCGAGATTACTTAATTCAGAACATAACTTTCGCATAGAAAATAGAAGCTTGCACACCAAATTTTAGTTCAATAGCTTTTCAACTACTGCTGTAATTGCAGGAACAGACAGACGGACACCATCAAAGAGGGGGTTGTTTATATGGAAGGTGGAAGTAGTTTTTTTCCGACCTTGCTTATCTTAGAATTCACCTTAATTTGTATGGGAGGTGGGAATGCTTTTTGACCAATCTTGCCCATCTTAAAACAACCTCCGTTTCAAGGATATAAGCTTTAATTCCAATTTTCAGCTCAAAATCTCTTAAAGTACGGCTGTAATCTCGGGGACAGACAGACAGACCGAGTTCTTTAAATCGACTAAGAATTCGACGCTGATCATTTACATATATTGACGGTAAACTGCGTAAACCGACCAACTCCACTTTTTGTGTTTCTGAGTTATTGATGATTTAAAGTTTGTGGCCGCTTGTGGATTTATAAAATAACTACAAAACTAATTCAAATAGAAATTTTTACACTACATAGAATATTACTTTTGGGACACTTTTGCCAAATAGTTCTCAAGAATACTTTTTGTGTTTTTAAGTTTTTAAGGATCCAAAATTGATGGCCGCCTATATTTTGATACAATAACTACAACATTTTTTCAACTATAGGACATCGACTATGACTTTTGGAACAGTTTTGCATCATTAAGTCCATATCACAGAAAAGTGAAGTTGTTCAGTTTACGCAGTACACCAACGATATATTGTCATTCTTACCATGCCTTCTTATGGGCGTTTCAAATGGTAGAACACAATTAATATACCCTTCACTCCTTTCATGCGCGTGGTGAAGGGTATAAACATCGACATCAGTATAACACTTATAAATTAAGTAAGTATTCCCATATTAAAATTTTGTGATTACAAAAAAAGTGGAAATTATTGCTTCTATGCTAAAGTGTATATTTTAATTTGTTTAAAGAAAAATATCGATTTTTGGTTTTTACCATAATTTAAACCAAAAATTTTTAAATTGAATTACTTCAAACTCTGTTGACAATATTTTTTAGCCTTGTTGGGAGTTATGAACCGAAAAATTTTGTTTTCTGACATCAACAAAAAAAACCCATGAAAACAGCAAAAAATTTCCTGTTTAGTACAGTGAAACTTCGATATAACGAATCTAGAGGGGACCGAAAAATACTTCGTTATAGCTATTGATTCGTTATACATATGCATTGTGAAACCTTGGTATAACGAAATTTAAAGAAATACGAAAGAAATTCGTTATAACTATAGTTTTTTTTGTCCGAATTCTATTTTACACGAAAATACTAGTATAATAATAAAAATTAACTATTTAAGAGGTAAATAAAAAATTAAGTTTTTATTATTTTTTTATTTTATTACATTTTAGTAAAATATTGTGTAATTTTTGTTTGATTTTTCTCGTATAGAAATTGATTTACGCTTTAATACACTCATTTTGACAAAGAACCAAAACAGAACTGACTATGTAATTTGTGGCGCTTTACATATTAACCTGCAAAGACATTTACCTTTCGTTGGTTTTAAAAGGGAATTCCCCGTTTTGCTTAAAATTTAATTTTGCTTTATGCTTTATTCTGACTTCGTTGTATGGAGACTATAGTTCAAGACTTCGTTATGTAGAGGCTTTTGATAATGACTTACACACTTAAAATGTTATATGTATGTATTACTCAATTATAATTTCGTTGTATAGAGGCTTTTGAAAAAATACTTCGCTATATAGAGGCTTTATAGATCAGAATTTTTTCGTTATAGCTATAGAGCATTTTTGTATGAAAAACTTTGCAATAAAAAGGTTTTTTCAAGGGTCTCAGCTAAAAATTCGTTATATTGAGTTTTTCGTTATAACGAAGTTCGTAATATCGAAGTTTCACTGTACTATTGTCGTAAGCTCAGATCTGTTTTGAAAAATTAGTTCTTTAGTAAACTTAGTAAACTAAGAAAATCGATGAAGAAAATTTAAAAGCATTATTCACAAATAAGTGGATTCAGATTAAATGCATTATTCACAATTAGGTGTTTGACATTTTGACAAGAATTTAGAATTTATGTTGTTGTTTTTTTTTGTTGAGATTCCTAAAAAAGTTCATTAGTTATTTCAAAAAGTTTTTTCGGTTGAACAGGATGTGAATAAATATAATAAATCTTTGTTTTTTTTAAATAAATTACTTAAAGCATACTTAAACATTACAATATTTAAAAAATTCAGAGCCATGAGTCAAATTTGCTGTGCTCTGAAACAACAATTCGAAATTCTTGTCAAAATTAGGTACCTTCACTTAAATGTGAATAACAGCATAATTCATAATTGAACTATGTTACCGTCAATTTGTTCAGTGTATTGAAGCAATACACCAATTTGCCTATCGAGATCAGAATATTTATATTGTTTGAGTAACGGCCAATTAAGAATCACGGACAAATTCAGTGTAAATATAAAAACGACGATAAATACAAAATCATACATTTGTATTAGTAAAATCCTTGTTAATCTTTAACAGCTAAACTTTACCAAGCTCACATTTGAAGACGTATTAAATACAATTTTGATTTCTATTTATCAATTAAGTAAATAACTGCTAACATATGTCACTTTCCACTTAATGTTCCTACCATTCAGAAGCCGAAAAAAAAACTCCAATAACTTAAAATTCTCCACGACAATTGCATTGGCAACATTGGCCCTATGTACAATGCATACATTTACATACACGCACACACACACACACACACACGTATGTACAGCAATGAAAATGCCGGTAAAATATTGTACATAGAGTCATAATTTTCCACATTGCATACCACTTTAGTAGAGTCTTACACAGACACATCTGGAACACACGGATTAAAAACAACTCACACACTCCCATACACTGTGGCAAAAGGGGATAATTTTACGTAGTACCAACCTTTTTTCTTTTTTTGCTGCGTTAATAAGACTTTGATGGCTTTATTGATCGCTCATAATCCGTACATGATGAATTACTTTGCAATTAGAAAATTGTAATTTGCAGAATTTAAAAGTAAGCAACATATTAATTTTTAATTATTTGGCATTTTGTATAAATTGATTTTCTTTTCTTTATTTTTCCTCACACACTTTTTTTCGACACAACTCACATTTTACACTTGCAATTTGTTGGAATTAATCCACTTGAAATAATTTTGTTATCCTTTTTAAATCACTATCATCATTATTTTCGTATTACGCGTCTTAAGTGTGCTCGGGCAACCGTTCACTTCAACGTTTCACGCCAGACAGAGAGCGAGAGCGTCTTTTACTTTACTGAAGCAACATCCTTGACGTCGTTATCCTTTCCTCTATCTCCAGGACACATAAGGAGTACACAAACGCACACACAAAAACAAATGCAAATCGCTGGAGCAAGCACGAGGTAAACGTGAAGGTGGCGGCGGCAGTGGTGGCGATGGCTAAGATGAGACACTAATATCAATGCAACAACGCCACTTGTACCTTGTACGTACGTAGTAGTATAAACTCTTGGTATGAACGAACTTTATGTACTGCCGCTCTATGTACTCCGTTACGATGATTGTTTTATTTATGTTTGTTGTTGTTTCGTATTTTAATTATTTGCCATTTCTTTGATTGCACTTTAAGACACACTCACACGTTTTACTGAACTCTCTTTGTTTTCATTAATCTCTCTCACTCTCTTGCGTTCTGTAGGCTACCTACCACCTCTCTCTATCGCAGTGTTGTTTATGAAACTTTTAATCACTGAAAATGCACTTTATCTTAGTTTTACAGAGCTTCTCACAACCCTTCTGTTTGGTATACTCTCTCTTCCATTGCGCTCTCAGTTTAATTTTTTTTGCTTCTCTAGTAATATCTCATTTTCTTCATACTCAAGCTGTGTTTACTTCATTTTGGTGTAATCCTTTCAAACTCTTAAACGTATCCTTTTTTTCACCGCTGATTACAACCGTTCCCGAGGAGCCACAAAATGCAACTGATTTCAAATTGTGCAAGTCCTGAATGGTGAAGGCATCCCAAAAGGATGCTGTCCGTATGCGTTCGCTGTAAAGGTTTTGTATTGTGGGGCTAGGGCGCATGTCCACCTGCAAGTTCCACTGTGGAGCTTAAATCATGTGCTATAATTCATTTTCGAACAGTTGTGAGGAGGATATAAGAACATGTGGATATTGTGTTGTAAACCCAGCAATTTTGTGAAGATGTCTGTGTGGTACAAGTGGAACGTGCAACATTTTGTCGCGGGGGAAATGTTGGGTGACAGAGCAACAGGTGGTGTTGCTGATGGTGTTTTTATGTTGCTGATGTATTTATGTAAAGCTAAGACGTCTTTAAGGCTGAATGAATAACCATAGGACTGAACACGTCATTAATACAATCTATAAATTTGGTTGAATTGAATGTATCCTGCACATGGAATCATTTAATTTAATAATTTTCATAAAATATTGAAGCAAATATTAAACATTTTCTTATGCATATAATATACCTTGTTATCTTCTTTTGCATAACACAATACAACACATGATTTTGGGACTCAATACTGAGAACTGCACGAGAAGGTTGCCCCAAAAAGAAGAAGTTCTGCATCATTCGTTTTGTCAAGTTACATGCCATTATAATTTAATATCGATTTGAAGTTAGTAAGTATCGTATAGGGGAATTTGTCATGTTTTAGGCTCTTTTGTTATATTTTAATATGGTGGCGTATGATTATCGTAAGTAATATTCCACGTAAATCATACGTCACGGTAAACAACAGTTTTATAGTAACTGATACAAAATAAACTCAGTTCAAAATCATTTGATGAATGGAAAAGTAAAACTGATGCTTATGTAGGGACACGTTATATGAACAGATTAAAGGAATTGTAATTCTTAAATTTTTTAAATTAGTTTCAGCTAAATCGGACTAGTGATTCTCGAGTTATGTCAAAAAAAGAGCCTCACACGTGACAAATTCCCCTATCCGATACTTACTAACTTGAAATCGATATTATATTATTATGGCATGTAACTTGACAAAACAAATGATGCAGAACTTATTCTTTTTGGGGCTACTTTCACGCGAAGTTCTCAGAATTGAGTTCCAAATCAATGAGCTGAAAAATGTTGTACTATGTAATTGTTAGGATATGTGCTTATGGTATGTGTGCCGTTTTAAGCCATACTTAACTTCGTCTGCTAAAGGCTAATACTCTGTTGAGAGAGAGAGAGAGATACTTGAATCATGTTCCTTTTAAACATTTTTATTGCTTGCCTGTACTTTAGTTGAATATTTTAGTTTAATCTTTCTTTGGGAACTTAGGTTCCGTTTTATTTATTTGAAGAACTTAGGTTCTTTACAAGGAAATCCAGGGGATCTGGATTTCCACCACGTGGAGATACTCACTTATAAGGGGGAAACCACCTTGCCACCTGGGCCCTACTCTTGACATTATCATTTACAAGATCCTTCCAATGTGGCCTTTACATTGTCAAATTACAAAAAACTTTTTCGAACAGGGGCTTTACACTATCAAATTACAATGTACAATTCATTCGGTTCATTACGTATTACAATTCAATTCTCTTAATACAATTATTCAGGTTACAATCCAATTCATTACTCTAACTTTTCATTTAATTAATTCAATTCATTTAACAATTCATTAATACATTTAACACTGGCCGCCTTGGCCCATAATGCATACTCGCTATTGTTAAAAATTTCAATATTTCAAAGCCCGCACTGCCACACTTAAAATTTGGCGTGCCCGAATGGTTAATACATTTAACATTAGTTTTGGCTATTTAAATTTCATTACTTTAAGACATCATAAAGTACTGATCATCTGCTTTCCCATAACATATAAACTATATCAAACACCCATTTCTTCATATTCCCCACAATATAGCAACCCTCTCAGTTAATCCCTTTCAACTATAAATACTCACATCAAGTTCACATTTAGTCTCTATCACATTTAAATTGACTTCCCTAAAAATTTAATCAAATCAAAATGACATTTACCACTCGACTGAAAACTAACCACTTTTCGTTCGTTGTCACTTCTACATCGATACTAATCTTTTTGGGGGGATGAATCTATACACTCCAAGATTGGAACATACAAAAAAATAAAATTAACCAAAAGGAGACGAAATAAAAATAAAGTTAAGTCTTTAGCAAAGCAAACGAAACAAAAAATATTCATAAAAAACAGAGCTAAACAACAACAACAAAAAACAAAAACGAAAGAAGAAACAAACTCGATAGAGGAAATGAAGAGGAAAAAAAATATTTTTGCAAACTTTAGTAATTTAAGTTTAAAACACAGATTCGAATTGGAGTCTTTGTAGATGTGTATGCAGAAACACACACACTCGCATTTAAAAGTTGTTTCACATATGAGTCGTACAGTGTACAAGTGATATATGTCGCAAAGAAAAATTTGATTGAACACATTGATGAAATTAAAGGAAATTTAAAAAAAATGCTATGAAATAAAGAGGTTTTCCAATAATATAGCTAAATATAAACGCCTTCCACTGAAACCATATCCATCACAGGGTTACAAAAACTGGAGGTAATGTATCACATACGATCATAACTTCACTCTAATCGAAATTTATTTCAATATAGCAAAAGCTGATATGTTAAATTTTTATAATTTTTATAAGGAAGTCGATTTTAAGATTTCAAACCTTATAAAGACATATGCGTCTATCAGTTTTTATGCCCAGACCTTACGGGTAGGGGGTACGAACCAAAAGTGTAACACATAGAAGGAGTCACTTTAGACCCTAGGTTTCTTTAAACCAAATTCGATTAATGACTTTTTAAGTCGTTTAAGCCATACCCTTCTGTCTGTCTGGCTATCCGGCTGGTACACACGATAACTTTCGAAAGACTCAACCACATATTTTGGAACTTTGCCCGAGTCAATATTTCCCCAAAACTACTAACGGTATTGCAATTGGCCTATATGGCCACGCAAATTTTGGTATCCTATACAAATGTACCACTACACCCACTTTAGAAATACAGTAAAAATATCAATACACACAACGACATCGTGCCCAAATTCTACACTCAGTAAAGCTAAAGCAGAATAACATTTTGGAAAAAATATATATATGTCTAGCCACGCCCCTTCTGGTACCTTCCATACAAATGTACCAAACTACCCACATTAGAAATCGAGTAATCAGTTTATCCAATGGGTAAGGGTATTTATCAGTTAGTTTACCTGACTGAAATATCTGTACTAGTTTTATTATTATTAAAAGTCGTAAATAAAAAGTGCTTTCACAACAATACTTAAGCAAAAGACTACCGCTAAACCCATACCATAAGAAGCCATACAAAAAACCGGACCAAACTAATTGCATCCTTTTTTATTCGATGCTTCATAAATTTGTTTACATCGATATTAATAATTCGCTCACAATTTGGGACATTAAAGTGATCCCAAATTTCTCACTATGGGTTTTAGTGACTGTACTATCAAGTGATGGTTCTGCTTCGTACACTCTTATACTTTGTAAAATATATGATGAATTTCAAAAACCTATAAAAAAGGGACATTTTGAACCCGACCCCCTCTGATTTTAATGAAATTTTGCATACAGCTACATTTTACCAACAAAAACACAACCTCATTTTTAGAAATTACATTTTTGAAAATATGTGGGCGTGGCATGGTGTCGATATATTTGAAAAATTACGGTTATTGGTACTTTTAAGCTGCGATTACTATGGAATAACTCAACCGATTTGAACGATCTTGGTGCCATTAGAAAGGTATATAAGTCAGCTTTCGAAAACAAACACTGTAGAAATTTTATATTGCACTGGAAAAAATTTTGTGCCTAAAATATAAGTTTAAACTTGGAAAACACTACGAAGATCGTCTTTTTTTTCCAAAAAAAAATATTTTTAGATAGGCCTATTTAATATATACAGTGAAAACTCTCATTAGTGGACACCCACGGTCGCCCACAAATCGTCCATTAATGAGGGGTGTCCCCTAATGAGGGGTACAATTTTTTTTTATTGAAAAATCAAAACAGCGAATATTGCAATTAGTTTAATAATTTATTAATAATAAAAAACATAAAACAATTCAATTACTTATTTGTCACAAAAACATAAAACAGTTCATTAAAAAAAAACATTTTTCAAACGTAAAAAAATGTTAATAAATTGCATCACGCCTTAAGGCTTTTTAAGTTGTATTACTATTTAAGTAAAAAAGTCTTTAATAGTTTTTTGCTTCAGGTTTTCTTGCTTTTCAATCATCTTGCGCTCCTGAATGTTTGACTCTAGTCCCTTGAATAAGTTGAGAGCCTTAAAATCAGACTTTACAAAAATTTTTAAATTGTGTAGGTATTTTATGGCCTCATCACGGTTCGTTATGGTTTTCGAAACCTCAACCCAATTTTCGTTGTCGATATCTGCCTCTATTTCCACGTCGCTGTCGGTATTTATCATTTCAGCTAGGATATTTTCATCTTCGGTATTTACGTTTTCATCGACGGAAATATATTGTGTAGCATCAGCATGTCCAGAGATTTGAAACAGCAACTGCCACTCATTTAATGGAATTTCATCCTCATCATCAAACTCGTCACAACCTTGGGCATTCTGAAATCCAGCCTTACGGAAACAATTTTGTATGGTTTCTTTACTAACTCTATTCCAAGACGAATCGAGGAAGTACAGACATTCAAGAATTTTCTCCATTTAAATTTTCAATATCTGCAATGATATTTTTAACATATCTAAAAACTAAAATGGGGTTTTTTTATTTTTTTTTTTTTAAATATTTTAAGTAAATCCACCTCATCATGTGTTCTACAAATTCCTTGACAAAAAGCAGTAAGAAAGTTTTAGTCGGGCAACCCCACTTACATTTACCCACACTATCAAAAAAACATAAAATTTTCTATTATATTGATATTATGACTCGATTTTTAAAGTAGGCGGAGTGGTACATTTGTATGGGAGGTACCAGAAGGGGTGTGTCTAGCCTTCCAATTTTTTTTCTCCAAAACTGTATCTTGCTATAGCTTTACTAAATACAGAATTTGGGCACTACAGCGTTGGGTGTATTGATATTATTACTCGATTTCTTACGTGGGCGGAATGATGTATTTGTATGGGAGGCACCAGAGAGGCGGGGACATGTAGCCCATTTGCAATATCGTTAGTAGTTTTGGGAAAATATTAACTCGTGCTAAATTTCAAAACAGTTGGTTGCGTCTTTCGAAAGTAATCGTGCGCACCAGCCGGGCAGCCAGACAGACAGAAGGACGGATATGGCTCAAACGATTTAAAAAGTTATGAATCGAATTTTGTTCAAAGAAAGCCAGGGTCTAAAGTGACTCCTTCAAACGGCGAAAGACCTTTATCATTGGGCTTCACAAACTTGTAAGATCTCCATAGAAGTTGCTTAGCTCAAAACAAAAGAAGAGCTATTTTCAAGGTATAAAAATGCTAATACTATAACAGGAGCTCAAAGCTTCCATTCTTTTATACCTTTAGATGAAACTTCACTAAATGTTAGCAAATATTTCTTGCACAAAATTTATCAAGGTTAAATCCATATTTTAGAGGGTGTCTGAAAAATTTATAATACGATTCTTGGTCTAATCTATTAGAATTACCATAAAAATCTGTAAAACTTGCAAAGTTTAGCTACTTTATTCATTTTTGTCACACAAATATAGCAATATAAGGAAATTAACAATTGATTTTTTTGTAAAAAAATATTTTTAATAAATTTTATTTTGGAAAATTAGACTTGATCTTCGAAGTGTTTTCCAAGTTTAAACTTTAATTTTTGGCACAAAATTTTTTTCAGTGTAATATAACATTTTTACAGTGTATGTTTTCGAAAGCTGACTTATATAACTTTCTAATGGCACCAAGATTTTTTAATTCGGTTGAGTCATTCCATAGTAATTGCAGCTTAAAAGTACCTATTACCGTCATTTTCCAAATATTTTGATACCTTGCCACGCCCACATATTTTCAAAAATGCAATTTCTAAGAATGAGGTTGCGTTTTTATAGGTAAAATCAAGCTGTATGCAAAATTTCATTAACATCTGAGAGGGTCGGGTTCAATGAATATCGGTTTTGATATGAAATTCATCATATATAAAATTGTTATTTTTATGACTTAGTCCACTTTTTATCTGAAGCGCATATAAAGTTTGCATGTGTTTTATAAATGTTAGCATTAAAAGTTACTCTGTGTGGCTAATTCAGTGTTTACAAACAAAAAAAAACGAGAAAAAATCAAGGTTCTATGCAATTACAATTACCGTAAAATATTTAGAGACAGCTGAATAACATTTATGTTTAATGTAGTTGTTTTTACAACAAACAATGATATGTTGTGATTATTCTATAGAATTCTTATATTATAAATTCAGCAATTAAGCTCCAAAAACAACTAAATGCTTTTCAAAAGTTCAAAACGTATTTTTAATGTACCAAACACTAATTATATTGAGCAAGATAGTACTTTTATTGTTTCGAAAACTTTGAATGTACAAACAAGTACTTTTGTTGTACCAAATGTACTGTTGTCGTACTTCTTGTAGCAAGAGGTACTTTTGGTCAACGAAAAAGTACTTTCGTAGTACCAAGTAGTACTATTATTTTACCAACAATTACGTTTTTTCTACCAACTAGTACTTTCAAAGTACTTATTATGTAACTACAAGTACTATTATTGTACCAAAATGCAGTTTTATTGTACCAAATAATACTTTTATTTTACCAAGAAGTAATTGTAGCCAAAAGCTCTTGTATTGTATTAACAAGTATATTTAACTACACAACATGTTTTTTTTTTTTAAGAAGCAACAAATAATTTCTACGTAACAAAAATTACTTTTATCGCATCAAAATGTCCGATTACACAGTGATACAAATGTGAAGGAAAAAAATATACAGGGGTTCTCATGTAGCATTTCTGTTAGATTGGAGTCCATAGAGTAAAGTGATACTTTTAGTTTTTCTCGGTCACTTCGTTAAGTAATGTTTATATAGAAAATTAAGTGAAATGGCGATATTCCCAAAATTGCAAGTTCCAAAATTCATAAGTCTTCTCTTTGTAAACCGATATTCAAAAGTTTACATCTGTTGCAAAGCTGTGACTTTCACCTTTTGTTAAAAAAAAGAATTTTGAAAATCGGCTAAAAAATAGTGAAACGGCGGCTGTTAAAGCAAAACAACCCCGAAAAATAATTGCGAAATCTCATTTTCCCAACGCTCTCAGTTGATCAAGAAGCAGCACAATGTATATTTTTTATTTTTGTATAATGCTATATTGAAGTAGCTTTCTAAAATGGGTAAGTTTATAAGGATCGGTGGAAAAATGAATATGTTATGATAATTTTTGTAATATATTTTTCGACATTCTTTGGAATATGTAGTACGAATTACTTGTTGTGATACGTATACGTCATATGTATTTGTACAAAGTGACACACACACTCTAAGGAAAAACCACAAAATGACGCGAACATGTTATTACAAAATTTAGCATAACTCATTAATTTTTCAACCGATTCTTATGAACTTAGCTATTTTAGAAAGCTACTTTAATATAGCATAATACAAAAATACAAAATATACATTGCGCTTCTTCTTGATCAACTGAGAGCATTGGGAAAATGAGAATTCGCAATTTTTTTTCGGGGTTGTTTTGCTGAAACTGCCGCCGTTTCACTATTTTTTAACCAATTTTCAAAATTATTTTTTTTAATAAAAGGTGAAAGTCATAGCCTTAAAACAGATGTAAACTTTTGAATATCGGTTTACAAAGAGAAGACTTATGAATTTTGGAACTTGTAATTTTAGGAATATCGTCATTTCACTTAATTTGGTATAAAAACATTACTTAACGAAGTGACCGAGAAAAACTAAAAGTATCACTTTACTCTATGGACTCCAGTCTAACAGAAATGCTACATGAGAACCCCTGTATATTTTGTGTGTAGCACAGTGTTATTATCCTAAAAACAACTTCTGTTATACCATAATGTGATTTTTAAGTACTAGGAAGTTATTTTATTGAACGAAAAATAAATTTTATTGCATCAACATTTACTTTTAAATTACCAAAATACTGTTATCGTAACAAAAAGTACTTTTATTGTATCACAAATTACTTTATTCGTTAAAAAAAAAAGTATTATTACTGCACCAACAAGTACTTTTCTTGGACCAAAAAGTACTTTCATTGTATCAAAAATTAATTAAATCGTACGTAAAAAGAACCTTTCTTTTATATAATAGTACTTTTTGAGTACCAACAAATATATTTGTTGTACCAAAAGTACCTTGAATGTATCAAAAAGTACTTAAGTTGTATCAACAAGTACTTTCATTGTACAAAAAGTAGTTTTTTTTATATAAAAGTACCTTTGTTACGCCAAACAGTACTTTTGTTGGATTAAAAAGTCCTGTTACTATACCAAAAAGTACTTTTATTTTATCAAGAATTAATGGCATGTCAAAGGTTCATGGTCATAAGGTCCATGGACCTTAGTACCAACAAATATATTTGTTGGACCTTATGTTCATGGACGTTGTGTCATAAGGTCCACAAGTATTGCGACATAAAGTCTATGAACCTTATGACACCTTTTTGTGTATTAAGGTCTACAGATACGCCTTAAGACTATGGGCCCCGCCACCATTTTGACAGTCCTTATGTAAAGCCCCCCAAATATTTCATAAATTATTAAAAGATTTTTTAAAAATTGTTGGTGAAGTGTCATAACGTCCATGGAAAAGAGACATAAGGTATATAGACTTTATGACACTTTGTTTTGTGTTATAAGGTGCATTTCGTTTTGACCTTATGTCACAGCAGCTCAAAAATTACTTTAATATTGCCAAAAACCAATTTTATTGTACCAATAAGTATTCTCATTACAAAAGAAAGTACCTTTCCTGTATCAAAAAGTACTTTAATGGTATCATCAAGTGCGATTATTGTACAAAGAAGTATTTTTTTGTACCCAAAAAGTACCTTTATTGTACCAACAGGAGCTTTTAATGTACTTAAAATTACTTTGTTGAACAAAAAAAGTACTTTAATTTTGATAAAAAAGTACTTTAAATGCATCAACAAGTATTTTTAATGTACCAGCAAATACTTTTGTTGCACAAAACTTGCATTTTATTGTATCATGAAGTATATTTAGTGAAACAAAAAGCAAATTTATTCTACCAACATGTTCTGTTAAAGTATCAACATAACTTTTAATGTACCGAATGGTACTTTTATTGTATCAAAACGCACTTTCATTGTACCAACAAGTAAATTTTTTTTAAAAAAAATTCTTTATTGTATCAAAAAGTAGTTTAATTGTATCAACAAGCACTTTGTTGTACCAAAAAGTACTTTTATTGTAACAATAAGTACTGACATGTATCGACATGTCTTTTTGTCGTAAAACAAAGAACTTTTGTGATATAACAATTTGTTTCTATTGCACTAACATATACTTTTGTTTTACCTAAAAGTCCCATTATTGAACCAAATAATACTTTAATTAACCAAAACGTACTTTCTGGTACAATACTTTATTACTTTATTGAAGTACAAAAAAAAAACTTTTGGTGTACGCACAAAGTACTCTTATTGTACTAAAATGAACATTTAATACACAAACAAGTACTTTTGTCGTACCAAAAGTAGAAATTAATTACTTTTGATGAATCGAATTTTTATTGTACCCAATGGCTTGCCTATAATCGAAAATTTGTAATTGTAGTACCGTTTGGTCACGCCCCACATTGGGATCGCTTAAAACATTTTTGTGCAAAAACTATAAGGAGTAGTCTGAGCATTATATTCACTACTATCTGACATGTCAGACTTCTTCTGCCCGCAAAATTATTGATAAAAATGCTGAGTACTATTATATTTTACTAACGATTGGTCCATTATATTGATTACACTCTTCGCTAGATAAATAATTAATTTTAATTTATAAATTTTTTTTTTGCCACAACCACTCGTTTGGTCTCGCTAGTCTGATTTTAGTCTGATTTAGTGCCTCGCCTATTTCCTCCAAACCCAACTTAGATATTCAATAAAGCCTTATTAGCTGAAGTTTACTTAATTAGGGGAAACCCACACTAAATTGAATAATCCTTACTTCAGGCGTTTGATTAGGTTGCAAATTTGTTTTACTAAATGCCAAGCACCGCTTTTAGATAAATATTCACAACAAATTTGATTCTGGGATGACGCGTTTGGTCAAAATCAATATCTCCAAAAGTGCCTTCGTATCGCACTACTACTCTATAAAATAAACATTTAGGCAAATATCAGCGTTTCTAGCTTTAGCCATTTGGTCTGGGTTGTGGTACCAATTTAATCAATTTCTTGGCCTTGTACTCCTTAAAGTAAGAATTTCGAAAAATCACTTCAAATAGCACAACAACCCAATAGAATAAGAATTACACATACTTTTTGTGATTCCTCGTTGTGCAGTTTGGTCTAAGTGATTGCACCAGTTTTATCCCTTTTTCGCCGTTTTATTCCCTAAAAATTCGAAATTGGAAAAATCCGTTAATAACGCTCAACTACTCTATGAAATATTCTTCCTTGTGCAGTTTGGTCTGAGTGATAGTACCTTTTTTTAGTACGAATTTCGAATTTCGTCCGTTTAAAGGTACCGGTTTTATCCCTTTTTGAATCTTTTTTGGTTCTAAAAGTACTAATTTGGGAAAATCCCTTTATCTAGCTCTCTAATTCTATTCTAAGCAAGCCTATTCCAATTTTCGCGATTGTAATTTTAACCGTTTAGTCTGAGTGATGGTGCCAATTTTAACCCTTTTTGGCCATTTTTAGCCTTAAATGTACGAATTTTAAAAATCCCTTCATGCAGCTCTCATATAAATTTTCGTGATTACAACTTTACCCGTTTGGTCTTGGTTATAGTACCAGTTTTAACGATTGCGTATAAGGTCCTGTCTAGCATACTGTGTGAACGTCTAAAGCTAATTCTGGAAAACCTGATTGGACCTTATCAGTGCGGCTTTAGACCAGGCAAATCCACGACGGATCAGATATTTACACTACGCCAGATTCTTGAGAAAACCCATGAGAAGCAAATCGATACTTACCACCTCTTTGTCGATTACAAAGCTGCCTTCGATAGTCCCATAGGGACGCAGCGTGAACGTTGAAACTATTGCTTTGAGGTAGTGGATGAATTTATCTACCTTGGATCCGCCATGAACAAAACAACAGTGTCAGCCTCGAAATAAAACGGAGAATAGTGCTCTCGAACAGGTGTTTCTTTGGGCTACGCGAGCACTTCATAAACACCACCCTATCTCGAACCACCAAAGTCCAGCTGTACCAGATACTAATTTTACCGGTCCTGTTGTACGCCTCCGAACTTGGGTGCTTACACAGCTAGATGCAGCTCATCTGGCGGTGTTTGAGAGAAAAATACTCCGCAAAATATATGGACCCATTTGCGTAAACGGCGAGTTTAGGATTCGGATGAACCATGAGCTGTACGAGTTATACCACGACATTGACGTCGTCAAGCGAATCAAAGTGCAACGATTACGCTGGCTAGGCCATGTCGTGAGAATGGATAAGGAAACTCCAGCGCGAAAGGTATTCTATCAAGACCTCGAAGGACGGCGCAAAAGAGGGAGACCGCGACTACGTTGGAAGGACCAGGTGGAGGAATCACTGACGCTGCTTGGTAGGACTGACTGGAGACGGTGCGCACAAGATCGAAGCGAATGGGAAATCTTTGATCATTTCGGCCTCTGACTTAGGCACTAAGATATAAATATATATTTGTGTCAAGTTGTTTCAAAGGCTAATAATAATAATAATATAGTACCAGTTTTATTTATTTTTGGATCTTTCTTGGTCTTAAAAGTGCAAATTTCCAAAAATCCCTTTATGCAGCTCTCTCATTTTGTAGGAAGCAAACCCTTAAAGATTTTCGTGATTCTACTTTTAGCCGTTTGACTTTGTTGATGGTACGATTTTTATCCATACGTATTTTGAAAAATCTTTTTGCGTCGCATAAAATAAATACGCACATCAATTTTCGCGTTTCTACCATTTACCGTTTCGTCTAGGTGATGGTACCAGTTTTATCCCCTAAAAGTACAAATTTCGAATAGCCTTATATTATTAAAATAGGGACATATATTATCTAGTGAAATATAACCTTTCAAAACTTATATTTTGGATTTGTAGCAAAGAACACAAAAACATACCCTTTTGGGTCAAATAACAAATTTTTTCACAAATTCATAGCGATTACAATTAAAGCAAAAAAAAGGTTAAAAACAAACCACATCACAATATTATTTTTCTCTATTAATATTCTTAACCACATTGACTTTGTTTATTATTATGAACCAATAACATCTTCAATAATAATCATCATCATTTACATTGCTAGTGTGAGACATAATCATGTTAAACTATCGATAAGCCGTGGGAGACCAACTTACGAGAAAATCCCTTCAATGCCTACAAGTCTATTTAACAATCAAATGTAGCAAACCGTATCGATGTTAAGATAATTGTTGGCATTTAACGAACGTCTCACATTTCCCCAGTCAACTTAAGAACGATTGCCAACAAGAAGGCAACCAACCAACCTAATCTTCTTAAAGACAACGGCCATCAAAGTGACAACGACCAGCAAGAACAACCACAACAACAACGACAATGACAAACGCACAAAAAAACTTAACAAACCCCTAAAATAAGGGGTTAAAGCTGTCTAAGGCTAAGGATGGAGGATGGGAGAACAACACCAACAAAAAAACATAGCACAGAAACGGCTGTAAACCTTTTTCAACAAATTTTCGTACTCGTATCGTTGCTCAAAGGCAAATCAAGTTAAATTGTGTGCAGAGAGGCGTAATGTGTAAAACGTTCCTGTCGGCAAGAGGTGCAAGTGAAATATACAATGTTAACCATTAAAGGGTCTATCAAAAGGATACACTACAGTTTTAGACAACTAAAGTGTTAAAATAATAAGAAATAAAAAGAAATGTTAATATTAACAAATTGAAGTAACATGTTGTTGTTGATTGACTTTGGAAGCCATTCTATTGCTGCAATGATTTTCCTATTTGCATATCAGTTACCCTAACGCACACCCCTTTATAAGTATATCTGCCCATAAAAGGAAATAAAAACCCAAATGAGTAAAACAACTGAAATTTTATGGGTTCCATTCAGACACTGACTGTAGTGTAGCCAAATGTGTAAAGTGATTTTGGTCTATGTGATTTGCTTGGGTTTTTTGCTTGCATCCCCACCCCTGTGGCTCTAAGAAGGTAATGTTTAAGTCGATAAATTAAGCCTTAACATAGAGATTAAATGTTTGTACATAACTACGTATGTTTTTTTTGCTAAAAGGCATTATATACATGTTTGTTTATCACACACACACACACACTCACACATGCTGTGAGTTGTCAATAATATCCTGTGGGTTCAGAGGTTGAAATAATTTTTCATTCTCGATGGAGAACATTTTTTTTGGGTGAAACATTTGGAACGAAGTGAAGAGTTAACAAATTGAAATAGGTTTTATATGTATTATAAAGATGTATGTGTGCGTGTGTGTTTTAGGATAATCTAAAAATTATAAACTGATTAACTATTATATAGTTCCCAATTTAAGGTGAAAAAGTTAAAATACGAGGGTTGGGTAATAAGTTTCAGGCAGAACACGTCATCTTAATAAAGCAAACCTATCATATGTGAACAAAGTCCATGGATAAATGTAGAAATGAAAGTTCATCGCATCATTCGTTTTGTCAAGTTGCATGCCATAATAATTTAAATCGATTTGAAGTTAGTAAGTATCGTATAGGGGAATTTGTCACGTTTTGGGCTTTTTTGTTTGACATAACTCGAGAACCACTAGGCCGATTTAGCTGAAACAAATTTAAAAAAATTAAGAATTACAATTCCTTACATCTGTTCATATAACGTTTCTCTACAAAAGCAACAGTTTCAGTTTTCCATTCATCAAATGATTTTGAACTGGATTTATTTGGTAGCAGTTACAATAAAGTGCTGTACTCCGTGACGTATGATTTACGTGGAATATTACTTATGATAATCATACGCCACCATATAACAATATAACAAAAGAGCCTAAAACATGACAAATTCCCCTATACGATACTTACTAACTTCAAAGCGCAATTAAATTATTATGGCAAGTAACTTGACAAAACGAATGAAGCAGAACTTCTTTTTTTTGGGGCTACTTTCACGTGTAGTTCTCTGAATTGAGTCCCAAAATCGTGTGTTGTTCTGTGTAAGTGTGGTTTAATAAAAAGTTTATTTGTTCCAATAATTTTATACAGATTTTATTTGAACAATTTATGATGCAATGACCTACAGTAAAATAACGTCTGCAAATCATTTAGCAAGTTAATGAAATTAAGCGTCCTGAACATATATATTTAGTGTACCTCGCACAACATTGGATGTTCAATTTCGACCTACGGAGAAAGCTATTTCTAAGACCATCAGAAAAATGAAGTCTTAGTATACGTTATTGGATGAAACGCGATATCGGTGACGTTTGGTTTAAGCAAGATGGAGCTGCTGCACAAACAGCGCACGATGCTATGTCTTCTAAGAAATTATTTTGGAGATCACCTATTTTTGCGTTTCGTCAAACTGTCAACTGATTGTCTAGATCGTGTTAAATCACACTTCAGGATTGATTTGGATTAGCTTCAAAAAAATTGGCCACGCCTATTCTCCCCAATATATCAAAAATTCAGATTTACTCTTAAAGAAACAAAAACTCAAATTTACTATAAAAAAATATTACAAATAAATACTACTGTAAAGAAATGACCGCATGTTATATATTTTGTTATATATTTTTGGCACTATGTGAAGTGGGAGTGGCAAAACTTTTTTAAGAGCTAAAGAGCTAAAATTTGATACACGGTTAGTACTCGGCAACACGAATATGAATATGCAGACGATATGTTGAATCAGTGGAAGGAGTGGGCATGTCCAAATGGGTTTACAGTCCTAGAAATAGAAATCAAATTTTATATACTGATAGAATTCTGCAACACAATAATGAGTATGCCGACGAATTTTTCAATTCTTTTAACCCAAAACAGATACATTTTTGTACACAGATAGTACTCAGCAGGACTGGTTTAAAATTGTAGACGAAATTTTTGTTTTTAATCAGTGGGCGGTTGGGGCGTGGAAAAACTGAATTTTATTCTTAGAGAGATAAATCTTGATATACAAATAATAATTGGCACAAAAATTGCAAAATCACACAAAAAAAAAACAAAAATGCCCTAAAAAAATTTACCTACAAAATTAGAATTTTTCTAATAAAAATAAACACATTTTGCAAATTTTTTTTTTGTTTATTTAAGGTAAAATTTGGTTTTTATATTTTTTATAATTTCTCAATTTGCCAATCCTGATGCCACACTCCACCAAATAGGCTTTAAAATGGTGCCGGCATTTGTTCAAACTGTATTTAAGCCCTAGGGAGATACAAGTTCTTATATAAAATGAGGCCGGTCAGGCAGTTACTGTGAATGGTGTTCGTTATCGTGAGATGATAACAAACTTTTTATGGCCCGAATTGGAAGATATGGGTGTGGACGATATGTGGTTTCAACAGGGCGTTACCACTTAAAGTACACAATTCAATACTATGTGTTAAAGGTCTCGGCATCATAATGACATTATAGAGGTATGTTGGTAATTAATTTACATTTTTAATTACAATTTAACTACAAATATTTTTTTTTTATTTTGCCACACTTGCCACACAGCTAACGAAATAATGGCTATTTTCCGCAACAAATTCAATGGCCGTGTTATCTCACATGAAGGCGATGTCAATTGTCCACCAAGATCTCGTGATTTGATACCGTAGGACTTCTTTCTTTGGGGTTATTTGAAAGAAAAGGTGTACGTCGATAAGCCAGCAGCAATTCAAGAGCTAAAGGATGAGATAATTCGACACATTAACGGCATAGAAATTAAATTAAGCCTCAGCGTCATCAAAAATTTGGACCATCGGATGGAGGTGTGCCGCCGAGGATGAGGGTGTCCGTCTGTCTGTCCTAACGAATACATCCGAGCTGAAATTTAGTAATCAAACTTCTATTCACTAAGCAGAGGTTAAGTACTGAGATGAACAATATCAGACAAATACTACTTCCAACTCCCACACACACTCCCCCATTTTAAGGGTGTCCGTCTATCTCTCAAAGCAATTAAAGCAATTAAAAAAATTAATTTAAGAGCTATTGAGCAGAAATTTGGTATTCAACTTCTATCCTCTAAGTGAAGTTTACGTTCTAAGCTGAGCCTTATCAGACAAAAACTACACCTATCTATCATACAAACTACCCTTTTTTGGGGGAGTCCGTATATCTGTCCCCTCGATTTCAGTCGTAGTTAAAGTGCTATCGAGCTTAAATTTGGTACGCAAAACCTCCATCTTCTAATCAGAGGTTAAGTTATAATATGTTAATATATAAACTACATCCACCTCCTATACAAACTCCCCCTTTTTGTGGGTTAAAAATGCATAACAATATTCTCAGCCCATATACACAATTCAAGCTCAGTATTTGAAATATTAGTAAAAACATATTGAAAAAAATGATGTAAAAGGCTAAAAGTAATGCTTACCTTTCATACAAACTGTGGGTTTCGGCATAGCCGAAGATAATTACACTGTTCCACAAGGGTTTTTTTTTTTCTTATGTTTCACGATGTGTTTCTAAGAGTTTTTGACATGGGAAATTCCAATACGAAATCAGAATTTTGCTATCGGGCATAGTTTTTTAGTCAATTGAAAATAACTTTTGATTTTCATTAATAATTTGTATAGAGGCGATTCTTTAACAAATTTAGTAGAAACAGGTGGCAACATCAGCAACATGCCTTTTCGGCTGCAATTATCGCCCTATTCTATTTTATAATCACCTTATTCTGTTTTTAATATTCTACGTAAAATTGGGATGCAACATGTCCTTGAAAGTGCATTTTTGCCCTCTTATTTGGATTTCTTTTATAAATGCTGCAGCGACGTTTTCGATGAATATGGTGAAAGGTTCCACAAAGACATTCTGGTTCGGATTAAGTCTGATACTGATTAAGATTTGAGTCATCATAAGAAGAAAAAATTTCAGTAAAAGAACTACGGTTGAAGGCCTATATAGCAGTTTCTTTGGCTTACATAAAAAATAAAAAAAAGAACAAATATACAAAAAAATAATATATTCTTCTCATTACACAGTACGACATTTTTTAGTTCATTGATTTGCACGTGAAAGAAGTCCCAAAAATAAGAATTTCTTCATCATTCGTTTTGTCAAGTTGGCTGCATTAATAATTTAATGGTCATACCAATTTCTTTGCTCAAGTTGGATTTTTAACGCTTTTTCTATATTTTAACATGGTTATATCTCGGTATACCGTACAGAATATCACTTTTGTGTCTGAAGCAAAGTTAGCAGTTAGCGTCGCCTTTATCAGAATGAAAACTAGATTTCGTTTCTTTCGTAAAAAAAAAAAACAAAATATACTCAGCTTTATACACAAGAAACGTAGATAAAATACGGCATCTTACGTCTTATGCAGTGCGAGAAAATTTTGTGTGTGAACGGTTGTCGACAACTAGAAATTCATAGCAATTCGCTACCGATACCATTCCTGACAGACAAATTTTTCGAAGGATTCCTTGTTTCGGAACGCGCGAAAATTTTATAGCACTCGCTGTTAACTCCATACTAATAATTTATATTTAATTACATCATATCAATCATAACAAGACATGACTTTTTCCATATAAACTTAGTTTCAAAAATACATTACAAAATGGCTGCATTTATTTAATACTATTGTAACCCAGCCACCCCCTCCTTTTTAAATCGAATAAGGAAACTTTACACCATCCAATTGAATTGCGTTTACAAGGAAATCATATTGATGCTGCAAATATAGCGATTTACAACGAAACAAGCATTCTTTCTTTATCCCCCCATTTGCAGCTTACACTTCCAGATAATTTCCATCAGCAAGACGTTACTAAATATCAGTTACCAACAACGTTGCAAGCAAGGGCCTTATGCTGCGAGGCATTCGTTACAAACTTCGCTGTCAAACAAAAAAATTTCTATAAATTGAAATTTAAGTACTTTTACAAGAGCAGAGAAAGAACAATATACTTCATGCTGTCCATTTGTCTATTGAAATCCTAGGAACCAAATCAAAAAATAATTTTGTTTGTTGTTTTGTTCTTGTTGTTATGAAATGAAAATGAGTAATAAATAAAAGATACTCAATATCTTAAAGGGACGACCAGAGCGCCACAACTACAGCCACTATAAGTATATGAATGTACATAGTGAGGGGAAACTTAAAATGGGAAAACATCATAAAAATAGAAACAATGACTAAGTATCTGCTTTCAACAAAATCAATTTAAACAAATTTCCCTCATTCCTCATCAAAAGATGTTGGCGAAAAATTCATTTTAATTTTTTATCCCAGACATCAAATCATAAACATAGCAAAAAAAATATTTATCAAAATAAACGTCGCATTTGAAGGCGAAGACAGAGCTATTTGTGGCACAAACACCCTATGGATGGCAGTTGGATTGGAGGTGAAGTCAACAATTAGAAAAAATATATGTATATCAATTCAATGTGGTAGCTTACGAATACTTGATAAGATATAGGAAATTCCAATGAAATGTTTCTATGAAATTTTGGTGTTATTTTTGTGCTAAAAAAGAATATGTTTTATTCAGAAAGGCATTTACTTATAAGATAGCACACATATAATTATTTTAGTTGGTAAAGACGTCAACTTTATCCCTTCAATAGTTAATAACTTCAACTTTTCTTCCCTATCGCCTCACGTAGCGCAGCATACTGTCGACCCTAACTGTTATCAATGCTAACCTTTTTTCATACTTTAAATATTTGTTTGTTTTTTATACGTTTCTATTCTTTGTTACCTTTTTGAAAGGCTCAGTTGTTGTCTTAATAATAATGAAAAATCGCACACACACACACACACAAACACACACTCACACAACAACAAGATACTTTTGTGGCAAAGTTATTTACCTATAAACTCAACACAACAACCGCGGCAGTTTTCTTAATGCCAACATTCCGTGAAGTGCGCAATGGCGCCATAAGCATCCTCTCGCCATGCTGTTCCTATGACAAAATAACTCCCCCTCCATATATAACCCCCTTCCCTAGACAGCAACGTCAAGGTCCTTGTAGGCGAAATGGTGGGTAAAAAGACGACATTTAAGAAGTGAATACTTCTCTTAGCTCTATATTAAATCATAACCATCACAACCAAATGGAACTGAATAATATAGCCCAGGTACTCGTATCATTGACTTGGCAGTCAGTGCACCTGATCACAAAGTTGTTTGTCGCAAGGATAACAAAAAAAAAATAATAACACTGAACAGCAACAAAGTTATTGTCTAGGGATTCTTGTTGTATATTCTTTAAGAGGCTGCGGGCTTTTAAAATACAAACAAACCTTGGCGGGATTGTGAAATTGTAATTTTTTTTGGGAAATAATTTCTTGGGAATGGTAAAAAAAAAACAACAAACATGGCAAAGAACAACAAAATGGAAAAGAAATTGTGGTCAGTCTAGACGAAGACTAGTACGGGATATCATTGATGGTATAATGTCACAAATGAGTGAAAGACAGCAGTCAGTGGGTGGGGAAGACAAGGTAAGGTAACCAATGGTCCAGCTAGTATTGTGAGGCATATAACAAAAGTTATGGCAGTTCAAAGGGGTGGCGATGTAGAAGGGGATGATGTTTAGTCCCAATTTTGCTGCTATTTACCAACGAAGAGTAAACATTGCTAACATTGGTAAGATTGCAATGGAAATAACCACGAGTCCCTCTACAGCTCATTTGGGACATGATTTTGCATATTTGTATTTAAGAATTTCTATTTGTTTTAAGGGTGAAAGGTTACTAACTACCTTTAAGATAGGTTGTGAATGTTTAAAAAGCTTTTAGTAGGAATTAGTAATTAATAAATTCGATAACCATTTTATGAAAAGTTTCTCACTACATATAAGGAGTTCGTACTACATTATATTATTAATCAAGCTTCTCTATTATATTTGTGCTTGGCGCGAATATGATTGAAAATAGAATCGTAGTTCTCACTACTATGGGTTTACAAAAAAAAAATATTATTAAAATTTATAACATTTGAATTTTGTAATTGGTCTATGGGGCCAACTTGCAGTTTACTGAAGGACACAATCAAAATATATAAATAAAGGGTGGTTAAATTTTAAGGGCCGACATTGATTTTGAATAAAACACAAATTATCTAGGAAATTATTGTCATTTCTTTTTATTATAATAATATTGGTATGGTTTAATTATGTATGGAACAAAATATCAGCCAACTGGCCGCCGCAACCTCGGCGGCACACCTTAATCCGATGGTCCAAATTTTCGATGACGCTGAGACATAACTTAGGTTCTATGCCGTTAATGTGCCGAATTATCTCATCCTTTAGCTCTTGAATTGTTGCTGGCTTATCAACGTACACCTTTTATTTCAAATAACCCCAAAGGAAGAAGAAATCACATGATCTTGGCAGCCAATTGACATCGCCACCACGTGAGATAACACGGCCATTGAATTTGTCGCGCAAAAACCATTGTTTCGTTAGCTGTGTGTAAAGTGTTCAAAACCGAAACCGAAAACCGTTTCAAATCGTTCCTTCAAAAATGCCAATTTCGAATACCCGGATTAACCGCTTTTGGGTGTCGGTTAACCGGTTTTTAAAAAATGAGTATTTTCACAGAATATGGCCAGGTTAATTATAGGCAAATTGGCATGGATGATGCTTTCATTGAAATTTCCTTATGTAATACGAAAAAAATTTTGTAAAATGTTGCTAGATGACTTTATATGGGTATAATGCCGTCTGTATTCATATCTGGACTTAAAGTTGTTCATATGAATATCGACGGCTTCCCAACCAATGCAAGATGATATTCCAGTTATATCTTAGTGATTTCACAAATATTGCGACCCCAATTAAGCCCTTTTTTGCGATTGGATGATAAGTTAAGGAGATAACCCGGTTTGCTCAAATTTTTGCACCCCAGTCAAGCAAAAGCTGTTACATTGCTTACATTTTATATTTATATGGTTTGTTACATATTAGATCTCTTGAAAAGTAATTGAAAAGCAGCTACGATATGACTTCAACCGCCGGCGAACTGCAACATACCGTGAAATTTTTAGGGCGATCAAACTATTACTATGGCAGTTGTATAGGTTTTTTTTAAAAAGGGGAGTTGCACAGCCCACTTCCACTAAAAAATCTCATCTTTCTACCTCTGTTATCTCTAGAGATATATCCATTTTAAATTATATGGGCGGGGCCACGCCCCTTTATCCTATCACAACCAAGTATACCCAGGGACTGTCAACAGATCATCAGTACTACTTTGTAAAATGTTCATATCAATCGGTCCATTAGAAATGCCGTCAGATCGATTTTTTAAAAGGGGCATGGCACCGCCCTCTTTCCCACCCACCTGGTTGTAATTCATACTGCACCAACACATATATACCAAATATCATGTTTATACCGCGGATAATTTATGAGACATAGCCTTTTTAACTTTGAAGTTGTATGAGCAGTGCCACGCCCCTTTATCCAATCACAACCAAGTGTATCCACGGACTATCAACAGGTCATCAGTACCACTTTGTATAATTTTCGTATTAATCGGTCTATTAGAAAAGCCGTCAGAGCGATTTTTAAAAAGTGGGCGTGGCACCACCCACTTCCACCCAGGCTGTAATTGTAACTGTACTAACTACATAAATACCAAATATATATATTCATATTCACAAATTCACACCTTTTATAATTTATAAGATACAGACGTTTAATGTTTCAAGATGTAAGCCATGCCCTCTGATCCGATCCCACCAATTTTTTGTTGTATCACGATTTTGGTGCCAAATGCATCCACACAAATTTTCAAGGCGATTAGTGAAACAGTCCTTCAGATATTGCGGTTTCAAAAATTGGGTCCAATAGGACGGGCCACACCCACTTGATATATCAAAAATTCAAGTAACCTATTTTCACCACCGATCATACAGATACATTCTTTATATACAAGATACAATTTCAAAAATATCGGTCCAGCCGTTTTCGAGTCTATACGGTACATAAAAATGCAAACAAACAATCATACAAACACAACTCATTTTTAAACAAATAGATGTCATGCCTACCACGCCACTTTATAAACGTTGCAAATGGAATAACAAACGAAATTATCCCTTCGTTCCGTATGTGCACGTGGTGATGAAAATTCGTGATGTTACAATGTAATAACGATTGGTCCATTACTTTAGCCTTAGAAATGTTCCAGTTTTCTAAGTATTCACTAGAAACAAAGGCGTTCGCATCTAGCTGGAAGACAATCGCTATAAATTACATGACGAATATTAACATCATGCAGGTGTTTCCACACCCTCTCACATGAACTTGATACTGGTGATACCACGCCCATTAAAAAGTTTCCACACTTTCGCGAAATACACGCATAATTGAGAAAGGAACTCATATAGAGTTTGAAGACCCTCACTGTTATGGTGCTTCAAATATTTGTTAAGAAATATGCACTTTGTTTGTGATGTGCCACGCCTACTACCCATGCAATGCCCATTTTCATTATTAACGAAAAAGGAACGCAGACAACGTTTCACTGTCTTACTTATCCAGAACAAATACACATACACTGGCACGGCACGGCCTAACAAACTATATGCTTAGTAGTAGTAGTAAGCTTAGTTTATCAATAAACCTTGTAAGAAGCTTAGCTTTGAGGTAAAAACCCTGAGCTTTTGTGGTAAAAAGCTTGAGCTTTGTGATAAAAAGGGAATCGTGGGATAACATATCCACTATTCTCATGTTTGGTTATGTTGGACATTTTCGGCTGATATCTACTTCACATGCACATGTTAGGCATAATTGTAGATATATATACAGCTGATGATGTACCATTGTGCATCAGTTCGTCACCAAGGGGTCTGAAGATGAACTCGTCATGGAGTTCGAAACGCGTCATCCTAGTGCGTGACACACTGAATTTGACCAAAAATATCAAACAATAAATAAAAAAACATTTTTCTGATCTTTAGCCGAATTTGATGTATCATACGATACACTAACGTAAATTGATATAATACACAGTAAGATCGACTAAAAACTAACCAAAACAAATACACCTACCTTTATGTAACCCAAATATCAAATTAAAAGCCTAATATTTAAAAATCTCCTATATTCAAAATTTTTTATATTTTTTTCCAAAACTTTGTTTATTTTAACATTTAGAAAAAAATAGCGATATAAAGCCCAAATTTGGTTTTGTTTCATTTTGTAAATAAGACGATAATTTCCTTGGAAATTCAAGTAGATACTTTAAAAGCGATTCTGTCGTAATTTACACCATTGTAAATAAAATGTTTTTTTCAGTTATTGTCAAAAAGTTATATCAGCCTTAAAGCCTAACTACTTCAACCAAAACCAAAAAAAAAAAAATTTACCATTTTAAAACAACTCAACCCTATAAAACCTAACACAATTTGTTGACAGTAATTTAACCGCAAAATAGCTAACATTTAACTTTTACAATCGTTCTAAACACAACGCTTACAAAAGGGCGGCGCGCAAAGCGAAAAGGTTACACAAAGCAGAAAATGTTTTCAATTCTAATCTAACCGTAACACCCCAAGAGTAAAGAGCACCATTCCCTTCCCATCCCTACCTAACACCACAGCACCACCTTCAATATTCGCCTCCACAATTAGAACATTTAATTAACCATAAATGATATAACAGAAAAAAAAACCAACAAACAAACAGGCGATTTTTGTTTTTGCCTCCCCCAACAACGGGGAATTGTGAATGTCCTTCACATTAGAGCAAAAAGAGACTCCAGCTATAAAGTGATGCCACCACACCGAAGGCATTCAGAGAGAACTCAACTCGGGGGAAATTAAAATGACAACATTTGTTCAACTATGCTGTGGCATTTGTTTGAAGAACTTCGATGAAATCATAACAAACCAAAAAGGAACCTTTTTTCCGAGGCCGAGCTCGTCACATTGATATGAAACGTTGAAATTGTAGCCAATGCAAATATTTGTACTCACAGTGTTTTAATTAATTTACCCAAACAACAACAAAATGTTGGAGGCAAACTTATGATGCTCATTAAGGACTAATTTAATATTAAGGATATTTATATAAAAAGGACATGGTCTAAATTGTTTAAGTTAGTTTTAATTTGAATAGTTAGAATGGCATTACTCATACGTCGTGTGGTTCAATGAGAGGCGCTTTGAATAAATATTAATTATACGCAACCGAAACCGAATGTTAAGTGCCGAAAACGCAGATTTCAAAAAATAAGAATATGTAGAAAATATAAGTCATCGGAAAGGAATGGAACATTTAACCACACAATCAATGTTTGTATATAATATACTAGCTCGCGTTGCTTCACCCCTACTTACAATGAATATTCTTATGAATTTAAGCAATACAAGTAAAAAGCAAACGCTTCATAAGACGAACGAACACCCCATTTATGAGATTGTAGCTTTATCTCATTGATTTGAGTGATTGTACCGCTTAAGTCCCTTTTTATCCCTAAAAGTTCGAATTTCAAAAGATACATACGTATCGCATAGTTAAAATGGACTGGATTCTATAAGAAGCATGCCCATATACGATTGTAGCTTTAGCCGTTTGGTCTGGGTGATGGTTACAACTTTATCCCTTTTCGGCATTTTTACTCTTAAATGTTAAATTTTCTAAAAGCCTCATTCTAATTTTATAGAAAGCAGTTCAATATACATTTTCGTAAGTCTACCTTGAGGCTTTTGGTCTAGGCTATAGTACCAGTTTTATACCTTTTTCGGTATTATTACAACTAAAGAACGAATTTGGAAAAATTACTTCACATCACACAACTTAAATATTCACTTAAATTTTTTACGACTATACCTCAGCCGATTGGTCTAGGTGACGTTATAACTTTTATCCCTTATTGGCCATTTTTACCCCCAAAAGTACGAATTTCCAAAAATTCTTTCTGACGTATACTCGAAAAGCGGAACAATCGCCCCAAATTTCATTATCCTATATACAGCCAGTAAGCAATCGTTCTATTAATATTACCGACATAACAATTTTTCCAAAATGGGTGTGGCACCGCCCATTTTCCTGCGAGACGTAATTCCCCATGTACCATTCACATATGTTGCAAATCTCATCTTCATACCTTTAAAGGCACGTGAAATATAACCGATTGAAATGTTGGTTTATGTGGGCGGTGTCTAGCCCCTTTGTTTAATTATGTTTTCATGTAGCCTGTGGTAGAGGCCCTACGGATAGTGCTACGCAGCCAAAATTTCATTGCAATCGGTCCATTTATTTCGCCCGTATAACGATTTTTTTCAAAAGGGGCGTGGCACCGCCCATTTTCCAGCGAGGCTTAATCATCTATGTATCAGTAATATATGTAGCAATTCGCATCTTTATACCTCTAATGGCTCTTGAGATATGACCAATTAAATTATGTGGGCGGTGTCACGCCCCTTTGTTTAATTATGATATCATGTAGCCTGTGACAGAGGCCCTATGAACTGTATCTCATCATGATACCTAACATAGCTCGTAAAATATGACCGATTAAAATTTCGGTTTGAGTGGGCGGTGCCACGCCCCTTTGTCTAACTATGTTTTCATGTAGCCTATGATGGAGACCCTATAAAGTGTATCAAAAAAACGAAAATATAATTGCAATCGGTCCATTTATTTGGCCCATATAACGATTTTCTAAAAAGGGTGCCACACCGCCCATTTCCCTGCGAGACGTAATACCCCATGTACCATTTACATATTTAAGAAATATCATCTTCATACCTTACATAGCTCGTAAAATATTGTAATTTCGATTTGAGTGGGCGGTGCCACGCCCCTTTGTTTAACTATGTTTTCATGTAGCATATGATGGATATGGAGTGTATCAAAAAAGAAAATATAATTGCAATCGGTCGATTTATTTGGCCCATATAACGATATTCCAAAAAGGGGCGTGACATCGCCCACTTTCGAAAAACAAGGTTTTTTTTATTCTTATACGACCGATATACGTATCAAATCTCGTAGTAGTAAAAAAGGATACTGCCATTTCAAAATTCGAGTTGTATGTGGCTGTGTCACGCCCATTTTACACTCTTGCAGTTCAGATTTCCAAAATCCCTTCTTAGTGCGCACCTGCGTCATAAAATTAACCAATATTCCAAATTTGACGGTGAGCTGGGGAGTGATCAGTCAGTCACCCAGTCCTTTTATATATTTAGATAGATCTCCTTATTATTATATTTTTTACACATGAAGCTGTGTATATAAATATATTTTCGTAGTCAATTGTATATAATACATTTTACAATTTATACTTTTAAAAAGTTTAGTTCAAATTTGTGTTCATTTAAAATCTGTCGAAGTAGAGAAAACAGCGGCTTTGTAAGATAATTCTATACACCTGTTATTATAACTGTTATTTTTTAACTTCTATAAAAAAAATTAACAACATTTTCCCTAAGCTGACGAAAACTATCAAGTTTGTCAATCCATTATTAATGACGTCACTAATCTCCCCCCTCTCTTACTGTAACATTTATTTCAAATTCTTGCTATAAAAATTTCAGCAGGCAATTAATTTTTTAATCCTTAACCTGAATTCCTTACTTGCGTCTACTTAGAAAACACTTAAGCCACCGACAAACAATGTAATCCCCCCAGAGTTTACTCGTCACTCCACTCCACCTCCCCTCCAACCCATTTCATATAACAACAAATACCAGTTGCTACAGGGCCACCTCTTAACCTTTTTGGTGGCTCTCATCGTCATTTGTGATGAAGCACGTCCTGGCAATTTGGCATCCTAAACTTCATAATTCAATAAAACAATAAAAACATAAACCAAAAAGCCGAAAGCAAGAGAACTCATTCACACTCCATCTTCTCAATCGCTACTCGAATCCCCTACATGGAAGACAGCAAATCCTTACAAATTATGACACAATCAAATTACGTGTGGCATCATAAACCAAGACCGTGTGTCTTGTGTGCCCTTCCCGCAAGAAGAAAATCCATTGAGCCAAACCAATCTGGCAAAAGGACATTCGCAGTCAGCGAAAATGAAACGTGAACGTGAAATCATAAAAACAGCAAAGCGAAGCATCAAAGCGCAACTTCACACGTAGCAGATGTAACTGTGAGCTGGGGCATGAGAACTGCGTACATGAGAATTTCTATTTAATGAAAATGTGTGCATGCGAGTGTGTAAGTTACGTTAAGGCTGAGAGTGAACAAACGAGTGCCTGGTGGTGGCAGTCTGAAATTGGTCACATATTTTATGCCAAACACGACGTCATCATCTTTTATGAGCTACATAAATACCGGATATCTATCTTGGATATTCACACATACGCATGTGAGAAGTCACGAATTCAAGTGTTGGCCATATCCTTACTGAGTGAGACACACATTTGAGGAAAGTGTAAAATAATGAAATGCATTTTAATACAAATACCAGTTGATGCGAAGCAGTTAATGAGTGCTACTAAGCTATATTATGCTGCTTGAATTCGTTAGTTTGCTAAGATAATAAGAATTTTATTGTAGGAGCTATAATTTATATTGTATTTTAATAACCTATATTAACAATGGATGTCATGAACATTAATCAATCGATATAACAAATTGATGAACATTTACGAAGGCGATAAAATAATGCTAAAATAATAATACAAAAGAAATATTGAAAAATAAAAGAAAAACAATAACATTGACCTCGAGCCTAATGGGTCAAAACTTGGAATATTATAACGTGATAACAATATATAAAAGAAACTTAATAAGTATACGCGCTGACAATATATCTGATAATATACTATTTTGCAGCATAAAATCATAGAAACCTTTTATAGGTACTAAAAATTACTTTTTTCAGTAAGAAAGGTGTGATTCATTTAGAGGTTTTGTTTCTCATTGACTTTTCTTACGGATCACGCATGATTGTTGTCTTCCTGCCATCTTTTTTTATTAACTACAAGTGGTCTCAACAATGCTTCGCTATTTTTCAGTAAGTAAGGTGTGATTCATTTAGAGGTTTTGTTTCTCATTGACTTTTCTTACAGAGCACGCATGATTGTTGTCTTGCTGCCATCTTTTTTTTACTAACTACAAGTGGTCTCAACAATGCTTCGCTATTGCATAATTGACGGTTTCTTATATTAAGTTCTTATAATAACTTAAAAGTCTTATTTCAAGAGTCATTCTTATACTCTCTGAAAACAATTAGTTACCCAAGTAACTCCGTAATCTGGTCAAACTAACAAGTCTTATTGTGACAAATGTTATCTCTCTATGACTACTGATTGATAATAAAAAGGTCACCTGCATATCTGAATATCTGAAGTGATAAGTACAACTTGTTTTCAAGATTTAGCTGTATATACGGTGAAAACTCAATTCGTCCACACTATACCCAATCCAAAAAATCCGTCTACAAATTCATAACTATAGTGCCGTGTCCTATCTGTATACAATAATTAACTTATATAGTACTTAAATAACATTTATACCATATCCCATTGCACCTATCGATTGGAAATATAATTCATGTCTCCATTGTTGGGTACTATAAAGGCTCATTCACACTACTGATATCTTTTTGAGTATTTCTCTTCAGCATCCTGTAAATGAGATAGTTTCATCAGAATTTACAAACATACTTATTTTCTGACGATATTGTTTTTGGCTTCAACAACGGAACCTTTTGATAAAATAAAAGTACTTTTTGATAAAAAAAATAAAGGTACTTTTTAATGCAATAAAACTAATTTTTTTCACAATACCATAAATTGTATTTTTTGGTATCATTAAAGTACTTTTTGATACCATAAATTTACTTCTTGGTACATTTAATTTTGGTACAATAAAAACACAGTTTTGCCACGCCCACTCCGCCCATTGATCCAAAATTTAAATTTAGTCTGCATATTAATATTCGTGTTGTCGAGTACTATTTGTGTACCAAATTGTATCTTCCTAGGGCTTAAACACAGTTTTGCCACGCCCACTGGTCCAAAATTAAAATGTCGTCTGCATATTTATATTCGTGTCGCCATGTACTATCTGGAGGTCAAATATAATTTATCTAGGGCAAAAATACGGTGAGCACATTAGCTTTCAAAAGACGCAACCAAATATTTTGAAAAGTTGCACGAGTTAATATTTCCTCAAAACTGCTTACGAGATTGCAAATGGGCTATAAGGCTCCGTACCTTTTGGAACCTCCCATACAAATACATCATTCCGCCCACTTTAGAAATCAAGTTATAATATCAATACACCCAACGGAATCGTACCCAAACTCTGTATTTAGTAAAGCTATAGCAGGATAGAGTTTTGGAGAAAAAACTGGAAGTCTAGCCACGCCCCATCTGGTACCTCCCATACCCATCTGGTACCGCCCACTTTAGAAATCGAGTAATATTATTAATGGACCCAACGCGATCGTGCTCAAGCTCTGTATTTAGTAAAGATAAAGCAGGAAAAAGTTTTGGAGAAAAAATCTGGAAGTCTAGACACACCCCTTCTGGTACCTCTCACACAAATGTACCACTCCACCCACTTTAGAGATGGGGTAATAATATCAATACACTCGACACCATCGTGCCCAAATTTTGTATTTTGTTAAGTTATAAAAAGATAAAGTTTTGGAGAAAAAAACTGGAAGTCTAGCCACGCCCTTTATGGTACATCCCATACAAATGTTCCATTCCGCCCACTTCAGAAAACGAATAATAATATTAATAAACCAAAGCGATTGTATCCAAATTCTGTATTTAGTAAAGCTAATGCAGGAAAAAGTTGTGGAGAAAATTATTGGAAGTCTAGACACACCCCTTTTATTACCGCCCACTTTAGAGATGGAGTAATAATATCAATACACTCGACACGATCATGCCAAATTCTGTATTTTGTAAAGCTATTACAAGATAAAGTTTTGGAGAACAAATTTGAGGTCTAGCCACGCCCCTTATGGTGCATCCCATACAAATGTACCACTGCGCCCACATTATAAATCGTGTAATAACATCAATATAATAGAAAATTTTATGTTTTACTGAGAGTGAGGGATATGTAAGTCGGGTTGCCCGACTGAAACTTTCTTACTGGTTATCAGTTTTCTTAAACAATTTGTTATGAAAAGACTAACATTGTAACAACATCTTAAATTTATTCAGCTGTGTTACGAAATTGCTTGTCTCGCACTCTATATTTTGTGTATAAGCGATCTTCCGAGAATATTATTGCCAACATTATACGCAAATTTAAGTCTCAGTGACTTTGAATGAAAAAGTTCAAAATTTTTCCTAAAATGTGAGAATAGTTCATACATGTCATTTAAATAAAATGTGATTCATTTATAGGCTTTTTTATATTTATTTATTTTTACAGATATTTTTATTTGCATGATTACATATTTTTGCACATAACTACCAAATGGAGGATTATGGGAATATTTCAAAAATTTTCATAAACAGCTAAAAAAAACCAATTATTTTAATGACAAATGTACAAATTTTTCATATAGATTCAAATAGTTTCGCACTTTTCTAGTTAAAAACATAATGTGACAGCCATGCTCAACATCAATGTTAAAAATAGTTTGGTGGCATAACATAACATCCGTTGAAAATTATTTTTTTTTTTTGCATATTCTATTGAAATATTTTTTTCTATAATCAATTTTTGTTACTAAACTGGCCGTTGCAAAAAATATATAAAAAAAAACATGACATTACCCTCGACGCCTTCTAAAAATAAAGTTTTACAACGTCTCCAAGATTTCTTATAACACACACCCATTCATATTTAATAACAAATAACAAAACAATTTTTCATCCTTACAATCTTAATCATCGCCTTTGTGCTCTTATTAAACCTCGAATATGGCTTTCTATTCGAGGTTTTACCACTGAATTCTTATAAAACAGGTGTGGTTTAATATGTAGTAAACATTAGCGGAGGGACTTACAGCCACAGCACTTTATGTTCTATTAAATAAACACATACATCAGTAATTTAAATTATATGTTGTATATATGCCACAAAATTTGCTATAGATTTAGCATGATCAATATATCTAAATTTCAAAATTTTAATAAACTATTTAAACTATATCAATATTTCAATATGTCAATATTTAAAAATGCCAATAATCTGTAATATTAAATTTTCCTTTATGTAAGTCTTAAGATAGATTGGAAGCGTATTAGCTCACCTAAATACGTGAAGCACGCCCCTAACTCATTAATGATAGGCAAATGAAAAAATATATTTTTTATATTTCGAGGCCAATTACATTTTCTTACACCTCATATAATGAAACTGCCAATATATGTATACACATAAGTACGCATAACGGCACTTCATCTTATATTATTGCAACTATCTTAGTTCTAGAACACGTTCAACTACATGTAAGCACTTGCATTTATATCATCGCCGCCGACACCACTACATGTGCATGTGCACATTTTCTTGTGTGGCATATAAATTAGATATTTTCATTACATATAGTGCGTAGTGGCGCATGTACCTTCAGGTATTTCTGTGGCTTCTAATGTTTATACGCGTACACGATTACTTGTGGAGTTGTCTCGTTAGTTTTTGCTTACATTTGTGTAAGTGTGCAAACTTTTGTATAGGCAAACTTTGCAAAAGTTTATTCAAAATTTTTAGAGTGATCTAATTTTAATGATAATCAGAAAGAGTCTAATAAAAATACCTCTTAAAACATAACGTAACTATTTCTATAGTTATACAAATTTTCAATGTAAAACTTAAGCCAATATCGCTGGGCATATGGTCATCTTGTACGGGGGGCCGAAAGGGTATTTTACGACATCAGTTATAAATTCGCAATGAAATATCAAAAGTTATCATTATTTCTAATGGGTGCGGTGAACCTCCAGTTTTCTTAGGTTTCTCCTACAAAACAATATATTAAAAGTAAAATATTTTCAACATTTAGAGGAATTTATTTTAGAAATTGTTGGATAATATTAATTTTCGGCACATATGTATAGGAGGTACCAGTAGCTGACTTTTTTCGGCAGTCAACGTTTAATAGACATATACCTTGTGCAAAATTTGACTGAATTCAGTGGACTTACAAAAGAGATATGCATATAGAACTATGAGTGATATTTTTGGGTCATTTAAACTGGAGGTACCAGTAGGGGAGTGACAAATGTTTCAGTTATCTGAGATTTTTCTGAATGCAAAAAATTAAATAAACTGTTTGGAAGGTACCAAAAATGCCGGTCGATATATTCCATATTCATTTCTGAGTAAAATTGTGGAGGTTACTTTTAGTACAAAATTTAAGCTCGATGGCTCCTTAAATACGGCTGTACCCGCAGGGAGAGACTTCTTAAAAGGGGGAGTTTGTATGGGAGGTGGGAGTAGTTTTAGACCGATCTTACTTACCTTACAAAATTTTAGCTCGATATCTCTTACCTACTGCTGTAATCGTAAGGGCAAACCCCAATAAGAGGAGGTTTTTTTATGGGAGGTAAGAGTAATTTTTGACCCATCTTGCTCATCTCAGAACTTAACCTCCGCTTTGAGCAAAGAAGTTAACATGCCAAAAATAATTTGCATTTGCTCGATATCTCATAAACAACTGCTGTTATCAGTAGGACAGACAGAGGAACACCCCAAAAATAAGAATTCTGTATGGGAGGAGGGAGTTTTTTTTGACCGTCTTAGAACTTAACTTCATCTTAGAGTAGAGAAGCTTGCATACAAAATTTCAGTGGGAGTTGGTAGGAATTGGGAGTTGTTTTTGACCTTGGATGATATTGGCTTCCATTCAAAATATCAACTCTATATATCTTAAACTACGGCTGTAATCGCGGGGACGGACAGACAGACAGACGGTCACCTTTAAATCGACTCAGATTGCTGATCATTTATATATACATTTATCGTCATATCTATCACGAATCCTTATGGGCGTAACATATGGAAGAACAAAGTTAAAATACGCTTTGCTCCGATCGTGAGCGTGTTGAAGGGTATACAAAAAAACAAGTGAGAAAGTTTTAGTTGGGTTAGTCGATTTACATATATCCTCAATCCTGAGTAAAAACATAAAATTTGCTTAACAAAATACAGGTGTATTGATATTATAACTTGATTTCCAAAGTGGGCGGAATGGGACCTTTGAATGGGAGGTACCAGAAGGGGTCGTTAACAAATTTAAAGAAAATAATTTAAGATAAATATATAAAAAAACCAGTAAGAAAGTTTCAGTTGAGCAACCCGACTTACATATACCACCCTCAGTAAAACAAAAAATTTTCTATTATATTGATATTATTACTCCATTTCTAAAGTGGGAGTGGTACATTTGTATGGGAGGTACCAGAAGGGGCGTGTCTAGACTTCCAGATTTTTTCTCCAAAACATTATTCTGTTATAGCTTTACTAAATAAAGAATTTGGGCACGATCGCGGATCATTGTTGAACCTGTCTTCACGATCTTCCGTACATTTTTTTTTCCTAATTAATCTTTACTGAAAAAAGCGCGATGCCTGTATTGCCGATGACACCCATCAACTTATCGCGGATTATGTTTTATTATACTAACCCGTAACAATATTTTAGTTGCATATCCATAACTTAACAACGTTCTCAGCAGCTGTTATCAAAGTTCACTTCCAAAGAAATCGATAAGGATTTAATAAAACGCCATATGGACAATAACTAAGATGTTAATTTTCAGCCACTCTATCCTTCTTCGCTTAATTTATTTTGCTTATACTTCTACAGAATGCAAATTCGTTAAGCAGTCTGTGTTTACAACAAAGCTGTCGTCTACCTTCCCCGACTATGAATCGCTTGACTTTTCCTTAGGCAATTCCACTGTAAAGCCTCTTAAAGAAATATACGCTCGCAACCATATTGTCCGGGCGTTCATGGTTGACTTCTAACTGTTCGAGCGTACTGTGTGCACTGGCAAAGTCGTTGGGTGGGCACTTAGACTCGTTTAAGTGGTACTCGGTTCGACTTCCATTCATAAGTCACAAATCTCGTCTTTTCTCATATACACATTAAGAATTCCGTTTGTTAAGGCTATTACAGAGCACGAAGAGTGAGAATTGGTGATGTATAAGTAATTAAATATTAAAGTCATTTGCACACTATAAAATAAATCACATTTCAAATTGTTTTAAACTATTGCCTATTTATAGAATTATAAGGCAACCTCACCAAACTGTTATGGCTGCCCCGTAAACATTATTCCCTTGTCGATTGACCGCCACCTACAGCCACTATGGGAAAAGCCCAAAGACTGCTAAAGCTTCACTTTATTATTAACTACTATTATGATGTCTTTTGTAAATTCTCACCGATAATTGTATTGTTTAAAATGTATTTAATATTTTTACAACGTCTTCCACCGAAAAATCAAACCAAATTAAAGAACAAATTAGCAAAACATGAAGCCAACATAAAAAGACTTTTAGAATGTCAATGTGAACCATAACAAATTTTTGGTTATACGTCGATATATAAGATGTATGTATGTATGCATGTTGAGAAGCCAAAGTATGAATGAATGAATGAATGTTACTTGTTTGGCTATTAATAAATTAATTAATTCATAACAATCAACAACAAAACGACAAAATGGTCATATGTACGTACGCACATACCTCAACATCGTGTGGACATACATATGTATGTGTGTTGTGTTTGTTCATATTTATGTATATAGACGTTGGTGGAATGATGGGAGACCACACTGGACTCTGAAATTCAAAATTCCTACAAGAGAATTATCACGAATCTTGATTGTTAAATAAGAATAAATAAAAAGTTTAAGAAAATTTCAAGGAGTTGGGTGCCATGATGGATTTTAAAAAAATTAAGTCAGAAGCGTATCAATTTATTAGCAATGGAAGGTGCATTATTTCATTTACAAATAATGACTTATAGACATAAATTTTATATCGAATATAAAAGCAGTAAATATTTTTTAGATAACACTATCCAACAGAATAGAATACAATTGGACATCAGTATTCCCACTATATGAAAAAATTGGCACACGTTCTATATTTGTATACTCTCACTCATAGGAATGAGTAAATATATTATTTGGTACGAGAAAAAGTGAAGCGCATATAAGAAGCCCAGAGTTGGACATCTAGTATCTTAAGACAAAATACGTTTTAGGAATTTTTAAAACGATTGAGCTTTGTCCGTCTGTCTGACTACCTAATGGGCTAGATAATTCGGATAAATCCCCCCTGATGCGCCACGAAATAACCACCAATAAAATAAATCCGAAACCAAGAATTGTGAAAATCTTTAAAAAAAAATTAAGAAAAAACTTATTGGGAACAATTTCATATTTCTCGTGAGATATTTCATTTTAAATAATGAAAAGATCCCCAAGTGAAAAAAGCCCCAACAAAAAAATTGTTAAGGTATAGTTTCATTGTGGTTTTAGTTTAGTCTTTTTCCTTATCCTTTTTCAATTTAGATTATTTTGGAAGTTATTTGATTATGCAACAACTCCCCAATATATTGAGCTTTCTTTTATTTATAATTTCGGATTTTTCATCTCCTTTGCAAGGGGCTTTTTCGTGGAGCCCTTCACTAATCCTTATGAAAATTAAACAGTATTAATATTTCCCAAAATGTGGTTATGGAAGAATTTTCCCATACAAAATGACGCTGTTTGGAGAGTGAATACACTGTACGATACGATTTTTTACCCATGATCAAACTGACCAGATTCTGAAAATATAGCTCAAAAAAATATATACGTATCTCCCAGTTTTTCAAGATCAGCTCATTTAAGTTTTTTACGAGCCATTAAATTTTTGAAGCGAAGCTCCCATACAACTACTCGAAAGTTGTTAACAGATTTTGATGCATTTTATTAAATGTTTTTCAAATGGCCGGAGGCGAGTTCTGACGAATCAAAATTTAAAATTTTGTCACAAATTTAAAAAAATTGGGACAATTTTATTTTTTGACAATTTGTGACAATTTTTATTTTTGACAAATTTTATATTTTGGTTATGTCAGAACTCGCTCCTTGTTACTTAAAAAATATTAAAACAAAAAGTCATCAAAATCTGTTAACCAAATAAGTTTGTGACAAATTAAATTTGTGACAAATTTAAAATTTAGGCTTCGTCAGAACCCGCCTCGGGCCATTTGAAAAAAAACTAAATAAAATTCATCAAAATCTGTTAACAACTCGCAGAGTTCTGCGAACATTATGAATTCACTTTCGAGTACTTGTATGGGAGCTTCGCTTCAAAAATTGAATTGCTCGTAAAAAACTTAAATGAGCTGATCTTGAAAAACTGGGAGATACGTATATGTTTTTTTGAGCTATATTTTCAGAATCTGGTCAGTTTAATCATGGGTGAGGTCAAAAGTTTAAATTTGTCTTACAGTGATATATATCCCCCATAAATTCCAAACAGAAAAACGGATGACATTGTTACTTGATCGGCGTAATTATCTTGCAATAACAAGTAAAATCTCAGAACACCGAAACATTAGCCACACCCATTCTGATACCTCTCATACGAATGATCCATATGAATTCACGAATGAATTCACCCGAATGCATTTACAGACATAACTTTTTGGAAGTCCATCAAAGTCAGTCAAGTTTTTTTACAAGCTAAACGCTTATAATAACCTCACTCATGAATGAATGTGGGTCATATAGGCTGACCCCTTTTGTTACCTCCCACTTCGATCTGTTGAATCGGACTTCGGTCTGTTGAATTGGATTTCCGTCAGTAAAATCGGACTTCGGCCTGTTAAATCGGACCTCGGTCTGTTAAATCTTACTTCGGTTTGTTGATTCGGACTTCGGTCTGTTAAATCGGACTTCGGTCAATAAAAACGGACTTAGGTCTGTTGAATCGGACTTCTGTCTGTTAAATCGGACTTCGGTCTGTTAAATCGCACTTCGGTCTTTTAAATCCGACTTCGGTCTTCTAAATCGGACTTCGGTCTGATGAATCGAACTTCGGTCTCTTAAATCGGGCTTCTGTCAATTAAATCGGACTTCGGTCTGTTGAATCGGACTTCGGTTTGTTAAATCGGACTTCGGTCTGTTGAATCGAACTTCGGTCTGTTGAATCGGACTTCGGTCTGTTGAATCGGACTTCGGTCTGTTGAATCGGACTTCGGTCTGTTAAATCGGACTTCGGTCTGTTGAAATGGACTTCGGTCTGTTAAATCGGACTTCGGTCTGTTAAATCGAACGTCGATCTGTTAAATCCGACTTCGGTCTGTTGAATCGAACTACGGTCTGTTAAATCGGACTTCGGCCTGTTAAATCGAACTTCTGTCTATTAAATCGGACTTCGGTCTATTTAATTGGACTTCGGTCTGTTGAATAGGACCTCGGCCTGTTAAATCGAACTTTGGTCTGTTAAATCGGACTTCGGTCTGTTGAATCGGACTTACTTACTTACTTACTTAGCTGGTACTTCTATGCAATCCCAGTGGATTATATACCGCACGTAGAAAAATATTATAAGCGCCTCGGTCTTCTGCGCTTCTTCTCCAGTTAGTCACACCGAGTTCTGTAAGGTTCTCAGTAACCTGGTCTTTCCAACGGAGTTTAGGTCGCCCTCTTCTGCGCCGTCCATCGAGTTCATTGTCGAAGACTTTGCGAGCTGGAGCATTTTCGTCCATGCGTACAACATGACCTAGCCAACGCAACCGTTGCACCTTAATGCGTTTGACCACGTCAATGTCAGTGTACAGCTCGTACAGCTCATGATTCATACGACGCCGATACTCTCCGTTAACGATGATGGGCCCATATATTTTACGGAGTATTTTTCTCTCGAATACCGCCAGAACCGATTCATCCGCTTGTGTCATAACCCAGGATTCTGAGCCATACATTAGGACAGGTAGAACCAGTATCTGGTATAGCTGGAGTTTTGTTCGTCGAGAGAGGCCTCTGCCATTGAATCGCTTGCTTAGTCCGTAGTAGCATTTATTTGCAAGCAGGATTCTTCTCCGGATTTCTAGGCTGACATTATTTTCTTTGTTGATGGCGGAGCCTAGGTAGACAAAATTATCTACCACATCGAAATTATAGTTGTCAACGTTCACGCAGTTTCCCAAACGAGTAGATTCTTTGTTCGTTGAAACTAATAACTTAGTTTTGTCCTCGTTCACCGTTAGGCCCATTTTCGCTGATTCCTTCTGAATACCTGAGAAGGCTGCAGTCACATCCCGCAGTTTTCGACCGATGATGTCTACGTCATCAGCGTACGCGAGTAGCATGTGGCTTTTGTTGAATATAGTGCCACTCGTGTTTACTGCAGCTTTTCTCATTATCATCTCCATCACAATGTTGAAGAGATCGCACGATAGGCCGTCGCCATGTTTTAGGCCTCGTCTGGTATAGAATGGCTCCGTAAGGTCCTTGCCAATCTTCACTGAAGACTTCGTGTCAGTCAGCGTCATTCCGCAAAGACGTATCAACTTCGCTGGAATACCAAACTCAGCCATGGCTTCAAGTAATTTCTGCCGTATCGGGCTGTCGAAGGCAGCTTTATAGTCGACAAAAAGATGGTACGTGTCGATCTGTTTCTCTTGGGTCTTTTCCAGGATTTGCCGAAGTGTGAAAATCTGGTCAGTTGTTGATTTTCCAGGTCTAAAGCCACACTGATAAGGCCCGATCAGGTTGGATAACACTGGCTTTAGTCTTTCACATAGCACACTCGACAGGACCTTATATGCGATGGGTAAAAGGCTGATCCCGCGGTAGTTGGAGCACACACTTGAATCACCTTTTTTCAGCACAGGACATAATACGCTTACATTCCAATCGTCGGGCATGCACTCTTTAAGCCAAACCGTGCGCAGGAGCTGGTGCATGCTCGTTATCAACTCCTCGCCACCGGACTTGAAGAGCTCTGCGGGCAGACCGTCGACACCGGCTGCTTTGTTGTTTTTCAGCCGCGATATTGCTCTTCTTACCTCGGCTTGACTTGGTGGTGGGCAATCTAAGCCGTCGTCGACAGTTGGCGTGATAACTTCACGTGCGCTGCCTTCTGGAACCAGCAGTTGCTGGAAGTGTTCTCTCCATATGTGCAGCACACTCTGCGTATCCGTGACCAGATTTCCATCACTGTCCTTACAGGTGGGGAGGCCATTACCGTATCCATTTGCTCTTACTTTCTGGTAAAATTTTCGGGCCTCACCTCTATCCCTGTATCGCTCTATATCATCGCTCTCCCGTTCCTTCATCTGACGTTTTTTTCGCCTAAATAGCTGTCTCGCCCGTTTTACTTTCTCCTTATGCCGTTCCCTAACAGCACGGGTTACAATTGGCTGTAGCGTTGCCATGTTAGCAGCATCCTGTTCCTCAGACGCTATGCGACATTCTTCATCGTACCAGGATTCGTCTGAGCGCCGCTTTTCATATCCTAGCACGGTTGTTGCGGCGGTTGCCATGGAATGCGCAATATGCTGCCACTGTGTATCGGGAACGTCAGAAGTAGAGGCGTTGTGTCGTAAAAGTTGGGAGAGTTGGTCGGAGTAGGCAGTAGCTATCTCTGGGGTTTGCAGCTTCGCGATGTCCAGCTTTCTTTGTGTTTGGTTACATGCGTTTTTCGCTCTGCTCAATCTTGTGCGAACCTTGGCTGCAACAAGGTAATGATCCGAGCCAATATTAGCACCACGGATCACACGCACGTCCATGACACTAGATGCATGCCTGCCATCAATTACCACATGATCAATTAGATTTTTGGTGTTTTGATCGGGGGATAGCCAAGTTGCCTTGTGGATATCTTTGTGCTGGAATCTGGTTCCACTAACTACCATGTTCCTTCCCGCTGCGAAGCTAACCAGCCTAAACCCGTTGTCTGACGTGTCGGTATGCAGGCTGAATTTACCGATCGATGGACCAAGAACATCTTCCCTTCCTATTTTTGCATTAAAGTCTCCCAGAACAATTTTAATGTCGTGGCCAGGGCAGCGGTCGTATGTTTCCTCTAGGCGCTCGTATAATGCATCTTTAATCTCATCGTCTTTATCTTCCGTCGGGGCGTGTACACAAATCAGCGTGATGTAAAAATATTTCGCCCGGATGCGAATGGTGGCTATACGGTCACTTACAGGGTTAAACCGCGAGACCAGGTGTCGAAGTCTCTTGCCGACTATGAAACCACATCCAAATTCGTGTCTTTCTGCATGGCAGCTGTAAAAGATGTCACAGTTCTTTCGTCGTGTGCATCCCTGTCCCGTACATCTCATTTCCTGTATGGCGGTGATGTCAGCCTTGTATTTGTCGAGGACATCCGCCAGTTGGATAGAGGTCTCTGTTAAGAGTTCGGACATTCCAGGTGCATATCCTTAAATCATGGTCCTTATATCGTTTGCGGGGGTCGTCAACATTTGGGGGGGTTCTTGTTATATTTATTCTCCGTGTTTTCATAATAAATTTTGTTTAAGGAGAGTGGCTTATTAGGCCACCACTCCCGATCCTAGTTTCTTGGGGCTGCCAAAGCCACTAGGAGAGCCTATGTTGAGCTTCAGTAACTTCTGTTACCTACTTCCTAAGACGCATCGGTGGTAGCATGCCGATTAGGTTACTCAACGTTTCGCCTTCTAACTCTAGCTAACTTCAAAGCGGTTGCTTTAAAGTCATTGCCCAGGGAATACTTGGTCTAAGACCGGAAGTAGTTAGCTGCTTGGACAGTGCCGCAAAGGAATCGATTCTGGTCACTCCCAAGTGAGTGACAGTCAGTAACTTTCAGCCTCTGGGCAAAGTCCCATTCCCCAATCGGACTTAGGTCTGTTAAATCGGATTTCGGCCTATTAAATCGGACTTCGGTCTGTTAAATCGGACTTTGGTCTGTTGAATCGGATTTCGGTCTGATGAAACGAATTTCGGTCTGTTAAATCGGACTTCGGTCTGTTGAATCGGACTTCGGTCTGTTGAATCGGACTTCAGTCTGTTAAATTGGATTTCGGTCTGTTTAATCGGACTTCGGTCTGTTGAATCGGATTTCGGTCTGTTAAATCGGACCTCGGTCTATTGAATCGAACTTTGGTCTGTTGAATCGGACTTCGGTCTGTTGAATCAGTTTCGGTCTGTTAAATCGGACTTTGGTCTGTTAAATCGGATTTCCGTCTGTTGAATCGGACTGCGGTGTGATAAATCGGACTTCGGTCTGTAGAATCGGACTTAGGTCTGTTTAATAGGACTTCGGTCTGTTAAATCGGACTTCGGTCTGTTGAATCCAACTCCAGCTCGTTATACCGACTTGTCGGTTGCACAGACGATTATTAGTCGGGTACGATTATTAGTTTGGTCGCGAATTCGGAATCGATACAACTACGAGTTGCAGATGTCGATCTAATGAAGATCGCGAGTCCTTAACACGATCCTGAATTGCGGATACCAAACCAATTTATAGCGAAAGCCGAATCATCAATACTACCACTATTGATTTGCAGAAAAACGCGAGTCACCCCCATGATTCTGAATAGCGAATTCGAAGCTCAATTACCAACAACCCCGAATTAACAATATATTCCCGAATTGCTAATATAAACCTGAACCACTGACAAACCCGACTCATCAAGACGATCCTGTATTGGTGATATAAACCCGAATCACCGATACCCTTCTTAATTGTTGACATTTACTCGAACTAACGCCAAACCCGAGTCAGCAATCATCACTTGTTGATATTAACCTGAAACTCCGACAAAACCCGAATCGCCAAGCTGACAACATACTGCTGATCCGAACCTGAATCATCAGTGCGTTGCCGAGTTGCTGGTACGAGTCTAAATTATCGAAAGTACCCGAATTACCACGTTCCTGAATACCGATGCGATCCTGACCTACCTGGCCTCTAAAGTCTTGGGAGTATGATATAAAGTTCCCGACTATCCTGATTCGACCCTAGTCCCGAAACCTGTCATTGCAATCAAAAGCCACATCAATACTCGCCGAGCGTACACTAAAACCTCGCGATCATTTAAAATCGGCATGGATACAAATTATGGGACAAGACAACAACGCTATCACTGAAACCGAATATGATATATTTTGGTATCTAAATACTTTATCCAGTAGATTATAAGTTTGAATTACACCATCAGGGCAAATCTACTAAATTCTTATTCCATAAGGTTTTGTGGGTCCTTATGGTGTCCCTGGCGACGACTGGACTTACCTCAGCCGACGAGAAAACCAACATTTACCACACCCCTTCTGGTACATCTCATTCAAATGACCGGATTTACCCTCGAAGTTTTAAATACATATCTTTTTTTTAAGTACACTGATTTCGGTCATATTTTTCGAAATAAAGTTGAAAGTATGAAAGTTTGACTCCGTAATGCATATGGACTATATCGGGCTATCCCTTCAGGTACCTCCCATACAAAATGACCTATTTTTGGGAAAATAATATTTCTCCCATAACTTCGAATCGAAAAACTATTATACAAATCATAAAAAACTGCAACATTTGTGGCACCCCTTATGCTAAAAAACCAATACAGAAATTGTAGTCAGGTGAACTGACTTATACATACCCCCACCATACATATGAGATTATTGAACTGTCAAGTTATTGAAATTAACAGATTTTTAAATAAAATTACTTATGTATTATTATTCGACTGCACTGGACTGATTAGTTCACCTGACTGAAATTTTTCTATTGGTTCTGGTATGAAATGCAATATACCCTCATCCCTTAGTGTAATTGTATAAAAATACAGTGGGAATACTAATGTTTTTTATGGTGTTGCTTAGTGTTATGCATTATTATCTTTAGTCAAATTTACATATTGTAAATGCTACATTACGTTAACATAACAAAATTATAAGCTTCAATCAAACATCTTAAATATCACACACTCAGTTAGAAAAATGCGGCAAGACGCATTTTCACCTACCTACCCACCGCGGCAATCCCATTTAGGCTTTACAAATTTAGCTTAACAAGGTTGACGCAGCCCCTTAAAAGCTTAAAGAGTAACATTTACATTATGCGATCGTAAAGCAGTGCTCACAATAACCAAAAGACACACCAAAATGTTGGACACACCAAAATGTTGAATGAATACATAAAACAAAGAAGAACATTATTATAATAACGACAAACATATTATTCTCATATTCGCACACAGTTGTGTTTCTTTCTTGCCTATAAAAATGATTGACATGCGACCATCAATTGATAATTCACTGTGTAACCACTGCAGAGGCAACATCTCATCACATCAAACCTACCAGCCAGTCAACCAGCCAGGAGTAAACACCCCACACCCTAGCATAACATGTTCAAGTTTGTAAGTATTTGCCTAAGAGATGGCGTGTGGGAGAAAAATCAATAATTAAATAAATACTTAAGCCATTAATCGTCCTTTTATTTGCTTTTGCAGCTGACCATTTGTTTGTTTGCCTTGTTGGCTTTGGCCTCGGCCAAACCGCACTTGTTGACAACGGGCATTAGTTATGCCACTCCAGCTGTTGCTGCTGCCCCCATTGCGGCAGTGGCCGCGCCAATTGCTACTGGTGTTGCGGGTGGTGCCTACGCCACACCAGTGTTCACCTCTCACGGCTATTACCCGGCCTATACAGCACCATACTATGGCGGAGCATATGCCACATATCCTTATTTCGGTTCAACATATTTTGTGAGACGTTAATGATGTCGATTAGTGAAATGCGAATGCCAACTTTTGTTGAATGAGCAAACACAAAAAAGTTGTACATTTCGCATGTTAATGTTGTGTTATAAAGTGAATTAAATTTAATGCTAATAATCTTAATAAATTAAGTGATACGTAAACGAAAAGTTATGGTGATTGTGTTAAATGTATATGTGCCATACACATAGAAGATGTTAGTTATTAGCGGCTGTATATGGAAAATTTAAGAATTGGTGGAATATCAGAATTGTGTATAACGTCTCGTACCGCAGTTTTTCTGTACCTTACGAACAATTTTCAGGGGAATATATATTAGAACCACGATAAAAATTTAAGATTATATATAATTGTATAGTCATTCATTAATTAAATATGCGTATCCCTATATTAAACAATGGCCTTGCTCCGAGTAGAGCCTCTAACGGAATACTATAATTACTGGGTCTCAGAATCAACATACTAACTTCTTAGTTTTTTGTCGTTTAATATTACATAAACTGCATCTTGTAGTATACCACATGAGGATGACAGACAATAACCCCTAACCCGAAATATCCACATTGATACGTGATACTAAAGTGTGATTCATTTAGAAGTTTGTTTCTAAATTGGTTCTTTTATAAATCTCGCCTGACATTAAGCAGTCTTTTTATTCTGTAATGTTTGACTATTCGTCGGAGAAAGGCTCACTCACTCAACAACGTCTCCAAACTGTTCTAGTGTAACATTAAAATCAGCATTTGTGCATTTCTCATGATGATATGATGCATATGATGCCATAACGACCTTCAGCACTAACTATTGCCAATACCATCTGCAAATTTGAGTTTCAGTCTACGTTATTGGATGATATGGTACCTAAAAGATCACATCCAGTCTAAAGTGGGCTGAAGACCGTCACCAATTCCGTTCCAATACCGTTCCTCTCGTATACAAAAACTTTCTGAGTTTTGTACAAAATTGACGCCGCCAGACCTAAACTTTCGCTCAATGAACCTACGCCATTTTGAGTCCAGCACATTTCAGGCTCAAAGGTTTAGTGAGGACCTATCGGTTTACCTGATTGAAATTTCTGTACTGGTTTAGTTCAGAAGGTGGCCGCGATTAAGACGAAGTTGGTCTATTCAGAAGGTCCAACTTGGACTCCTCTCTTTATTATTGCTAAAGGTATCTCGTGAATTCCGCAAGTCATGCTGACTTCCATGTTGCGAATCGTAGCTGGGTCATTGAAGGAGACTTTAACACCTGGGTGAAGTACATCTCCCGGCGTTTTTTGATTCATATAACATATGGGCATTTCCATCAAAAGGTCAACCGAGACGAAAAAATTAAAAGTTCTTGATAACAATGTTTGATGTCATATTCACATAGGGAAACAATCAAATTTAAGTAATTTAAATACATTTTACATTTATTCATATCTCATTGCGAAATATTCGGAAGCAAAGAGCGCAACTGTGAAATATTGCTTATTTTGATATTTCTTTGCTATGTCTTGTCTTTATAACAGTTATTAAACACATACATAATGCATCGACTTTTGCTTGCTCAAATCTTTCTAGGAGTATAAGGAACGAAAAAACAAAATCATATGTAACCACGCAATAAAAGATAACGGTAAATTTTTGATTTGCTTTTTCGTTTAGTTCGTTGTCACGTTCGACATGCAAAAAGAACATTTTTACTCAGTGCGTCGGAAGAACATGCAGTAAGCTAACAAAATAATTATTATAAATTGAGTTTATTCATGCGAATTTAAAAAAAAACAACCGGTAAAAAAATTAAAAATTTGTGTTGCTTTAACTTGTATAAAGTTGGTCACGAGCAACATGGTAAGTGAGAAATTCAAAATTAATTTTTTTTTGCTTACATAGATCAATTATTACTGTAAATACGCACTTTACAAATTTTTAATTGTAGATGAGCACAAACAACGATGAAAAAAACAAAAATAGATGTAAGCGGTATAGAGAAAAGTTAAAGGAAGTTGCAATTAAATTGCAAAATAATAATAATAGGGAAAGAATGCGAAATAATAGGAAGTGGAAAGATTCGGTTAAAGGAAATAATAAAATTATTGAAGTAAAAAGACAGGATGATCGCATACGCAAGAGACGAAGTCGGGAGAACACTGCAAAAATTAAAAAATCAAAACAAATACAAAACGAAGCGTACAAATGCAAGCAAACGTTGGCGAAAGCTGTCAAAAAAGTGGAGGATGCGTTGCCTACATTTATACCTACATTTCCTAGAAACTTTGAAAGCTTTCTTAAATCTGTTTGCTGCAACATTGAGAATGAAAATTGCATGACCGGCAAATGCAGTGAGTGCTTAACAGATTTAAAAAATGAATACATTCCTCTACATTTTTTCTCAAATATGGAAGATGAAGTGAACTGGCAGAATTGGAAGAAAATAGGTAATCGAATTCTCCTTACTAATACAATTGGAACATTTTCGGATTTAATAGTTGATGTGGAAAAAAAATTGCCCTCCTTTAAAACTCATTTTTTTGTGAAAAGAGCTCAACAAAAATATTTTGAGGAGACTAAAATCAACTTAAAACCTACGGAAATAGCCATTCAAATAGATTTTGCGGAAAATAATGCCTATTCAAAAAAAAAAACAGTGCTTGATATTCATAATCAAATTCATTAATGTTTGTTATACTTTCACAAAACCATACTCATGAAATTTTTTTAAGTTTTTTATTATTATGTTTGAATAAATATTTTGGTTGACTTATGCATAGTTTTTTTATTTGAATTTCATTATAGAGCACAAATATGGATCACAATATGGAAATATAGATCACAAATATGGTGATCGAAAAAAGTGTCACGTGCGACATGTCACGTGCGACCATCTCTTTTATTAAATAAAAAAAAAATATATGAATCCTTAATGTCTACAATGCCAGCCATTAAAAAAAAATTACATGAAAACATTGCTTCCCATTTCGCTGAAATCCGCGTTTGAATTTTTTGCCACGAAAACCACTTCTGTTTTTGGTCACGTGCGACCACCTTTGTTTTTTACAAATATTTTGAATACAAATATATGAATTATATATTTTATAAAAGAATAATATATTATTTTGTCATATTTTTCACTTGAAATGTGTACAACAGTCACGTTCGACACCATGGAAATGCCTATATAAAAAAATTTCTTTTAGAAATTATTGGGAAAATATAAATTTTCGCAAAATTTGCGAAAAGAGGAACCAGTAGGGCAAACAGAACGTGTCAAATTTTCATAGAATAAAATTATTCGGTTTCCTAAGGATTTGTCCACCATTATTAAATAACACAGTCCAAGTCATGGTTGATTACACTGTGCAACAACCAAAATCGGAATGGGGTGAAACCAAAAGGAAATAAAAGTTGACATTATGTATAACAAAACCCTCAAGGGATTTCTGAAGTTTAGTGCGGAATTTTTATTTACACGCATTTGAAGTTGGTGATTTTTGAACGCTGGCTAACAAGAAATGTTCATTATAAATGTTATAAAATAATGCTATTTATCCCGGAAAGTTATGGTATCTTACAGTTTTTGGGGTCGAGAAATCCATTTTCGACATTTATTTTAAGTTTTGAGCGCGGTTTAAGTTTTTTTTGGACACACACCCCCAAATAGGGCAAGTTTGTATGGGAGGTGGTAGTAGTTTTTGTCCGATCATGCACATCTTAGAACTTAATCTCCGCTTAGTGGATAGAAGCTCGCATACCAAATTTCAGCTCGATAGCTCTTAATCTTCGGCTGTAATCGTGTGAAAAGTAAAAAAAAAATCGATCTAAACCAAAAAAATTTACGAAACGCCCTCTGGTGCCGCTTAAAAATAAAAATTAATATCAAAAATGGATTCCTCGACCCCAAAAACAGTAAGATACCACAACTTTCCGGGATAAATGACATTTTTAAAGATTTTTTCTTGTTGGCCAGCGATTAAAAATCACTAACTTCAAATGCGTGTAAAAAAAATCTCGCACTAAACTTAAGAAATCCCTTGAGGGTTTTGTTATACAAAATGTCAACTTTCGTTTCCTTTTGGTTTCATCCCAATCCGATTCCAAAAGTTCAATTTTGTGTCACAGTGTTATAGATCAGTATAATAAAACGTTGAACAGGTTTGGTATTGTCAGGCCAAACTTTTTTTATGACGTTTTGTAATTTGTTCACTTTTAAATGTTCTTTTTCATAAATTTTTACCAATAGGCTATCTCTTCTGTGATAAGTGGAAAACTGGTTATTTCTGATAATATTGAATGACGACCCTGACTCAAGTACTGTTACTATACATATGTACCGAGTTTGCATATAGTACTCGCTACATACGTATGAACAATGTAAGCGGGATATTAATTTTATGCAGATTTTATATTAATGATACACACATAGTTCCAATGTTTTGGGTTTATAGTTTTACACATAGAAGTCCAAAATAAAATGAGATGCTATTAGTGTGACAGAGAGGCAGGGAGACTGAAAGAAATGTAGTGTGTATTGATAGGAAGGCCACAACGTGTGATATTTTATGATACAGTGTCCAGGTGGGTGGTTAATGTAGCATCCGGTGTTCTTCGGGGTAGTCATTTAGGACCTTTGCTCTTTTTGTTATTCTTAAATGATCTTCCCTCTATTATCTTGAATAGTTCAAATCTTATGTACGCTGATGATGTGAAGTTATTTAACAGCTGTGGCGATACGATCAGTATTATTAGACTAAAATCAGAGCTCGCAAAATATGCTCAACCAAATTTTACTGAGCGGTCTGCTCACTTAAAAGACCAAAAAAATGAGACAGCATCACTCAGTGTCTGAACAGCAACCCTTTTTACGATTCGTTCGTGTTCTTGCTCTCTGGTTTCGGGTTGAACGTAACACATGAATCGGTCTCTTACTTTCCGCTTGATACAAACCGAACCGCTCAGCTACTGAGAGTCAGTAAGTGAGCAAGGCAAGCAAAGTGTCCGCAAAAAAGGTCTTTATTTTTATTGTTGCTTTGCCTTATGTTGTTGTTTACAAATGTCGTCACAGGCATTAAAAAATAGGGAGAAGAAAAGGGGCCCATCAGTGTGCATATGCGTATGCGTATGTTTGCCTATCCACATGCGCAACACACATACATGCTCAAAAGACCGTTTGCCAAGTTTTTACGAAGTAAAGGGTCTCGAGTAAACCCATGAGCCGATCTGGTGAACAAATACGCTCATTGGTTGAGCGAAGAGGAAGCCAAACCAGAACAAAGTTTAAGGGTTTTTTTCGCGACAGTTTCTCATAGTGTCAGTGGATGAGTGGTTTTCATCTGACAACAACCACGAGAAAGACCAATTATTGCGAACTCTGCTTAAAAATGATATTGACCGCTTTGTTAATTGGTGTAAGGCCAATTTAATGGATCTCAACCTTAAGAAGTGTAAACATATGTAATTTTTTCTCTGTAATAGAATTTTATCTACATATTGTACTGATGGTCTTGTATTGGATCCTGTTACCACATTTATTGATCTTGGCGTTCTTATGGACAGGAAATTTGACTTTATATCTTATATAAGCATGGTTGTCAATAGATCTACACTTGTATTTATTAAAAGATGGGCTAAAGAATTCTCTGATCCTTACATCACTAAACATTTATACACATCTCTAGTTAGACCTTTTCTAGAATATGCCTCTGTTGTTTGGAATCTTTATTACCGTGTACATATGCATTCCATTGAATCAGAGCAAAAGTAATTTTTGTAATTCTGTCTTCGTGGATTTGGTTGGAGATGTGACAATAATTTGCCGCCGTAGAGAGTAGATTAAAACTCAATAGACTACCTACTCTTGAGAGTAGAAGGACTATGCTTGGGGTTTCGTTTGTGTGCAGACTCTTGGATGGTGATGTTGATTCGCCATTTTTGCTTTCGAATGTCAATTTCAATGTCCCTTGTAGATTCTCTTGACACTTTTACCCAATATCTTTAAATTTTTATAGGACAAATTATGGGAATTCTTACCCCTTCCGTAAAATTTGTAATGAATACAACCAACTTCGTGATGTAGTAAACGTTATCCTGTTATAGCTTTACTAATTACAGAATTTGGATACGATCGTGTTGGAAATATTGATATTATTATTCGATTTCTAAAGTAGGCGGAATGGTTCATTTGTATGGGAGTTACCAGAAGGTGCGTTGCCATGTAGCCCATTTGCAATCCCGTAAGTAGTTTTGAGAAAATATTAACCTATGCTTAGTTCAAAAACAATGGTAGCGTCTTGCGAAAGTTGTCGTTCGTACCAGCTGGACAGACAGACATGGCTCAAACGACTTAAAAAGTCATAAATCGAATTTTGGTTTAAAGAAACCTAGGACTCCTTACATGTGTTACACTTTTGGATGGTATTAACTACGGGTGGGAAGGTATAAAAAGATATGCCTGTATATATATGACGTTGAATAATGACATCTGTATAGGAGATACCTGAAGGCGTGTGGGGGGTTTTGTATACTTTTGTCTACGCTTTTCCGGGGTTTTGTCTACTTTTATAAGGTTATTGACAATAAGATAAGTATCTATTTTTTTTAAAAAATAGTTAATTTTGTATGGGAGGTACCAAAAGGGGTGGGGCCATTCTGTCTATTAATAATACCATAGCTTCATTTAAAAAAAGACGGAAATAGCTCAAAAGTCCAGAAACGATTTTGGTTTTAAAATTCTAAAGGCCCGACTTTTTCTCTTAGTCAGTGATATGTGTAGAGAGAGAGCAGAGAGCCCAAACAAGATTTGTAATAACACACTAATATTTGAGGAACTCTCTCCTATCTCTTTAATGGAAAGTAAACAGATTTTTCCCTAATGTTATGCCACATTAAAATCTTCAGGAGTTTGCTTCTCAACAGTACTCTAAAATTATCACAGACATCTATCGAACACTATAATCAACTTCTTTCATATTAGTATGTATACCAGTCATGCTGATTTAGATGCTATTTAATTGCCGGAACAATAATACTAAACGGAACAATAATACCAACTATCCCGTTGACACTTAAGTTAAATAGTAAATCTCTTCGAAAACATGACAATGGTATTATTTCCTCAATGGATATTTAAACGAGTTTAACAAAGTTGTCGATTCTGTCTTCTAAACACTTACTGATTTCTATACTCATTCTAGGCAACACAACACTATCCCTAATTATGATTGACTGCTAATTATTCTCAGTCACTCGCTTCCATTTTAGTCCGCATTGTAATGCCCTTTAAATGAGACATTTTGTTAAATCAACAGATCAAATTTCAAATTAATGACCATTCATCAGTATAACCTATCTAACCTAACCACGAAGCATTTAATAATGACCCCTTAACGAGTCGAATGACACACACAAACACACACACAGACATATATAGGTACACACACACGCAAAGGACGACATTGACATTTTAGTCCTTCGACTATTAAAAACGGGAAATTAAAACATCAAATCAACAAATTCCCTTTAAGAGTTCTCACACGAACGTTCTCAACTGTATTTGATGTCAAACGGCAAATACAACAACAAGTCATTATCACAATTTATTTCAATAGCAATGGGGCAGGGGCAGCAACATAGGGAGAGGCGGCAGCTATATAAGGAGCTGGAGCATAAGCAGCAGGGTAAGCAGCGGCATATGCAGCGGGAAAGGCAGCAGAATGGGCAATAGTATGGGCATTGTAACTGGTGGCATAGGGGGCAACATAGGCAGCACTACCCACAACAGCAGGAGCGGTATAAGCCAAAGGAGCAGTATAAGCAGCGGCTACGGGAGCGGTATATGTCAAAGGAGCTACAACACCAGGTTTGGCGGTAGCCAAAGCCAGAATAGCGAAGAAGCAAAGAGCAATCTGGGAAAAAGGATATGTAAACATTTTTTTATTGATCCGTTAAAAAAAAACATCTTTTAATGTATTAATTTTTTAAGGACTTACGAATTTAAACATGTTGCTGGTTTTGAATTTTTGTTAAGTTTAACGTTATGTGTTAACTGCTTTGCGTTTTGTGGCATACGAGTATTTATACCCTGCACCATTTGACCCTGATTATTAGAATATACTTAAATGCATTTTGTTAAACGACTTGGCCGAAGACTCGGCGTCACACTTGGCTCACATTGTGTGCATCACAATTGGTCAACAAGACATTCGACCGCCACTACTGAAATACGTAATTAAAATTCTTGTCATGCTCCACAACAATGAATAATATATGTAGACACGGCCATATTAATTGTTTGAGAGTGTTCGGTGGTATACGCAACTTGTGCGAACCATCAGCAATAACAACACCATCAGGCAAACCATCGGTAGCACTGTCATACCATACTGCGAGTATATGGACAGTGGTGACAGTATGAGGACTCACAATGATGATGGTTGTGATAAAGATAAAGATAAAGATAAAGATAAAGATAAAGATAAAGATAAAGATAAAGATAAAGATAAAGATAAAGATAAAGATAAAGATAAAGATAAAGATAAAGATAAAGATAAAGATAAAGATAAAGATAAAGATAAAGATAAAGATAAAGATAAAGATAAAGATAAAGATAAAGATAAAGATAAAGATAAAGATAAAGATAAAGATAAAGATAAAGATAAAGATAAAGATAAAGATAAAGATAAAGATAAAGATAAAGATAAAGATAAAGATAAAGATAAAGATAAAGATAAAGATAAAGATAAAGATAAAGATAAAGATAAAGATAAAGATAAAGATAAAGATAAAGATAAAGATAAAGATAAAGATAAAGATAAAGATAAAGATAAAGATAAAGATAAAGATAAAGATAAAGATAAAGATAAAGATAAAGATAAAGATAAAGATAAAGATAAAGATAAAGATCTATGTGCGATTGAAGAAATAATTGTTTTTTGATCAATACAGTACAACAAATTGAAAATCAAGCCCTAGAATGGAAGAAACTGAGACATTTAACTTTGTTGTTTTCCTAATCCCGACCTTATATTTTAGATTTCACCCTTTACGACTACAATTTGTTAATAAATCTCAAAACCGTGTACGCCCTAAATAATTTTTGCTCCAATAGGAAGGGTTTGTGTAATCTTAGATTTATAATTTACAACATTGATTCTAGGGGAACTGTATTTTACTGGTAAACTCAAAATTTACTGAGCCGACTTAAATATTTACTGTTTAAAAACATCAACACTTGAATGCTGTAAAGGGTAGGGTACTTAATTTTTTTTGACACCAAATGTTGACACATATGGAATTTAGCTTGGTCTGAAATTTGCTTGTAAAGTAAAATCATTTCAAAAGAATATTCCGATTTGGTTTTAGATCGAAGATATATAACAAAGTTTAAGCGGGCCTATTTTGTTAAAGGTGAATAAAGATTCTTTGCATCGCATCATGGCCACATTGGAGCAGATCACCCCATAAGTAGGATATATCCCGATTATTGTTTTGGTCAGTGATGCCTTACAAAGTTTATGCAGTACATATCATAACATCCTATGTGTCAAGCCATAGACCTATGGGAACAGATCACGCTATTTGCAGTAAACATCCCGGTCGGGTTTCATATTGAAGATGTATCACATATTTGAGTCCCTTGATTGGTCACTCCAGGTGAAGGTGAATGAAGAAAGAGCCTTTGCATAAAAGCCTCATGATCCACCCCCCACAAGTAAGATATATCAGAATTTGTTATCAGATCGGAAAGATATAAAGCATGTGAGTTATATATGATATTGTATCTTATTATAGTCAAGTGATTTTGCATCACGCCAAAGCCTATGGGAGCAGATGCAGACTATACCCCCTATGTTTCAGCTTCACCATACTTGAGTACCAAAAATGAAAATCACTAACATCACACCATAGGGCTTTCGGTGAAAACCACCGCCACATGTAGGATATATCCCGATAATGTTGATATATGATACATTTTTTGGAGCCAAAAGTAGCCACTCTGGGTGAATTATTGCCGCACCCACGAGTCTATAGCCTGCTTGTCACAGCTTTAAAGTAAGTTCCTTAAGATTTTCCAAGTATTTGCATACGAGAGATCGAGATGCTCAGCAAGACGCCGAACCTATTGTCAAAATATTTGGCCACACTCTCCAGTAAAGCCGCAATATTCTTCTCATTTCAGGCCGGATATCATCTTTTCAAGTGTCATCCAAAAAGTTTTGTTTTATATCTGTGAAAATTATGATATTGTTTCATAGTTCGTTTTAATAGGTTTACAAACTATTTTGAATTCTTGGACCATTCTTCACTATACGACGCCCAGTACTACCAATATAAATTGTTGGCTAAATAAAAATTTAATAATCTCCATAATAAATTGTCAAACAGTACTAAATAAAGCTAATAAAACAGCCAGGCACTATTCATGCGTCATTTGTAATAAAAGGACATATGAGAAACAAAATATCTTTTGGAATGTAGGTTTTGTAGTTTAATTTTAAAAATCACTTCAAATTAATTCAAATACAGAAACTGATGAAACACACCAGTCTTATAATCTTTTTGTATATTTGGAATCGTATTATCATCAATATGTGTTAAGGAAATTTAATCAGATCGAAACATATACAAAATTTTTTGTGCAACCTTGAAATTTGGTTTAATACTCTGCGCTATATAAAAATTACCCTGACCAGTGTTGAAATGTTGAACAACAACAAAAATACTTCAGCTCGAGCTTAATTTATGTAAAAAAAAATTAATCCTATTTAAAAATGCACTCTTCAAAATGTGTGATTTCAAATCGATTCAAAATATTACGTACAAAGAATCATCTGTGTTGCAAAATATTTGTGATTTGTGATTGTTTAATATGGTATTGATCATATTTTGATATTCACCAACACCTGTGCTGTATTAATATTATGACATAGCACTGTATATAAACAAACACCCACCCAACCACTGTCTAGCACAATTCACGCATACGCAAGCAACAAATTAATGGGAATTTCGGGGTTGCCACAGCTCCACGCAGTTACCTTCAATGGTTTCATGACATTTGGCCCGCTTCTGTGCGTTGGTTTCTTAGTATGTCAACAACAAAAAAAAAGTTATTTAATATACATTACGAATCAACATATCAAATTTTTTTAGAGGTTATTTGTTTAGCCACACGAAGAGGTGTATATAAGATACAGTAAAACGTATAACAATCAGCAAATTAAATTTGTTTATCACAACGCACAAATCCTTAACAAAATGTTCAAATTCGTAAGTATTGCGTTAAAGTGGAAGGATTTATTAGATTTCAAAAGATATTTTATAGCTCATTTAATTTATTTATAAAACTTTTCCTTTTTACAGATCGCTGTCTGCTTCTTTGCCGTCTTAGCTGTTGTAGCCGCCAAGCCTGGTGTTGTGGCTCCCCTGGCCTATAGCTCTCCTTTGGCTTACACTTCACCTTTGGCTTACTCTTCTCCCTTGGCTTACAGCGCTCCTTTGGCTTACACCGCTCCAGCTGTTGTTGGCCATGCTGCCTATGTTGCTCCTTATGCCAGCAGCTACAATGCCCATACCATTGCTCACTCTGCTGCCTTCCCTGCCGCTTATGCCGCTGCTCCAGTTGTAGCTGCTCACCATGCTTTTGCCGCTCCCGTTGCTGCTCCTCTTTTGTTGAAGAAGTAAAGAGTAAATTAATTGCAATCAAGACTGAAACCCTTAAAATAAAACCAATAGATTGAATAGTTAAATATCGAAATGAATGTGTATTTATTAGAACATAGGGACATAATGTTTATATCCTTAAAAAATTGCCACCAAAACTTCAAGATGAGTCCAAACTAATGTGAAAAATTGTGTTATCTAATTAGATAAGATTAGATCAGTGCTGGTCTAAGTAGATCTAATCTGATCCAAAATTTATCCTTGATTTTTACCTCTTGTTTGTTATTGTCGATCTGTGCAGAAATATGAATATGTTTTTCATTGTTCGGTTTGAGACCTATTTTCTATTATCGCTAATAGAGTTTTTGATTTACAAGAGTTGTGTGAAATGGATTATGTTGACTGCTGGCAGGGTAGCTATTTCGATGGTTGACAAACCATCTTCATCAGTACCCGTTTGCTGTGTCTTCTCCACTCATTATCACCCCCCTAAGTATTAAAAGCTTCAAGAAATCAATGTGAAGCTCACACACACCGATTTTACCGATATAACTATATTGAAATATATCAGGGCTGCTATACTCATATGATAGTTCATTTACAAGATCGTACAATGTAATTGATTCTAAAAAGGTATAATGAAGACCAATAAAAAATGTTGTGGGCGGAGTAATTTTTTTTCGGATTTAAAATCTGAGATGAGTATCTTTAAATTCCGGAAGGACAGATCGTTCGAACTCTTTTTTTATGGCCGGATGAATTTTTCTGTTTAATCTAAAATAGAGTTCGAAATAGGATATAAAAAACTATGTGTATTATTGCTTTTTCCATATCTGATGTCTTCACAGAAATTTAACGAGGATTTTTTTTGTCGAACATTTTAACTCACTATCTCGACTCCTTACGTGTCATTTTGGCCCTTATTTCGGAAAAAGTCACAAAGGACCTTAAAATCACACCTAACAACATTCTAATGTTCTACAAAATCTTGTTAAAAAATTCTACTTGGGGTGATTTTAGACCACAAATTTCCTTAAACTTTAGCTATTTTAATAACCTAGTGATTCATTTAGAGGCTTTTTTTATTAAATTTAAATTAAATGGTTAAAATAGAAATGTACATTGGAATCTTACCTATGATCCGAAAGAAAAATCTCTAAAATTTTTTTTTTTAAATATTTAATTTTTCAAATATTGGTAGCGACTACGCTGTAGGTGGTCTATTAGGAAGGCCCAACTTTTTATCGCATTTTTCTGAATTTCCACGGGAATGTCGAGACCTAACGAGTAATGTTGACTTCCATTTCTTGAATTGTACGTACCTAATCGACAAAGGTTTCTGACTTCGTAAAACCCCAAAAGTCCATTATCAAGGTGGGGTAGCGTTCGAAATTGAGGGTAATGCCTTCATCTACACTCTCCGCAAGATTCTCCTCACTACAAGCTGGATATGGTCTGTCCTGTCTCATACCATTTAATAACATGCACTGTGACTCAAATGTACAGATTGTATTGGTAAAATTGGGGTCGGACGTCACTTGGTGGTTAGAACACGCGACTATCAAGCGGGAGATCCATTTAATTGTTTATTTCTTTTATTTAATTGAGAGGTGGGGATAGTTTTTGTCCGAAATTGTTCATCTTATGCTTAAAAGATAGAAGCTTGTATACCAAATTTCAGCTCGATGTCTCTTTAATAAAAGTTGTAACCAAAGGGATACGCACATGGATACCTCCAAAAAGGGGCAGTTTGTATGGCAGATGGGGGTAGTTTTTATCCGATTTTATACAATTCAGAACATAATCCATGCTTAGAGAGTATAAGTTTGTCTACCACATTTTAGCTCCATAGCTTTTAAACTACGGCTGTAATTGAGGGACAGACGAACGGACACCCCCCAAAAAGGGAGAAGTTTTATATGAGAGGTGAAAGTAGTTTTTGTCTGATTTTGCTAATCTTATAACTTAACCTCCGCTTCGAGGATAAAAGCTTGTGTACCAAATTTCAGCTCGATAGCACCTAAATTGAGTTTGTAATCGCAGGGATAGACGGACAGACAACCCCAAAAAGTTGTCAATTCAGAACCTAACCTCCCCATAGAGAAGTTTGCAAACCAAATTCGGGACCGGCAGTGGCATAGTGATTAGAACACGAGACTACAATGCGGGAGATCCGTGGTTCGATTCCCGGCTTCAGTTGTCTACATTTTTTTTTTCATTGTTGGCCCCCTCGTTGTTGTCGACAGCAACTTCGCAGTACAAGTGTCGAGATAATCGGCAAGTCTAGTAAAAACTTCTCAAACAGTGACGTTCGTATTCGTCAATAAACAAGTAGGTGCCGTTTGTTGCGAATCTAAAATAGAAAGCGTGTTAATTCACAACAACGCGAGAAGCATCCCATGCCTCGTTCATGGGGTGTAAAGGGAAATAAACTACTGTTAAACTACTGCTGTAATCGCTGGGTCAGACAGTAATAGTTGGGAGTAAGTTTTGTCTGATCTTGCTCATTTCAGAACTTAGACTCCGTAAAGAAAATAAAAGCTTGCATACAAAATTTCAGCTCAAAACCCCTTGAACTACAGCTGTAATCACAAGGGACAGAACCCGAATGGTGGAATTTGTATGGGAGGCGGGAGTAGTTTTTGGCCGACCTTGCCCATCTTATAACCTAATCTCGGCTTTGAGAATGGATATAAGCTTTCATTCCAAATTTCAGCTCGATATCTCTTATACTACGGCTGTAATTGAGTAGTATTATTACTCCATCTCCAAAGTGGGCGGAGTGGTACATTTGTATGGGGGGTACCAGAATGGGCGTGTCTATACTTCCAGATTTTCTCTCCAAAACTTTATCCTGTTACAGCTTTACTAAATACAGAATTTGTATGGGAGGTACCAGCGTGGCTAGACTTCTATTTTTTTCCAAAACTTTATCTTGTTATAGCTTTACAAAATACAGAATTTGGGAAGGATCCCGTTGGGTGTATTGATATTATTACCCATTTTCTTAAGTGGGCGGAAATATGTATTTTTATGGGAGGTACCAGAAAGTTCGAGGCCATGTAGCCCATTTAGAATACCGTTAGTAGTTTTGAGAAAATTTTAGCTCGTGCTTAATTTCAAAACAATAGGTTGCGTCTTTCGAAAGTTATCGTGCGCACCAGCCAGACAGATAGACGGACATGGCTCAAACGACTTAAAAAGTCATTAATCGAATACTGTTCAAATAAACCTAGCGTCTAAAGTCACTCCTTCTATGTGCTACACTTTTGGGTCGTGCCCTCATCCCTTAGGGTGATGATACCAAACTATTACTTTATATGGCTGAAAATCTTTACCACGATAACAAGTTTATAAGAAACCAGTAAGAAAGTTTCAATCGGGCGACCCGACTTACATATACCATCACCCTCAGTAAAATAATAAAAATTGCTATTATATTGATATTATTACTCGATTTCTAAAGTGATGGAGTGGTAAATTTGTATGGGAGGTACTAGAAGGGGCGTGTCTAAACTTCTCGGTTTATCCTCCAAAACTTTATCCTGTTATAGCTTTACTAAATACAGAGTTTGGGCACGATAGCGTTGGATGTATTGATATTATTACTCCATCTCTGAAGTGGGCGGAAAGGTACATTTGTATGGGAGGTACCAGAATGGGCGTGTCTAGACATCCAGATTTTTTCTCCAAAACTATCCTGCTTGAACTTTACTAAATACAGAATTTGGTCACGATCGCGGTAGTTCTAATAATAATATTAATCGATTTCTAAAGTGGGCGGTACCAGATGTGTGTGGGAGGTACCATATGGGGCGTTGGTAGACTTCAGTTTTTTTCTCAAAACTGTATCCTGCTATAGCTTTACTAAATTAAGAATTAGGGTACGAGCGCGATGGATTTATTGATATTAGTACTCCATATCTATAGTGGGCGGAAAGGTGAATTTGTATGGGAGGTACCAGAAGCTAGATTTCCAATTTTTTTTTCCAAAACATTATCCTGTAAAAGCTTTACTAAGTACAGAATTTGGGTACGATCCCGTTGGGTGTATTAATATTATAACTCGATTTCTAAAGTGGGCGGAATGATGTATTTGTATGTGAGGTACCAGAAGGGGCGGAGCCATGTGGCCCATTTGCAATACCGTATGTAGCTTTGGGGAAATATTAACTCGTGCAAAATTTCAAGACATTTGGTTGCGTCTTTCGAAAGTTATCGTGCGAACCAGCCGGACAGCCACCAGACAGACAGACAGACAGACAGACATGGCTCAAATGACTTAAAAAGTCATGAATCGAATTTGGTTCTAAGAAACCTAGGGTCTGAAGTGACTCATTCTATGTGTTACACTTTTGGGTCGTATCAAATGATATATACCCTCATCCCTAAGGGTGATGGTATAAAAATGAATACCATTTAAATATTATGTTTTTGTTTATCGTTTATTCAAAATCCACATTCTCTGATTTACTTCTTCAACAAAAGGGGGGCTGCAAAAGGAGTGGCAACTGGAGCGGCGAAGGCATGATGAGCAGCTACAACTGGCGCAGCAGCATATGCGGCAGGGAATGCAGCAGAGTGGGCAATGGTATGGGCATTGTAGCTGCTGGCATAAGGAGCAACATAGGCAGCACTACCAACAACAGCAGGAGAGGCATAAGTCAAAGGAGCGTTATAAGCCAAGGGAGAAGAGTAAGCCAAAGGTGAAGTGTAAGCCAAAGGAGAGCTATAAGCCAAAGGAGCAACAACACCAGGTTTGGCAGCAGCCACGGCCAAGACAGCGAAGAAGCAAACAGCGATCTGTAAAAACAAATGCAATATTAGTTAAATGTCTTTAAATTTAAGTAGATCTACAAAGACTTACGAATTTGAACATTTTGTTTGGTTTAGTTGATGATTGTTTGATTTTCAATTTGAAATTGATACTACATACGGCAGTTGTTCGGTGTTTTATACAAAATTCAATGGCTCATCAATTATGCCAAACATGAACAGTAAACCTATGTATGTGTAGACTATGTTTTGTTAAACAACCTATAGGTCAACAGACACCACTATCGTTTGTGTCAGATATTTGCTATTACTTTAGATATGTTTTGGAAGTGTGAAATGAAATTTTAAATACTAGCTTATTGACAACTACGGCTAAACGTTACAAAAATTGTTTGACAAATCATCTGTAATTATTTGCCACCGAGAATATCATTGACAATTTAGAAAATTCTTTATGTAGCATTTGTGTTTCTCTTCTTATATTTATTTTATATTTGTATTTTGTGGTCTTCTCTTTAAGCATTAGGTGTTCTGATGAATTTTATGAGCCTTTCATTCAAGTCTCAGATTAAGGTTATTGCTCTCTCTTGTTTTGCTATTGTTCTATGGTAACCAGGGAAAATATTTAACAAAGAAAGGACCACCAAAAAAAATTGCATAGATTATCTTAAAATTCTAAATACCAAATGCATTATTATATCTGTGAAGAAAAACGTCGACTTATGCAAAAATTTTACTATTTTTTATTTTTGACCATAGCTCCTTAAATTAAATAATTTCTGAATTTGAATATACAACAATGTGCTCCTTAATTAGCAATGATAAAATCACCATAAGTTTTTCAAAATAAGGTTTAAACTTGGAAAGTGCTCTCCTGCAAAATCAGACTTAAACAGTTTTTCCTTTTCACCACAGATATATCGTGGAAAAAGAGGCACCACATGTTTTATTGACTTTAGAGAATGTGGACAAAATTCCTACTATTCGATGTCGGTGGTCAAAAAGTGTTATTAAAACCCAGTAGGGACTCGTCAGAGTAGTTCTAAAACGTACTAGTTCAAAAGTATGGAATTCTGAACTATGTCAAAAATTAACATGTTCCAAACTATTGAATTTTGAACCAGTTGACCATTGATCGAGAATTTTGAAATAATTTTAACATAGAAGCTATATTTCGAAATTTAAAAGACAAATGACTATAAATGACTTTAAGATGAAAAAATATATATATTTCAATAATTGTATTTAATCATAATTTTGTATTTTTCACCTACTTTAAAATGTATTTATCAAACCTTTTTGAAGTAGTTCCAAAGAAGACAATCAACTTTTGTCCGACTAGAATTTCTGAACTGGTTCTATTCTAGTACAAAAGGGACAATTCGCTCCAAGCCGAGGACAACTATGTATTAAACGAGACAGTTGTTTGTATGGAAGGTGAACTAGTTCACTATGCTCTGGAGAACTAGTACTGAACTAGTTTCGAACTAGTATTTTTCCCTATTAGCGAAGAGTTTCTATTATGGCACTATTTGCAAATAGATATTTCAATGTGACACACAACTGAGGTTATTGTCTGGGGGCGGAATGATTCCTTTGGGCAATGAAAGCATTAGCATAAGTATATTAAAAATCCGGGATGACAGATCAGCCATGGGTAGTTTTAAAAAAGAGTTGGAAATAGGTACTAAAACACGATGTTTATTATTTTTCAATGCCATTTTAAAGAGGATTAATTTTGTGAAACATTTTTACTTTCTATATCGACTTCTTATGTGCCCTTTTCGAGAAAAGTCAGAAAAGGGACTTAAATGGGACTTTACAACATTCAAATGTTCTACTAAAATGTTGCTCAGAAAATTCTACTTGGGGTGCTCAAAAAAAACGATAGGTCCAAGTTTTACCAATCATATTGGCCATTTTCAAACCACTGTGGGAAAAGTGACCTAGAATAGTCAGTACAAGTTAATGACATCGATTTCTTGTCTTAGAACAACTCAAGTAAAATTTTGAATGTTCTAAGTCCCATTTTAAGGAACTTTTCTGACTTAGGCTATTCACATAGTGCTTAAAATGTAGTGTCCTCCCGAAATGTTAACATACTCACCTAAGGCTTTAATTCTGTAAAGGAACAATTCACCCAAGATGATGATTTTTATTTTTATTAATATATAAAAAATGGCACGGCACACAGTGGCATTTCTGTGGAAAAAATAGTGTTTTTCAACTATGCAATTTCAAAATTTTAATAATGTGGTTTTGTAAAGAAATATTTGGATAAGAATAATTCAACAAAGTTTTTATGAAAAGTGAAATTTTGTAGTTAAAAAAACTAACAGAAGTCAACGGAAATTTATTCAATGAAATTAGATTAAAATTATTGTCCAAATAAAGAACTTTTTTTGTGTGTAAGTTTATAGCTATGGCTTTTGTTTTATTTTTTAATGAAAATATAGCACTTACTTTATTATAAAAAAAAAATTATTAAAATTGGAAAATTAAACTAATTATTATAATTTATCAAAAATTATACTAAAAAATATCAACTTTTCACTTTTTGATGGATAAAAACTTTATATGCTTTGCCTTACTTAGCCCTCTAGCTGTAACAAATGAAAGGCCCGAGTCTGTACTTTCAATTAAGAAAAAAAAATTTATCGCCAAATATCGTCCCTTTTAGTAACATCGATTTTAATGCATGTATTTGTGCGATATTTTCGGTGTATCTTTATAATATCTTTCGAGGAGGGTTGTTGGGGATATTCTCTTCTTTTGTATGGAGACAGAACATGTTTAACTTTTGAATAAAATTTAACATTTCTTAACTTATATGAAATATTCATATGATTCTAGACAGGGAAGAAAAACACCTAAAATCTAAAACTTTCAATGGGCGTAAAATCTAAAGTAGGCGTGGCATCCCCAATCTGTTTAATTTTTTTTCATAAGGTGAACTCAATTAAGAAGTTTTGGGGAAATATTAACCCAAGAAATGTTTCAAAACATTTGATTGCGTCTTTCGAAATTTATCGTGCGTACCATCCGGACAGACGTATATGGCTCAACACCTTTGGGTCGCGTTAAATGATGTATACCCTACTACCCGTAGTGTGAGGGTATAAAAATAACAATGGGGATCACCTTTAGGGTTCAAGGTCAAGTGTAGTTGTGTTCTGACAAATTGTTGGCTTCAAAAACATTGAGGGACGGCCATACAATTGACTCCTCTAGGGGCACCTTCGGGACAGTTAGAGCGGTGGTAGCAAATTTTAAAAAAGTTTGTTTTTTGTATGGGACCATATTTAGGGGGTGAAGATGGGGGGTAGGTCTATTTGGGGAAAATTTTAGGACAGGAAAATGACTGAGGTAGGTCATACATTTTACAACCCTAAGAGGATCCATGGGAGCCAAAAGTAAATAATTGTTAAAAAATTAAAAAAGCAATAAAAATTTTATTAGGACTCCTTAAGGGTTGAAGGTCGAGTGTAGATATGTTCTGCAAAATTGTTGGGGTTTGAAAAACATTGGGGGGTTGGTCATACATTTGACTCGTCTAGGGGCACCTTTAGGGCAGTTAGACCCCCTAGGGGGTGAAGATAGGGGGTAGGTATGTTTGAGAAAAATGTTAGGAGGGAAAACTTAGTTGGATTCGGTCATACATTTTACCGACATTTTTTATCATCCGAGAGCTGATTTCATAAAAAAACTAAAAAATATCAAAACATTCTATGGGGACCACCTTAAGGGTTGAAAATATAGTGTAGATATTTTCTGAAAAATTGTTGGGGTTGCAAAAACATTAGGGGTCGGGCATACATTTGACTCCTCTAGAGACACATTTGGGGCAGTTAGAGCGGTGGGAGCTGATTTCATAAGAGTTTGTTTTTTGTATGGGAACCCCTTTATGGGGTGAAGATGGAGGGTTGGTATGTTTAGGGAAAATGTTAGGACAGAACAATGACTGAGGGTCGGTCATACATTTTACTCCTCTAGGGGCGACTACGGGGCCGTTACGGAGCTTGATATGGATTTTTTTCCCTTCCATACTTTAAGGGGGTGGTACCCATCTAAATCTTGTTACTAAGAATCTCCATACAACGCTATCGCAACTCTATTTCACATAAATATATTTTTGGTAAGTTCTTTATTTAGTCCTACTCAGGAATGAATATTGACTATATCGGACCACTGACCTTGTTGTGCTGCCCCTATCGGTACCACCAACAAAAGTAAGTATGTTATCCGAAAATTTAATTTTTGGCAATAAACTCAAAAAGGTGACCACTTTTGCAGAAAAGTCTGTTTACGCTCCATAATTTCACCTAAAAATCGGTGAATTTCATTAACTCAGAGTTAAACAAGATCGACTAGAATTTTGGAGAAGGGACATAGGGTGAGTGTACTTATCAGTCAGTTTACCTGACTAAAATGTCTGTACTTATTTTAATATAAATTCACGACTACAGAAAATATAAGGTCATACGGTGGATTTTTATTAAACTTAAATCTTAATTTCCCTTTGCACCCCATGAATGAGGTATGGAATAGCTTCTCGTGTTGTTGTGAATTAACACGCTTTCTATTTCTAGATTCACAACTAACGGCATCTACATGTTTATCGACGAATGCAAACGTCACTGTTTGAGAAGCTCTTACTGGACACGCCGATTGACTCGACACTGGTACTGCGAAGTTGCTGTCGACAACATTCGAGGGGAGCCGACAATGAATGAAATTTTTTTTTTTTTAAGATGACTGAAGCCATGAGTTGAACCTGTGATCTCCCGCATGGTAGTCGCGTGTTCTAACCACGGCCACGGCCGGTCCCAATTATTACCATCACTGAAAATGTCCTTTAGTTATGATGAGGACTTGCAGCCAGACAGCCGGACTACTCTCCAGCGTCTTAATTGTAAATCTCTCATCTATATAAGACAAACGCTTTGAAGTAAGTACTCAGCATTTGCATACATTGAAATTCCCCAAAAAGTAAATATTTGACTTTTTTTTCAGAAAATTCCATATCATGCAAGTTCAAAACAATTTTCCAAAACTTCACTATACCACCCAAATACAAACTTGTCCTATGGGTAAGTGGGACTAAATATTAAAAAGTTTAACTTTGTCTCAGACTAATTTCGTGTATTCAAATCCATTTTCTCTGATTTATTTCTTCAACAAAAGGGGAGCGGCGAAGGGGGTGGCAACTGGGGCGGCAAAAGCGTGATGAGAAGCTACAACTGGAGCAGCAGCATAGGCGGCAGGGAAAGCAGCAGAGTGGGCAATGGTATGGGCATTGTAACTACTAGCATAAGGAGCAACATAGGCAGCACTGCCAACAACAGCAGCAGCAGGAGAGGCATAAGTCAAAGGAGCGCTATAAGCCAAGGGAGAAGAGTAAGCCAAAGGTGAAGTATAAGCCAAGGGAGAGCTATAAGCCAAAGGAGCCACAAGACCGGGTTTGGCAGCGGCCACAGCCAAGACAGCGAAGAAGCAAACTGCGATCTAGAATCGGAAACATATTTCGTTAAAAAATATTGTTTGTTTGTTTAGTACAATAATTTACTTACGAATTTGAACATGTTGATAATTGTTTTGGTTTGAGTTGTTTATTTGTTTATAATCATAACAATTGTTGGCCACCGGTCTTTTATACCTTAAGTTGGCACGTTGTCATCCAGTGTATGGTAAACGACCACGGTAAATTACCACCGCGTCTACATGACTGTTATGACAAATATAATGCAAGGTCATGGTCAACACGCACACTCACAAGTATCATAGTACCTGTTGGCCCTGTCAACATTTCGGCGTAGCAGCGTATTGAATTAGTTAACGATTTAACGTGGCGATACCATAAATAATACATGGAATGCATAAAAATGTCTGGAATGTAATCGAAAGTGCAAAGCGAAGTTGGAACATTCCATCTTGATGAATGTGCGCTGCTCGCGTATAGATCTCAAAAAGTAAGTGGAGACTGTTTGTGAATGCAAAGCACGTTTCCGGGTGTTTAACGTCTTTAGTAGACCTTAATGCCACAATAATAAAAAGACGCTTCTGGGTAATACAGCAAAGTACGGATGTACTTATGCACGACGGTAAACGATGGACGATGGAAGATAGCCTTACGGTAGTGTTGTCAATGGGGTAAATAAACGGCTCATAAACAACAAATATTTGTTGCTGTCTTCTTTATTTGATGAAATAAAAGACATTGAAAAGCAAGAGAATGACAGAAGGTTTTTTATTTGAATTCTTTATTGGCGAAATATTTAATAACATTGAAAATCAAGAAACCAAATTAAGTGTTACACTCTCAATGAATCACTTAAATAATTTTATTACGCAATTCCGCAAGCAATACCATAAAGGGTGTATTTATTATTGCACGGCTTAATATGCATTAATTGTATTATTATATATTTATTGCCGTTTTATTATTATATAGGTGAAAGAGAATACAATGTAACATTCCCCGTTATATTGCCATTTACAGATTTACTTTATATTTTTTTAAGTACCTATCATATACAATTCTTCGCATCATTAAAATTCTTTAACCCAATTTTGTATTAATTGTTAATACAAAAAATATATGCATTATAATATGATTTAAATGCATTTTTGTTCCATATACTTAAATGACGAAATTATTGACATACTGCCACAAGTGTTGTTGATATTGTCTATTTCCTCAGCATTTGGCTGAGTGTCAATATTCGCTACCATTTCTTAATAGCTTTGCATTATTATTATTTATGTGTGATATGAACATGAAAACAATGCGCAATCTTAAAAGTTTTGATTTACCGCCTTGTCAACCGTCGGCATTTTATAAGTTTAATGTACAATTTGCCTTATTGCTGTGAAAATGTAAGCGTACACTGTGGGTATTAGTTTCTTTGGGTCAGGGCATAAGAGGTGCAACATCTTGGGTAAAAGTTATACAAAAAACATAAAAAAAGCATTTCGCAGAGATTTCCATGTATGAGTCATTATTTTTTTCCCAAAAAAACAATATCCGACATTTTATTTTTAACAATAATTTCATTCAAATGTTGGCCGCGACTATGCCACAGGGTACACTATGCTACAAACTGGGAAAATACGACATCAGTATTTCCACTTTGTTTTTTGATGTATAACCGTTATACCGAAATTTTCGGCCAAAATTACGATAAAACCAGTAAGAAAATTTCAGTCGGAACAACCGACTTACATATACCCTCACTTTCAGTAAAACATAAAATCTACTCGATTTCTAAAATGAGCGGAGTGGTACATTTGTATGGGAGGCACCAGAAAGGGCGTGGCTAGACTTTCAGATTTTTGCTCCAAAACTTTATCCTACTTTAGCTTAACAAAATACAGAATTTGGGCAAGATCGCTTTGGGTGTATTGATAGTAATACTCGGTTTCTAAGTTGGGCAGAGTGGTACAATTGTATGGGAGATACCAGAAGGGACGTGGCTTGACTTCCAGATTTTTTCTCCAAAACTTTATTCTGCTTTAGCATTACTAAATACAGAGTTTGGGCACGATCGCGTTGGGTGAATTAATAATATTAATCGATATATAAAGTGGGCGGTACCACATGGGTATTGGAGTTACCAGATGGGGCGTGGCTAGACTTCCTTTTTTTCCTCCAAAGCTTTATCCTGCTATAACAAAACTAAATACATTGATATTGATATTATTTCTCTATTTTTTTTTTAAGTGGGCGGAGTGGACCTTTTTTATTGGAGGTACCAGAAGGGGAGTGGCTAGACATACAATTTTTATCTCCAAATCTTTATCCGCATTTAATTTTTGTTTCAAAGAAATTTATGGTCTAAAATGACTTCCTCACTGTGTTACATCAAATGAAATATACCGTCCTACCAATAGGGTGAGGGTATAACTAGTGTGAACATTATCTTCGACTATGTCAAAGCTCAGATACCCTTCGCCATTTGTAAAAATGGTGATAAAACTGGTTATTTGCACTACAACTATACTTGTACCGCAAAAAATAGAAGATGGTGAGAGTTGGGAGTTGTTTTTGACCGATCGGGCCTTAGAACTCAACCTCCACCAGAGTATGGAAGCTTGCATACAAAATATCAGCTTGATTGCGCTTAAACTACGGCTGTAATCGCAGGGACAGTCCGGCGGACACCCCCAAAAAGAGGGATTTTGTATGGGCTCATCTTAGAACTCAACCTCCGCCAATGTACCGAAGCTTGAATACAAAATATTAGCTTGATATCTCTTAAACTACGTCTGTTATCGCAGGGACAGACAAATTTAAACTCAATATCTCTGTAATCGCGGAGACAGAAATACAGACGGACTGATGGTCAACTTTAAATCGACTCAGATTTCGATGCTGATCATTTATATATATGTATATCGCTATACCTACCACTCCTCCTTATGGGCGTTATAAATGGAACAACAAAATGAATGTCGCGACCTAAAGTCGTAAAAGTTGAAAGTCCATTTTTTGCCTAAATGTATTTATTGAAGTAGAAGGCAAGATAAATTGAAAACGCATCTGGCTTGAAAGAAAAAACCACCAAAAATATATGCGTTGCCACCTTTCATACACCTAATTGCATTAAAAGTTTTGAAAAAGAAAATCGGTAAATAAAAAAGTAAAGTTTTTTTGTCCCTCCTATAAGATTTTTAACTTTGGACTTACACCCTTTGCGACTTTGGGTCGCGATATATCCTCCACTACGTTCGTGTGCGTGATGAAGGGCATACAAATATTTACAAAAATTCATAATAAATCGAATACACTAAAAACTGTTCAGTTTAGTACTTTGGTCATGAAGTCAAATCTATTGTAAATACAAAAATTCGTAATTTCCTAACATCGATAAAGAAACATATCTGATTTTAAGGCTGTTTTCGATATATATTATACCAGTGGACCAGACTGTGGCATAGTAGTTAGAACACGAGACTACCACGCGGGAGATCCGTGTTTCGATTTCCGGTTCCAGTCATCTACATTTTTCATTCATTGCCGGCCCCCTCGATGTTGTCGACAGTAATTTCGCAGTATAGTGTCGAGTCAATCGGCATGTTTAGTGAAAAAATTCTCAAACGACGTTCTTATTCGCCGATAAACAAGTAGGTGCCGTTTGTTGTGAATCTTAATTAGAAAGTGTTTTAATTCACAACAACGCGTGATGCTATCACATACCAAAGATGCATTATGTTACAGCTGGTTAGGCAGATGACTTCATTGCTAAATTTTCAAATGTCTCTTCTGTAACTAAATGTTTTTAATTCTTTTAAAGATTTATTCATAAAAACTTATAAGAGGTTTATAAAGCATTTTTAAGCAAATTTCGAGAAAACAATATTCATAAACGATTTACATCTTCAATAAGTTAAAGTAGGGTTGTTTCCACTTTAAGCATGCTATAACTTGACATTTGTACATTTTATTCCATACTAGTGGGCCCGGCAATGCTTCGCTATTGCACATTAACTTGTAATATATTTCACATTTAGGTCTACAAAGTACTTTGAAAACGTTCATCAGCAATGTCATATCTATAGTGCTTACATGTAGATTAAGTTTTTTCTGTATGTAGGGCGAAAAGCCACTTCTTCCAAAAACCGGAAACAGACATTCCGCTGATTTAAATAATTTTTATTTTGATCTGTAGTAGCGGATACTAACTATCTTTTTGGGCATAAAAAACATTTTGTTATGCCTTCTCCGCCTATTGACCGCAAATGAAAATTCCGTCTGAAGCTTCATGTCTTTAGCCATAAAAGCTTCTTTTGTCATGTCTTCTTATCACACGGATCAAGAATATTCCGGAATACTATTTTTGTATTGAACTCGTATTACCATTTTTTTGAGATAATTCGGTCACCAATGTTTGGCTTAACAAAGTGATGGTCTCACTTGCTGTATGGCATATTACACCGTCGTGTTGGAACCATTTCTCGTTCAAATAATGTGCAATGACATGATAAATAAAAAAAATCACTTGATCGTCCACTGGCTCAAATTCTTCGACCAGTTAGATCTTATATAGATGCAGGCCAAGATCTTTCTTCAGCATTTGTATAGACCGAGTTGCTGAGAATGGCGTCGGTTTGATAAATTCGAGTCCCCTGTCACACTTACGTCTAAAACGTCGATGGCTTCTATTAGCTGCTGAGATGGATCATTATATGCACCCTCAACTTCACAAAGGGCTCCATAAGTTTGGCGAACAGAACGTGCATTTTGAAAATAAATTTGCAAGATTTGCAAACGTTGTTCTTGTGTAGTTTTTACATGGTGATTTTCCAAAGTATACTAAAAGAAGTTCTATACGTCAAAAAAAATTACCCCATATATAGGTTATTTACAAATATTTGCTTATGTTATCTCTGACATACTTTAAAAATGTTAATTGTGCCCCAATAAAACAAAAGGTGTTTTCCAGTATAACTACAATGAATATTGCATTTTTTTCTGAAAAGTAACTGGTGTACGGACCATTATTTGATACAGTTTAAATATTTAACTATTGACGTGCGTGGCAACGCCTCGGCACTTTTTACTTATTAAGTTCCAAATAGCCTGCCCTAATGAGCAGACAATTTGTTCGCGTCTAAAAAAACGTGGTAATCGTATACCAGTATCGCAATGTACGATGAATTCTTAGACAATTTCGCTTAGAAACTATATGTCTACAATCAATTCCTAGTTCGCACTGAGAAGCATGAATATTTCAGGTTTAGGTATATTTTTAGCAATTTTTCAGTTACGTCAGACGTACCATCCCGATGTTTGGAGACCAAGACGAAGAGAATAGTATATTTTTGATATTGTTTTTTATCCCGCCCAATATTCTGAAAAATGATTTTTAGAAACTTAATTTCCGTATGCCAACTCTCAGAGGTCATAACTTTTTAACCAATACATAGATTTGCTTCTGTAATACCTCATTTACTTTGCTGGGAAATTAGTTTTACGCAGAAGGTCTCGAAAAATATATATCTGAAGTTTTCGGTTTGTGCTCATTTAAAAACCAAAAAAAATTACTTCTTGTAAGCGCGGAATACCTTGTGTTATCGAATATTGCCATTTTCACCCCCTAAATGTAGAAAAATCCAAACAATGTGTAGCCTATGTTACTCGCGGGGTTATTCGGAAGATTCCCTGAAAATTTCATCAAAATCGGTCCAGCCGTTTTCGAGTCCCTACGTTACATACATACACACATCCTCTTTTATATATATAGATTCATGAATTTGAGATCTTTATTTTGAGTTTTCAGGCATTTTTCCTATTGGAAAGAGTTCTTGCTTGTATTAATTTTGTAGGAAATTTTCTTCTTTATCATTGCGCACATAGAAAAGTATCTAAATAGACACTTTTCATTCATGAATATCATTTTGAAAAATATTTCTCCAAAATTCTTCAAAAATAATTTGCAAATAATGAAATAATATTCGTGATGTATAAACAATCAAAACAAGGAAAAAATTTACTCGGTATCCGAATATTATTTCAACATAAGGAAAAGAAAATACAATTTTTTTATACAATTTTTACTTTAACGTCTTTCTTATCGTCATGAGAATCGTAGTCAATGAAAAATTGAGTTACAATAATGTTCGTAGTTATTATAAGTAAAAATACATGTTTGGTATCCGATTATAAAGCTTTTGTATCCGATTATAAAGCTCTTTTTATACGTACATCATTAACGACCAATAACAGTCGGCGTTGCCACCGGAACACATTAGGCTAAAGGACTGATAACAAACGTTTATGAATACAATTTCTTATTGAAGGTTTTTTAGATCAAAAGAATACTTTAGCTAGAGAACGCTTCATATTCACTTTAGAAATTTTTTATGAATAAGGCCGTTATATTTCATCAAAAATATCTTATTAGATGTAAAAGACATATTAATAAAAATGCTTCAACTGCACACAACGTGAAGTTACAGTAGTTGTTCTACTGTGTAGTTGTTCCACAATATAATTCAGGTATATATCGAAAGGCTAAATTCACTCTTGTAGCAACAAATGGCTATAAGATGATCAAAATATATCTGATCTGATATATCTGATAAACACCTAATATTTCTAGGTATTGCAAACATCAGCACTAAACCAATATATCCAAGACTGTATTCTTATATACAAATCATAATATTGAGATGTTATTGATTTTTTAGATGGTTTTTGATTGTACCCACATCAAGCTAATTTTAAAATGTTAAACCATTCTTTGTTTAATTTACAACTATTATTTACTACCCACACAAATTAACAGTTGACTCAAATAAACAGTTGACCCTTACTCGTTATGACTACAAGTGTTTTGGTAAGCATTAAACGCACCTGTGTAGCATAATCAATGAAAGCACAAAATTTATGCTAAATAACGTAAAAGTTAGTTAAATTTTGTATAAAAATGAGACATACTTGTGGTTTTAGTATCAATCACAGATTGTCAAATCAACCCTAAACAACCAACTCAATTTTAACAAAATGTTCAAATTCGTAAGTTTAGCTAATCTCAAATTATGGTAAACAAGAAGCTAATATTTCATCAAAATTGTTTCTATTTTAGATCGCTGTTTGCTTCTTCGCTGTCTTGGCTGTGGCTGCCGCTAAACCCGGTGTTGTTGCTCCTTTGGCCTATAGCTCTCCCTTGGCTTACACCTCGCCTTTGGCTTACTCATCTCCCTTGGCTTATAGCGCTCCTTTGACTTATGCCTCTCCCGCTGCTGCTGTTGTTGGTAGTGCTGCCTATGTTGCTCCTTATGCTAGCAGCTACAATGCTCATAACATTGCCCACTCTGCTGCCTATCCTGCCGCCTATGCTACTGCTCCAGTTGTAGCTGCTCACCACGCTTTCGCCGCCCCAGTTGCCACTCCTTTCGCTGCTCCTCTTTTGTTGAAGAAGTAAATCAGAGAATGTGAATTTGAATAAATGAGACTGATATGATGATAATTTGAAAACGAAATCAATTATGTTGTTATTACTTTTTCGAATCGAATATGAAATAGAGTGGTCGTTGATTGTGAATTGTGGTTCAAATCATAGACCTTTATTGAACCACATTAAATTTGAAAATAAGCTTGATTCGGATTTATTTTTTAGTGTATGAAAACATGATATTCTGATTGAGATCTTAAAGGCTGGTACAGAGTTAAATGTTTCGTACGAAAATCTGTCAAATTATTAATTATTTTGCTTTGAAATAAATATGGAAAAATGTTGACGAAGCAGTATTATTGTTCGCACGAATAGTTGAAAATGTTCCCAGCAAAATTTTCATTTTCATACGAAATAATTAGCATGCCAATTAGTTCAAAACGAAATGTCAACTAAAGCTAAGAAAATGTATGGAAAATTAAATGAAATATTTAAATCAAAATTTGAAATTACTTTGACAAATTATACGACGAACAAATCGATGTAGTTTAAAAAATTTTCGTTTGAATGATCTTAGTACCAGACTTTACTTAAAATACTTAATTTCCCTTTACACCCAATGGATGAGGTATGGAATAGCTTCTCGTGTTGTTCTATTTTAGATTCACAACAAACGGCACCTACTTGTTTATCGACGAATTCGAACGTCACTATTTAGAAAGCTTTTAGTAGACATGCCAATTGACTGGACACTATACTGCGAAGTTGCTGTCAACAACATCGTGGGGGCCGGCAATGCAAGAAAAATTTAGAAAACTGGAGCCGGGAATCAAACCACTGATCTCCCGCATGGTAGTATCGTGTTCTAACCACTATGCCACGATCGGTTCCGCCACGGCTCATAAGCCCCTACCCCTGAGTAAACAATAGTGTTCAATTTGTATACCCTTCACCACGCGAATAAACGGAGTGTAGGATGTATTAAGTTTGTTCTTTCATTTGTAAATCCAATAAGGAAACGTGGTAGATAGTCGATTTAAAGATGACCGTCTGTTTGTCCGCCCCCGCGACTGCAGCCGTAGTTTAAGAGATATCGACCTAAAATTTGGAATGAAAGCTATTTGGGGTCTGTCTCTGCGATTACAGCCGTAGTTTAAGGTGTATTGAGCTAATATTTGTTTACGAACTTCTATTCTCTAAACGGAGTTTGAGTCTTAAGATGAGCAAGATCGGTCTAAAGCTTCTCCCACCTCTTATACAAATTGCCCCTTTCTTGGGGTCTGTCTCAGCGATCCCAGTCGTAGTTAAAGAAATACCGAGCTAAAAATTGGAATGCCAGCTTCCATTCTCCAAACATAGGTTTAGTTCTAAGATGAGCAAGATCGGACAAAAACTTCTCCACCTACCATACAAAACATCTGTCCGTCTCTGCGATAACAGCAGTAGTTTAAGAACTATAGCTTATATCTATAGTCTCTATCAGTAGTTTATGAGCTATAACCTCTATCCTCTAAACGGAGGTTAAGTTCTTAGATGATTTTTTAAAGGAATCTTATTTCAAATATTATTTTTTTAAAGGAATCTTATTTCAAAATTTTATTTTAAATCTAGTAATCAAACCAAATAAAGCAAATGTTTTTATTATTATTGTTTAATTTTTTATTTTTCTAAAAATTAGAAAAGCATGATCTTGAACTTCATGTTCTTAAGTTGTCCAATAACTATCTTAGAAAAAGAATTAATTACTATTTTTAGAATAAATGTATTTAAATCAAAAAAATTTTACTTCGCACCCGATTTACCCTTAGCACTGTCTATTGGACATAAAAATTATGCACTTATAAAAAAATTTAATGCTTAATGGCTATGATTACAAGTATTATATTGTATGTTGGTGCCGAATATGTCAATTAGAAATTTAACTGATCAATTCAAGTTCAAGCAACTAATTTATTAAAATTTCATATTAATTTGACGATGAAAGTTCGATTAAAACTTTTGCATCGAATATGGCACGTATAATTACTCACATAACATACATCTCCCCAATAACCTGCTGAGCTCCATGAATTCATGGCACAAACGGAATCGTACTAAACAGTATGTTGACCTATCGTCTGTTGTTAGTTGAGGTTTTACAATACATGTTTGGCATAATTAATGAATCATAAAATTTAGTATAAAACATAAGACTAACAGCAAAAGAGGTATCAATTTAAAATTGTAAATCAAACAATCATCAACTAAACCAAACAAAATGTTCAAATTCGTAAGTACTACAAAATCTTCTAGTAATTAAGGTTAAAAATACTTTTTTTTAATGTATTTGCCCTTACAGATCGCTGTTTGCTTCTTCGCTGTCTTGGCTGTGGCTGCCGCTAAACCCGGTGTTGTTGCTCCTTTGGCTTATAGCTCTCCCTTGGCTTACACTTCACCTTTGGCTTACTCTTCTCCCTTGGCTTATAGCGCTCCTTTGACTTATGCCTCTCCTGCTGCTGCTGTTGTTGGTAGTGCTGCCTATGTTGCTCCTTATGCCAGCAGCTACAATGCTCATTCGATTGCTCACTCTGCTGCCTTCCCCGCCGCCTATGCTGCTGCTCCAGTTATAGCTGGTCATCACGCTTTTGCCGCTCCAGTTGCCACTCCTCTCGCCGCTTCCCTTTTGTTGAAGAAGTAAATCAGAGAATATGGATTTGAATAAACGATAGACTAGAAAAGAAAAGATAATATTATATTCGTTTTTTTTTATTTGGGGAAATGGTTCTACTGCGTTAATTGGTCTTGAAATTCTATCAGCAACTAGACGCAAGTCATGCGTAATATGTAAAGGAATCACAATTTAGAAGAAAATTATATTGTGTTACTTATATTAAATATCATTTTTTTGTTTTTTGTAATTAGTTATACCTTCGCCCAAAGCGATGAGGGTAAAAAAATAGTTTTAAAAAAGTTTTTAATTCAAATTTTTTACTAAAAGTAGTATTTATTATAGGTAATTTTGTATGGGAGGTACCCGAAGGTGTCCGCCGTTTAGGTCCATATTTATTCCTAGGACAAATTTTCTAAAGCGCATATCATACGCAAAACATGACTGTATTCAATAAAACTATGAGGGTCGTTTTGGTCATTTGTATTGGACCTACCAGTAGGGGCGAGGCAAAGGTTTTGGTTTTTTGAGGGTTTATCTATTATGATAAGATAAATAAGGTGATCAAATTTAAATGTCCTTCAGCTGTCCGTTTGGAAGTTATTGGAGATATATTATTTTCACCAAAATAAGGTCATTTTGTATGGAAGTTACCATAAGCGGTGGGACAATTTTGTCCAGTTACAATCCCATTACTACATTTCGGAAAATATTAATACTAATACATTTTCATAAAGATCAGTTAAGATTAACTCGAGTTATCCGGACAGCCGGGACCGGCCGTGGCATAGTGGTAAGAACACGCGACTACCATGCGGGAGATCCCCGGTTCGATTCCCGCCTCCAATCATCTTCATTTTTCTTTCATTGCCGGCCCCCTCGATGTTGTTAACAGCAACGTCGCAGTATAAGTGTCGTGTCAATCGGCATGTCAAGTAAAAGCTTATCTAGCAGTGACGTTCGCATTCGTTGATGAACAAGTAGGTGCCGTTAGTTGTGAATCTAAAAATAGAAAGTGTGTTTATTCACAACAACGCGAGAAGCTATTCCATACCTCATTCATGGGGTGGAAAGGGAAATTAAGTTTTTTTTAACCAGACAGCCAGACGGACAGGACAGCCTTAAAAATTCATGAATCGAATTTGGTCTTGGCGTTTCACTTATTCTCGTATCAAAAATACCAAAAATAAATATTGTATGTTCTGCAAACTTCGGACAAAATTGTCTCAATAACTTGGTTGTAATAAGCTTATAAAATTGCAAGACCCAGTGGGCGCTTTGTATTGGGGTTACCAAAAAGCCTGGTCCGAAGCTGCTCAAATTATATACAATATAGTACAAAATAGCCAGAAAATATTAAATAGATATACTGGTCTGATTTCGGTAAAACTTTGTGTAAGGATATCACACAAACTTAAGACAAAATTGGTTCATTCACTTGGGTTAAATTTGTTGAAATTTCAAGACCCACTGGGAACTTTGTATGGGGGGTACTAAAAATTCTACACCGATTCTGCTCAAACTATGTACAATAAAGATAATAGTCAAAATATAGCGTTTTGCTAAATTTTGTCGAAATTATTCAATTAAATAGGTTGTTATAGTGTGATATTATTTCAGAGCCCACTTTACCCTTTGTATGGGAGGTACCCTAATGCGTAGCCCCTTTGGGTCGTAACTTTGAGATGTTTTAATTTTGGCTTGGTACCAAAATTCACTTATTTTCATGTTGCTGCAACTACTTCATCTATTTGTGTCCCATGGATGTATGGGGACAAAGCACTGTGCGATACCTTATTGTACCTCCCATTCAATAAGACCTATTCTTCGAAAAATAATATTTCCCCATAACTTCCAAACCGAAAACTACTGTATATTTTTTAATTTGGTTAGTTTAATTATCTTATAATAGTAGGCAAAATCTGTAAAAACCGAAAGATTTGCGACGCCCCTTCCCATAATACCTCATTCATATACATTTACATACATAAGTTTCTTGCAAGTGCGCTAACTTCAGTCAAGTTTCTTTCAATCTAATCGTTTATTGAACATTTAATAAAAATAACCCTCACTGTCCCTACTGCTACCTACTATACAATGCCCCAAAATTTTAATTTTTTCCACCACATTTTACATAGGGTGAGGGTATTTATGAGTTCGTTTACAGACAGAAAATTCTGTACTGGTTAAATTTACTTTGAATTATTTAAGTCTACATTTATGTTATTCAAATGCAAATTTTGAATAATGACCAAAAATAATGGCTGGTATAGATGAAAAGTATTCAAATTTACAAAACTTTACATAACATTGAGGTTGATATAAATCCTTAGTAATGCAATACCGTACACCTTTTCCTACTTTCGACACGTGTGCTTTCTAGATCACTTAATAAAGTTTGACACTGTGTAAGAAAGTTCATTGGCAGTAACATTTGAAAAAAATATCATATCCCAATCCGTCCGTATTTCAATGTATACAAAAAAGTGTCATTCTAACACGTACTAGTAGCTTAGATCAAATACAATGTACTACATGTATATTGCAAGTGGCAAAACAGAATGCCTGCTATATTAAACCTTTACTACATTTAAGATCTATACCAATTAGACTATGTACATATAATTATCTCAATATTTTAGTAGCTATTAAATTTCGAAGGCTTTGGGAATGAATGAATGTATGAAGCAGACAAGCGTTAACTACTAGCTGACCAAAATTCATTGCTTACTATAGCGAAGGTTTATATTGCATGTCTGGAATAATTAATGAAGCTTTAAAATTTTGTATAAAACTGCGATGAACCACTAAATGAAGTATCAATTTCAAATTGAAAATCCAACAATCAACAACTAAACCAATCAAAATGTTCAAATTCGTAAGTTTTCCTAGATCATAGATTTGAAGACAATTTACTAATATTTATTGCCTTTACACTTACAGATCGCTGTTTGCTTCTTCGCTGTCTTGTCTGTGGCTGCCGCTAAACCCGGTCTTGTGGCTCCTTTGGCTTATAGCTCTCCCTTGGCTTACACTTCGCCTTTGGCTTACTCATCTCCCTTGGCTTATAGCGCTCCTTTGTCTTATGCCTCTCCCGCTGCTGCTGTTGTTGGCCATGCTGCCTATGTTGCTCCTTATGCCAGTAGCTACAATGCTCACACCATTGCCCACTCTGCTGCCTACCCTGCCGCCTATGCTGCTGCTCCAGTTGTAGCTGCCCATCATGCCTTTGCTGCCCCAGTTGCCACCCCTTTCGCCGCTCCCCTTTTGTTGAAGAAGTAGATCAGAGAATGTGAATTTGAATAAAAACAAAAAACCTGTGATAACAATTTGAAACCGGATATAATTATGGATTTTATTTGCATTAGGGGAATTGTATAGTTTATAGCAAAAGCATTTGGTATAGAAGAATTTCATCTTTTTCATCATCTTATTGGATGTGTTGTTATTTCTAGTGGCTAATAGACAAAGTTATTTCGTTGATATCACTTATGACACAATTTGAGGGTCATTGTGTAGGGGATGAACCAAACGAATATCAAACGATAGTATTTAACCTCAGTAACAAAACCCTAAACTCCACTCCACTGTGTCAAAATTGTTGTTTACAGTGGTTTGAAGTTTGATTTTTTTTTGGTGAAAATTCGAATTAAAGAATATGAAAACTCATCTGTAAAAATACATTTGGGGCATTTCATGTCTTCGGAAACCTAAAGTAAAACATTCAGGGAAAATTTTCTTTTTTAACCCTCTAGCTCCCACCCGTATGGGACATTTTTAGCCCAATTTTGGACGACTTTTCCGGGAAACCGGGAATTAAAAATGACCGGGAATCCCGGGAATTCCCGCCCGGGAAATCCCGGGAGAGAAACTCTAGTTGGAACTAGAGAAACAGTTAAATATTTTTGAGAAAATAGTATAATATGAATATTTTCTTCTCTGTAGTAAGACTTTTGGGAGCATACCTGGATTACTAAAATACTTACAACAATTTTAAAAGGCAGTATCACAATCTACAAAGTAAGACCACTATGGAAACAGTAACCAAACTTTAGATGCAAACATCAAAAACTAGCTATGGTCTATAAACCTATGGCAGGATTAAATTCACTTATTACCATTGGATTTTCACAGGCATTGTTACTTCAGCAAATAATCCAATCTTTCAAAATTGACTTGATATATTTATAATTTTTACTTATTTCCAACGACAAAATCTTGTGTAAAAAAACTTTGAAAAAAACTATGAATTTATATTCGCAATCTATACAATACAAATCACCTAATGAAATAAAATCCATAATTATATCCAGTTTCAAATCGTTATCACAGTTTATTTTTATTCAAATTCACATTCTCTGATTTACTTCTTCAACAAAAGGGGTGCAGCGAAAGGGGTGGCAACTGGGGAAGCGAAGGCATGATGAGCAGCTACAACTGGAGCAGCAGCATAGGCGACAGGGTAGGCAGCAGAGTGGGCAATGCTATGGGCATTGTAGCTGCTGGCATAAGGAGCAACATAGGCAGCACTACCAACAACAGCAGCAGCAGGAGAGGCATAAGCCAAAGGAGCATTATAAGCCAAGGAAGAAGAGTAAGCCAAAGGTGAAGTATAAGCCAAGGGAGAGCTATAAGCCAAAGGAGCAACAAGACCGGGTTTAGCGGCAGCCACAGCCAAGACAGCGAAGAAGCAAACAGCGATCTGTAGAAAGAAATGCAATGCAAAATTAGTCAAATGTCTTCAAATTTAACCGGATCTAGGAAAACTTACGAATTTGAACATTTTGTTTGGTTTAGTTGTTGATTGTTTGATTTACAATTTGAAATTGATACTTTATTCTCTGGTTCGCCGCAGTTTTATACAAAATTTTAACGCTTCATTAACTATTCCAGACATGCAAGATAAACTTATATACATACACTTTAGTATGCAATGAATTTTGGTTAGCCAGTAGTAGTTTGCTCTTGTCTGCTTCATACATTCATTCATTAAGCCTTCGAAATTTTTTAACTACCAAAATATTGAGATAATTCTATTGTGTACTCTAATTTGTATAGATCTTTAATGGTTTTCTACACATAGAAGACCTTCTGCTTTTCCACTTGGAATTTACATGTTGTAAATTGTATTTGATCTAAGCTACTAGTACGTGTTAGAATGACACTTTAGTGTATATATAGAAATACAGACAGATTGTGTTATGCTTGCCCGTATGTTACGGCCAATGAGCCTTCCTACACTTAGTTAAACACAATTTAGTGATCTGCCAGAAAACACTTGTGTGGTTTGTGCAAATTTTAGTATTTATGAGAAGTGTTTAATTCTTGCCAAATTTTGAACTTATCTCCATGTCGTCAAGGTTATAGTTTTTAAAACAATATATTGCGTGAAGTTATTTAGCTAATGTATAATATTTAATTGTATTGTTAATTCCATTAGTCTAACATACCTATTTTCGTGTGAGAAAATGTTATAGGATTTTTATTAACCAAAATCAAAAATATTCCTGCAAAGAAACAAACAAGCAACGCTGCGACAGAATTTTCAGTCAGGTGAACTTACTGGGACCCGCCGTGGCATAGTGGTAAGAAAACGCGACTACCATGCGGGAGATTCGTGGTCCGATTCCGGGCTCCAGTCATCTAAGTTTTTCATTCAATACCGGTCCCCACGATGTTGTCGACAGCAACATCGCAGTATAGTGTCGAGTAAATCGGCATGTCTGGTAAAAGCTTCTCAAACAGTGACATTCGCATTCGTCGATAAACAAGTAGGTGCAGTTTGTTGTGAATCTAAAAAAGAAAGAGTGTTAATTCATAACAACGCGAGAAGCTATCGCATAGCTCATTCATGGGGTGCAAAGAAAAATTTATTTTTTTTAATTAAGAACTGACTGATAAATACCCTCGCCCTATCTAGTATTGATATTATTACTCGATTTCTAAATTGGGCGGAATGATGTATTAGTATGGGAAAATTTCAAAACATTTGGTTGCGTCTTTCGAAAGTTATCATGCGCACCAGCCAGACAGACAGACGCACATAGCTCAATCGTCTTAAAAAATTCCTGAAATGAATTTGGTCTTATGTAGAGTGTTCAAATACCTCCTTTTTTTAATAACCCGGTTTCCGAGTTATTCGAAAAATTGATTTTTTAGAAAAATCGGATTTCGAATACAATATTTCAAAGAAAACCGGTTTAACCGGTTTTTTTCGGTTTGTTCCTAAAAAGTTAAAATAAAAATAAGAAAAATAATTTGTTATATTAATTTACGTTAAGTGTATCGAAGTGATACAACAAATTCGGCTCAAGATCAGAAAAGTGTTATATTATTTATTGTTTGATATTTTTGGTCAAATTCAGTGTGTCACGCACTAGGATGACGCGTTTCGAACTCCATGACGAGTTCATCTTCAGACCCCTTTGTGACTAACTGATGCACAATGGTACATCATCAGCTGTATATATATCTACAATTATGCCAAACATATGCATGTGAAGTAGATATCAGCCGAAAATGTCCAGCATAGTTATGAATTTGACCATTCACAATCAAACATGAGAATGGAGGATATTTTATCCCCACAATTCCCTTTTTACCTCACAAAACTCAAGCTTTACCATGGCTTTTCACCACAAAACTCAAGCTTTTTTACAAGGTTTGTTTTAAACTAAGCTTACTATTGTTACTGAGCATATACAGTGTTTGCTCATTACTAACTACTAAGCATATATAGTTTGTTAGGCCGTGCCGTGCCAGTGTATGTGTATTTGTGTTTTTGTTAGTCGATCTTACATTACATTATATTAATTTACGTTAAGTGTATCGAAGTGATACAACAAATTCGGCTCAAGATCAGAAAAGTGTTATATTATTTATTGTTTGATATTTTTGGTCAAATTCAGTGTGTCACGCACTAGGATGACGCGTTTCGAACTCCATGACGAGTTCATCTTCAGACCCCTTTGTGACTAACTGATGCACAATGGTACATCATCAGCTGTATATATATCTACAATTATGCCAAACATATGCATGTGAAGTAGATATCAGCCGAAAATGTCCAGCATAGTTATGAATTTGACCATTCACAATCAAACATGAGAATGGAGGATATTTTATCCCCACAATTCCCTTTTTACCTCACAAAACTCAAGCTTTACCATGGCTTTTCACCACAAAACTCAAGCTTTTTTACAAGGTTTGTTTTAAACTAAGCTTACTATTGTTACTGAGCATATACAGTGTTTGCTCATTACTAACTACTAAGCATATATAGTTTGTTAGGCCGTGAGGTAAAAAGGGAATTGTGGGGATAAAATATCCTCCATTCTCATGTTTGATTGTGAATGGTCAAATTCATAACTATGCTGGACATTTTCGGCTGATATCTACTTCACATGCATATGTTTGGCATAATTGTAGATATATATACAGCTGATGATGTACCATTGTGCATCAGTTAGTCACAAAGGGGTCTGAAGATGAACTCGTCATGGAGTTCGAAACGCGTCATCCTAGTGCGTGACACACTGAATTTGACCAAAAATATCAAACAATAAATAATATAACACTTTTCTGATCTTGAGCCGAATTTGTTGTATCACTTCGATACACTTAACGTAAATTAATATAATGTAATGTAAGATCGACTAACAAAAACACAAATACAAAATAATTTGTTTTAAATTTTTTTACACTTTTACTTTTTAATAAATTTTTAGAATCTCTTCCATTTTATTATTTAAAGTAGTATTTTTGGAAAGGAATACATTTTTGGAATATTTTTAATTTTGTTATTTAAAATAGTATGCAATTTAAGTGTTCAATTCTGAGTCCATTCTTCTGTTTCGTTTTTATAAAGCTTGATACAGAAAACACGCGCTCACTAATTGTGGAAGTAGGATTTATTGACAAAAGCGCGTTTAGAAGGATGTTGAGCTTTTCTGTCCTTTTATTAAATCTATCGAAAAAGTTTAAATTGTCATATAGACTTGTGTCATTGCAACTTGTTTTTACTGGTAGATTTTGGATATTATTTATTGTTGTTTAAATCGTAGCAAATACTACAATTAGGGGATTCCTCTATCTCACAATCTGAACTGTTGGTAGACTGTGTCGATGTTGGGAAAATTGCAGGATAAAGACTTTTAAAAAGTTCGTTCGCACATTCCATCGTTTCCGTCTTTTTAGAATATTTTACAGAGAATGAGTTGTAGGATATTTTTCGGAGCTAATATGGCATATATTTAGGGTATTCAATGTTTGTATTCTTCTTTCCTTAAATCTTGCTATAATTTTTCTCGCAACTCCCGAGCATATGCGGAGTCCATATTCTTGAGCTGTTTCAGTAATAGAGTCACTGAATCATTTGATAATCTTTTAATTGCGACTTGTTACTTGTTATTTCGCTCGACTTGTTAAATGAATTAATATGCTTCCGCAATTTTGTGATAATTTGAGTCACGTTTTTAATGAGCAGGTATGATTTTTCGGTGACGTACAATAAAGCCATATTGCATTATTTTCCACAGAAGGTATGAAATAAAGCCATTATGGCATTATTTCACCTTTGACAATATTTTGAATACAATTCATCTAGTATTTTTGTTTTGCGCGCTCTTTTAACGCTTTTTCATTTCTTTAAGTCGCATTTTTCATTGGTATGGCATTATTTCCGCTTTGATCGGAAATTTAATATGGCGTTATTGCACAACCATACTGGAAATAAAGCCATATGGCTTTATTGCACGACGCCTGATTTTTAGACTTCCACTATTTCACCGCTTTTATCATCGTCACTATTATCGTCGTAAAATATTTTTTCTAAATTAATTTGAAATTTAATTTTAAAATTTTACAAAGCTTCTAAAAATATTCTTGTTTACAAAATGTAAAAAGTTATTTCTAAATTAATTTCAAATTCAATTTTAAAGTTTATACTTTTTCAATAACCCCTTTTAGAGTTGTTACAAAAAAATTTTAAAAAAACCGAGTACCCGAAGGAAAAAACTCGGTTAAAACGGTTTTAAATACAAAAACCGGTTTACGGTTTTTCGGTTTCGGTTTTGAACACCCTAGTCTTATGTTACTCGTTACTTTTGTTTGATCTCACGGGTTTCAAATTCAGGCAACAACAAATTCCATTATCATAATGCGATCAACCTAATTTTTAAAGAAATCTTCTTCTTTTTTAATGGCAGCAACAACAGAAATTTATCCATCTGTAGCCGCACGTACAAAAGTATTCCAAGCGCTTCGGCGCTCCGTAGATAGTTCGTCACACCAAGCTTAGTTAGCAGCTCTTTCACCTGGTCCATCCATCGGAGTTTTGGTCGCCTCCTCCTGCGCCGCCCATCGAGTTTATTGCCGAAGACTTTTCGAGCCATAGCGTTTTCGTCCATTAGTACAACGTATCCAAGCCAGCACATTCGGTCTATTTGAACGCGCTTGACTACGTCGATGCCGTTGTAAAGCTCATACAGCTCATGATTCATTCGACGACGGTACACGCCGTTAACGATGATAGGTCCAAATATTTTGCGAATAGATTGATCCGCTTGTGTCATTACCCTGGATTCTCCCAGAATAATTTTAATGTCATGTGCAGGCCAGCGGTCATATATCCAGGCACTCATATAATGCATCTTTAACGTCTTTGTCTTTCGTCGGGGGATGTACACAAATCAGCGTAATGTAAAAATATTTCGCCCGGATGCGAATGGTGGCTATTCGGTCACTTACGGGTTAAACCGCGAGATCAGGTGCCGTAGTCTCTTGCCGACTATTAGACCACATCCAAATTCGTGTCCTTCTGCATGGCAGCTGTAAAAGATGTCACAGTTCTTTCGTCGTCTGCATACCTGTCCCGTCCATCTCATTTCCTGTATGGCGGTGATGTCAGCCGTGTATTTGTCGAGGACATCCGCCAGTTGGATAAAGGTACCATCTCTGTATAGAGTTCGGACATTCCAGGTGCATATCCTTAAATCATATTCCTTATATCGTTGAGGGGGTCGTCTACATTTGGGGAAGTTCTTGTTTTTTCATTTCTTCGTGTTTTTATAATAATTGTTTTGTCCTAGTTTCTTGGGGCTGCCAAAGCCACTAGGAGAGCCTGTGTTGAGCTTCAGTAACTTCTGTTACTTACTTCCTAAGACGCATCGATTAGGTTACACAATATTTCGCCTGCTCACATTTGCTATCACTGAACAGATGTTCAAAGGCATTGCCCGGGGAATACGTGATCTCTCGGACGTTATGAGCTACTTGGGAACCTACAAAGAGAGCTTCTGTTTATTCTCAAATGAATAACAATCAGAATGACTTAAATTAGAAAAATCCACATTCCCCACAAACATAGGACAATTTATATTTATATATATTGCTTTATTATTAGCATAACCGACCTAAAAAATCGTTTCTATAATTTTAGTTAGAATTTATATTTAAACAAATAATCCTACTAAAAGTCCACTACAAAGGACCAAGACCCAAATACATTTAAAAACAAGCCTTTACCCCATACCAAATTTCCTCATTTCAATAAAATACATTATCAATTCATCTTTCAAATCATTATCACGGTTTCATTTTTATTCAAATTCACATTCTCTGATTTACTTCTTCAACAAAAGAGGAGCAGCGAAGGGAGTGGCAACTGGGGCGGCAAAAGCGTGATGAGCAGCTACAACTGGAGCAGTAGCATAGGCGGCAGGGTAGGCAGCAGAGTGAGCAATGGTGTGAGCATTGTAGCTGCTGGCATAAGGAGCAACATAGGCAGCATGGCCAACAACAGCAGCAGCGGGAGAGGCATACGACAAAGGAGCGCTATAAGCCAAAGGAGAAGAGTAAGCCAAAGGTGAAGTGTAAGCCAATGGAGAGCTATAAGCCAAAGGAGCCACAAGACCGGGTTTAGCAGCGGCCACAGCCAAGACAGCGAAGAAGCAAACAGCGATCTGTAAGGACAAGGAAGACAACTATTAATCGATTGCATTGATTTTAAAGTAATTCTAGGAAGACTTACGAATTTGAACATTTTGTTTGGTTTAGTTGTTGATTGTTTGATTTTCAATTTGAAATTGATACTTTATTCGCCGGTGCAGCACAGTTTTATACAAAATGTTAACGCTTCATTAACTATTCCAGACATGATGGACAAACCTACACACTTTAGTAAAACATGTATATGTTTAACAAGTACGTAGATTAACAGTAAAAGGTAGTTTTTTTCATCGAAGATAGTGTGATAGTTATGTTGTGTAGATCATAAACGGATTGGAGGTTATTTAAGGCAGGTCTTCCTTTTTTTCCACTGGCTGTTTATATTTCGCAAATATTAATCGTTCTTAGTTACCATAAGGCCGTAAATGACATGCCACAAAATACGAAAATGGCTACAAAAATTTAAATTTTTGAAGTAAACTAATCGAAATTGTACTAAAATCTATTATAATTTCGTGTCATGGTGTTTGTAATAGTAAACTACTTTAAATAAATATGCGATTTTTTGACAAGGCATGGACCCTGACTTTTGTTACACTTTTGCATCATTAAGTCTATTTCACAAAAAAGTTATTTTGAGACATTTAAGAACATATTTAGAATCCTTCTATAGAGACACTTCTTACTTTTCTTGCAATCTACATAGTGAAAAGTCTTTAAAATTGTTAATTCAACAATTTTAAGTGGCCGACCCTATCATATACTTAGTGTGAACTTTAAAAAAGAGAACAGTTAACCAATGAAAAGCTATAGGCCAAAGGAGTTAGAACAATGTTTTTGACGTCAGAGGGAAACAACACCAAAATTGAAGTATTTAATTTGATATTACCACTTATATGACGTTCTTACTTCTATTCAAACTTGCAATTTTAAAGTGTTAACGAGTATGTGTTTCCATATTAATTATTCCGGACATGAATGGTAAACCCACACATCGTTTAACAACCTCTAGGTCAACAAACAATTGCCAGAACTACACCAGCACTACATGCATACTCATCATCACATAGGTAAGCAACAACAACACTCGTACAGGTACAAATGTTACAGGCGTCTGTCATAAGTGGAATACAACTAGCTGCGATTAACACAGATGATGGCCAACATGCTGGCCAGCCAAAGGAAGAGGCCGATAGGTCCCTATGGCCTTAAAAACACTCGTAGCATTGACACAGAATTAGTCCAATATGAAGTTATCAGTTTTGAGTAATTGAACATTTAGTTTCCTTCATTGAACACTGAATAGGCCACAATCAGTCATGGGTGTAACAGAAGTTGATTAGAAGAGCAAAAAAGAGTTGTTAAACAAATTTACGTTGGCCATGTTGAGTAAGGGCGGTTAGTAGATGAAATGGCAAATTTTCTAGGTAAGTGAATAATGAAATTAAATCTAATTTATTAAAGAGAGAGGCAATGATACTTGTAGAACAAGTTAGTGAATGAAACTCAAAATTTTCTAGGTAATTGAAAACGAAAATGTATACTAAAGAGGAGGCGAATGTAATCCCCTTTTATCCCTATTAATATTATAAATGTGAAAGTCTGTATGTTTGTTTGTGGCTCAATCACGACTAAACGGTGAACCGATTTCGATGAAATTTTAATTTAGGATCAGTGGGCGGAGTGGGTGTGGCAAAATTATTTTTTACATAAAGAGATATAAAATTAGGTACACAGATAGTACTTGCCAACACGAATATGAATATTCATCCGACATTTTAATTTTGGATAAGAGGGCGGAGTTGGCGTGGCAAAACTGTTTTTTAGCTCTAGAAAGATAAAATTTGACACCCTAATAGTACAAGACAACACAATTATGAATATACAGACGACATTTTAATTTTGGATCAGTGGGCGGAGGGGGCGTGGCAAAACTATATTTTAGCCCTAGAGAGATACAATTTGGTACACAGATAGTACACGGCAACACGAGTATGACAATGCAGACGAAATTTAAATATTAGATCAGTGGCCGAAGCGGACGTGGCAAAACTGTATTTACGCCCTAGACAAGGCGGTAGTCTGTCCTGCGATCTCTTTAACATCGTAATTTAGATGATCGTGCGGAAGGCTGCAGTAAACAGGAATGCTACCATCCTCAACAAAAGTCACATGTTGCTCGCATATGCTGATGATATAGATATCATTGGACGTGGATTGCGAGATGTTACTGCGGCTTTTCCGAGCATTGAAAAGCAGTCGGCTGAAATGGGTCTGGTGGTAAACGAGGACAAAACCAAGTAATTTGTTTTAATGTACAAAGAGGCCACTCGTCTGGGAGGCTGCGTTAACGTTGACAACTATAACTTTAAAGTGGTAGATGATTTTGTCTACCTTGGCTCCACTATAAACAAAAATAATAATGCCAGCCTGGAAATCAAAAGACGAGTATTAATCGCAAACCGCTGCTACTATGCGCTAAGCAAGCGATTTAACGACAAAGCGCTGTCTCGAAGAACAAAGATCCAGCTCTACCAGACTCTGGTCCCACCTGTCTTGCTCTACAGTGCAGAATCCTGGGTAATGGCACAAGCGGATCAATCTATTCTGGGAGTCTTCGAGAGAAAAATACTATTAGGAACCATCATCGTTAACGGCGAGCACCGTCGTCGAATGAATCATGAGCTGTATGAGCTGTACAACGACATCGACGTAGTCAAGCGCGTTCAAATAGACCGAATGCGCTGGCTTGGACACGTTGTACGAATGGACGAAAACGCTCCGGCTCGAGAAGTCTTCGGCAATAAACTCGATGGGCGGCCCAGGAGGGGCGACCAAAACTCCGATGGATCGACCAGGTGAAAGAGCTGTTAACTAAGCTTGTTGTGACGAACTATCTACGGAGCGCAAAAAATCGAATCGCTTGGAATACTTTTCTACGTGCGGCTACTGATGGATAAATTTCTGTTGTTGCTGCCATTTAAGAAGAAAAGATAATATTTGATACCCAGATAGTAAACGCCGACACGAATACGAATATTCAAATGACATTTTAATTTTGGATCAGTGGGCCAAGGGAGATAAAATTTCGTTTGCAGGTTCAAATTTGCAGACGAAATTATTATTCTCAATTAATAGGAAGAGAAGAGTGCGTGGCAAAACTGAATTTTGCCCCAAAAGTACAATTTAATTTATCAAGTACATTTATTTTCCAAAATAGTACCGTTTATTGGGACCGGCCGTGGCATAGTGGTTAGAACACGCGACTACCATGCGGGAGATCGCAGGTTCAAACCTGGCTCCAGTCATCATAAAAAAAATTGTTCTTTCATTGTCGGCTCCCCTCGAATGTTGTTGACAGCAACTTCGCAGTATAAGTGTCGAGTCAATCGGCGTGTCTAGTAAAAGCTTCTCAAACAGTGACGTTCGCATTCGTCGATAAACAAGTAGGTGCCGTTAGTTGTAAATCTAAATAGAAAGAGTGTTAATTCACAACAACGCGAGAAGCTATCCCATACCTCATTCATTGGGTGCAAAGGGAAATTAAGTAAGTAAGTACCGTTTATTGTTCCAAAAAGAAAATTTATTGTACTAAAAACTACATTTATTGTACCAAAAAGTACAATTTATTGTACCAAAATGTACTAGAGTTTACCTTTGTTGTACAATTAAGTACATTAGTAATAAGTACTTTTATTGTACACAACCCACAAAACCTATACCCAGTAATACATTTAAAAATTATTTGTTTTTTGATCTATCGTTTATTCAACTCCATATTTTCTGATTTACTTCTTTAACAACAGAGGGGCAGCGAAAGGAGTGGCAACTGGGGCGGCAAAAGCGTGATGAGCAGCTACAACTGGAGCAGTAGCATAGGCGGCAGGGTAGGCAGCAGAGTGTGCAATGCTATGGCATTGTAGCTGCTGGCATAAGGAGCAACATAGGCAGCACTACCAACAACAGCAGCAGCAGGAGAGGCATAAGTCAAAGGAGCGCTATAAGCCAAGGGAGAAGAGTAAGCTAAAGGTGAGGTGTAAGCCAAGGGAGAGCTATAAGCCAATGGAGCCACAAGACCGGGTTTAGCAGCGGCCACAGCCAAGACAGCGAAGAAGCAAACAGCGATCTGTAGAAAAGAAAATTTTTTCATTTGTTAAACTGAAATTCTTTTTTATTAAACCTATTTCAAACTTACGAATTTAAACATTTTGCAGGGATTAATTAGTTGTTGTTTGTTTAAGTAACAAATTGTAACTGATACTAAATGTTAACGTTAAACAGCTTTTTGTATACATTTTTAACTCTAATTAAAAATGCCGCACATGCTCTGTTAGACTAAACGCCTCCATTAGCTATGATACAAATATTCATGGCTTACATGACTGTGGCTTACACTATGCAACAATTTGAGGGTCAATGTCTCGGGGGTGAATGAAACCAAACCGTTGGTTTTGAAATTTGATGTATTTAGTCAAAAGTTAAATCATAAAATATAAAAAATTATATGTAAAAGTACTGTTCGGTTTGTTTATGTCTTCGGAGAACTATATAAAAATTTTTCGTGAAATATTTCCTCGGAACATTCTAACCCTCTAGCTGCCACCAGTATGGGACAATTTATGTCCAATTTTAAACTTTAAATATAACTTTGGAGGATGGTCAAGGGTTAGAATCTTCGAAAGAAAAAAGGAAAATTTCACTAAAAGTCACCGAAGTCAAACAAACCTCTACTAGTCAAAGGTTATCAAGTAAAATCAAAATGAAATGTTAAGAAGTCTACTTTCGAGCAAAGAGTGCAACAAACACTCTATTTCGGAAGTGAACTAAACCAATATCAAACGTTGGCATTTGACTTCAGTAATAAAACCCTAAACTGCAATTTGCCTCACTACGTCACAATTTTTTTTTTCACAGTGGTTTGTGTAAAAATACTTTTGGGTTAGTTTATGTCTTCGGAGACATACATTAAAATGTTCAGGGGATTATTTTACGCAGAACTGGGGAATTTTCTAATTTGAGTCTTTCTAAATGGTTTTCATTTGGGAATAACCTGAAGCTCTCTTTGGAGGTTTCCAATCAGCACACAACGTTTGAGAGATCACGTATTTCCCGGGCAATGCTACTGAACAACCGTTCAGTGGTAGCAAATGTGAGAAGGCGCAATGTTGAGTAACCTTAAAGGCATGGTACCACCGATGCGTTTTAGAGAGTAGATAACTGAAGTTACTGAAGCTCAACACAGAGGCTTCCTAAATGGCTTTGGCAGGCCCTCCTTAAACATAATAATTATTATGAAAACACGAATAAAAGAAAAAAACAAGAACCACCCCCAAAATGTTGACGATCCCTGCAAACGTTATAAGGACAATGTTATAAGGATATGCACCTGGAATGGCCGAACTCTATACAGAGATGGTACCTCTATCCAACTGGCGGATGTCCTCGACAAATACAAGGCTGACATCACCGCCATACAGGAAATGAGATGGCCTGGACCGGGATGTACACAAGAAAGAACTGTGTCATATTTTACAGCTACCATGGAGAAAGACACGAATTTGGATGTGGTTTAATAACACAAGGGAACAAAATTGAACTTTTTGAGTGTTGTTTGGAATTCTATAGCTGTTTTTTACTAATTTGAGGTCGCTGATTTCAAATCTAATCTCCATTTTTCTCCATCAGCTCGAATTTTTAAGTTACAGGTACTAATCGTATTTTCGCCTATTTTCCAAAAAATTATAGTTCAAAAAATTATAATTTTTTTTTCATAAGCCGGATTTTAAAATTTTGTTTTTTTCTTTAATGTTACCTTTGAAAAAAATCAAATTTTTTAATATCACAAAAAAAATGACTGAGCAAAGGCTCTTTTATTAAAAAAAAAAAAAAAAAAATAAAAAACAAAAAAAATTACACATTTTAATTTTCTTCACGCTGAAAGTTAATCGGTTGGGGGCAAATTGTTCTTTTTATTAGCTTTATTAGATATCATATTAAAGTAGCTTTCTAAAACATGTATGTACGTAAAAATCGATTGAAAATTGAATGAGTTTTGCTAAGTTCAGTGATAACAGATTTTTCGAATTTTTTTGTTTCTACCCAAAAAAAATTAAAATTTTGTATTTTTAAAAATCATGACAAATTTGCAAATTTATTTATAGTTTAATTTATAGTTTTGCCTCCTATTACAATATTAATTAACTGACCAAATTTAATTAATCGGCAGGTTTCAATTTGGAAGTTAAGGGAGAAATATTAATTTTCCAAAAATAGGTCATTTTGTATGGGAGGTACCAGAAGGGGTGATCCGATATAGTGCAAATTCATTCCTGATTCATATTTTCATAACCGTAAAACTTAGGCATAGTTTGACTGAATGCAGTGTACTTAAAAAAAAGATATGTATGTAAGACTATTGGGGTGAGTTCGGTCATTTGTATGGGAGGTACCAGAAGGGGTATGGCAACGGTTTCGGTTTTTTTAGGGTTTGTCTACTTTTGCAAGATAAATAAACTGACCAAATTTAAATATCCTCCGGTTGTCTTTTTGGCAGCTATCGAAGATATATTAATTATCCAAAAATAGGTAATTTTGTATGGGAGGTACCAGAAGGGGTGGGGCTATTCCGCCCATTTACAATCCCATAAATTCGTTTTGAAAAATATTAATACTGATAAATTTTCATAACGATCCGTTAAGGTTTGCTCGAGTTACACTTTCACAAACATATTAATAAATGTTATTTCTGTATGGAAATCGCGATTTTTGTAAATTTAGTTATCTCAGTAAATTGTTGACAAAATCAAAAGTTGTGCACAGATTTCAATGAAATATAGCTCATTTGATTCAAACTATATTAAGCTAAATGTTTTAAGACCAACACTGTGATTTTTGTTGCATAATTTTTTTTTATGAATTTTTAAAAAACAAAAATTTTTTTTTTTGTTATATTTTTGTATTTTTTTTTAAAACTACAACGATATCTCTGAAACTACTGGGCCAAATTAAAAACAATGTAGGCACGGGTTAAAGATAATTTTGTTGACGAGTTTAAGTTTTTTTTTTAATTGAATATGGTGAACCGTTTTCAAGTTATTTAAATATTTGTAGTGGAAGTACCTTAGTTTTGGAAATAACGGTATATCGCGAAAAGTCGAGCTGATACGAAAAAACCAAGTGCAGATTTGGATTCAGCGTCCCAAATTACCTTTAAAACAATATTCAGTTCTTTAACAACAAATACCTTGTTCCCTTGTGTAATCGGCAAGAGACTTCGACACCTGGTCTCGCGGTTTAACTCTGTAGGTTACCGAATGGCCACTATGGCCACGCTGATTTGTGGACACTTCCCGACGGAAGACAAAGACGATGACATTAAAGATGCATTCTATCAACGCCTGGAGTAGATATATGACCGCTGCCCTGCATATGACATTAAGATTGTACTGGGAGATTTTAATGCTAAAATTGGAAGGGAAGATGCTCTTGGTTCAGCAGTCGGAAAATTTAGTCTACACAACAACACCTCCGATAACGGATTCAGACTGGTTATTTTCGCGTTGGCAAGAAACATGGTTGTGAGTGGACCAGATTCCCGCATAAAGATATCCACAAGGCAAGATGGATATCCCCCGATCAAAATACAAGAAATCAGATTGATCACGTGGTAATTGATGGAAGGCATGTCTCAAGCGTTATGGACGTGCGTATGATGCGCGGTGCAAATATTGACTCGGATCACCACCTAGTTGCAGCCAAGGTACGCACACGATTTAGTAGTGCTAACAACCAAACGCAAAGAAAGCTAGACATCACAAAGCTGCATACCACTGAGATAGCCAATGCCTACTCCAACCAACTCTCTCAATTACTTGAAACAAACCCGTTCCTAGTACTGATGTTCCCGACACACAGTGGCAGCATATTGTAAATTCTGTGACCATTGCCGCAATGACCGTGCGGGGTTATGAAAAACCACGCCCAGGCAAAACCTGGTGAATGCTGCAAATAAGGCAAAACTGTAGTCAACTGCGACGCGTGCGGTGACGGAGCGTTATAATGAGATAAGGTGGGAGATGAAACGCTTGTTCAAGCGGAAAAAGTGTTTGTGGAAGATAAGAGAGAGCCAGGATAGCGAAAACTACAGGGATAGCGGTGAGGCCCGAAAGTTCTACCAAAGGGTTAAAAGCAAATGTTTTGGAACAGGATCCCCACCTGTAAGGACAGAGACAGAAATCTGGTCACGACCACACAGAGTGTGCTGCAAATATGTAGGGAACACTTTCGATTTCTACTCGTTCCCGAAGGCAGCATAAGTGACGAAATCACACCAATCATAGACGACAGAGTAAATTGTATATTTTTACGTTGGATATTTGTACGTCGAGTGAGGGCTTTGTCATAAAATCGCTTGCATATTAGCAGCGGTTTGCCATCTATACTGGTCTCTTGATTTTCAGGCTAACGATATTAGGAGGGTAGGAGGGTATATATCATTTGATATGACCCAAAAGTGTAACACATAGAATTAGTCAATTTAGACCCTAGGTTTCTTTGAACCAAATTCGATTCATGACTTTTTAAGTCGTTTGAGCCATGTCCGTCTGTCTGGCTGTCCGGCTGGTACGCACGATAACTTTCGAAAGACGCAACCAAATGTTTTGAAACTTTGCATAGGATTATAATTCTCCAAAATTACTTACCGAATTGGAAATAGGCTACATGGTACCTCACATACAAATGTATCATTCCGCCCACTTTAGAAATCAAGTAATAATATCAATACACCCGACACGATTGTGCCCGAATTCTAAATTTTGTTAAGCTAGACAGTATAAACTTTCGGAGAAAAAATTTTAGGTGCAGCCACACCCATACTGGTACCTCCCATACATATGTATCACTCCGCCCACTTTATAAATCAAGTATTAATATAAATACAACCAACGCGATCGTGCCCAAATTCAGAACTTTGTTAAGCTATAACAGTATAAACTTTCGGAGGAAAAATTTAAAGTCCAGCCACGCCTCTTCTGGTACCTCCCATACAAATGTACCATTCCGCCCACTTTCGAAATCAAGTATTAATATCAGTAAATCCAGCGCGATAGTGCCCAAATTCTGTATTTTGTTAAGCAAATTTGATTTTTTACTGAGGGTGAGGGTATATTTAAGTCGGTTTACCCTACTGAAACTTTCCCACTTGTTTTGTTGGTGGCGCAGGCAAGGTAAACAAAATCATCTATCACTTCAATGTTATAGTTGTCAAAGCTCACGCGGCGTCCCAAACGAGTAGATTTTTTGTCCATTGTAACAAATAACTTGGTTTCGTCCTTATTTATCTCCAGACCTACTTCTACCGACAGCTTCTCAATGGTCGAAAAGGCTGCAGTAACATCCCGCAATCCACAGTCAATGATATTTGTACCATCGGCAAACGCGAACAGCCTTTACTTCTTCGTGTCTTAATCAGTGAACGGCAGCCCATAAACCACAATATGAGTTTGTGTAGTTGCTGGTGGGTCCGGCCATGGCATAGTGGTTAGAACACTACCATGCGAAAGATCCGTTGTTCGATTCCCGGCTCTAGTCATCTACATTTTTCTTTCATTGCCGGTCCCCTCGATGTTGTCGACAGCACCTTCGCAGTAAAAGTGTCGAGTCAATCGGAATGTCTAGTAAAAGCTTCTCAGACAGTAACGTTCGCATTCGTTGATAAACAAGTAGGTGCCGTGTGTTGTGAATCTAAAATAGAAAGCGTGTTAATTTACAACAACGCTAAAAGCATCCTATACCTCATTCATAGGGTGTAAAGGGAAATTAAGTTTTTTTTTTAAGTTGGTGAATTGTTCTTTTCCCTCTCTCAATGTAGTGAAGGATATAGGGAAAACTATGTTGATAGGCATTCTAAAGACATTATCTGTTCCCAACTGTTTCTCTCTCATGGAACATCAAATTTTGATAGCATACAAAGATGTTGGTGTTCCTACTTATGAGCACTAAACGGACACTATTCATCGGACAGGCAACATTAATCGTTTGACCCTTGAAATATACCCACTACAGTCGCATTCTATCACCATGAAATGCTTGAAGGCGTTTTGTTGGTAATTCCTATAGGCAGAATTGAACTATTTCTTGGCCTACATGATGTTGCTTGTGTTTTATACCATTCGTGTTTGGAATATATTATACAAATATGCACTACCACTTCTTGCTGTTTAATTTTGTATAAATCAACGCTTTTTTAGTGTTTAAATTATCAGTTCCAAATTGAAACTCGAACAACAATCACCAAATCTTAACAAAATGTTTAAATTCGTAAGTATTAAATGATCTTTTTAAAATGAGTACTGCGACTAAATATTTGTTTATATTGAACTCTCCAGATCGCTGTTTGCTTCTTCGCTGTCTTGGCTGTGGCTGCCGCTAAACCCGGTGTTGTGTCTCCTTTGGCCTATAGCTCTCCCTTGGCTTACACCTCACCTTTGGCTTACTCTTCTCCCTTAGCTTACAGAGCTCCTTTGACTTATGCGTCCCCTGCTACTGCTGTTGTTGGTCATGCTGCCTATGTTGCTCCTTATGCCAGCAACTACAATGCCCATAGCATTGCTCACTCTGCTGCCTACCCTGCCGCCTATGCTACTGCTCCAGTTGTAGCTGCTCATCACGCTTTTGCCGCTCCAGTTGCCACTCCTTTCGCCGCTCCTCTTTTGTTGAAGAAGTAACTCAGAGAATGTGAATATGAATAAATGATAAACCAAAGAACTGAAATAATTTTTAATTGTATATGGATTTCGTGAGTTTTCGTTCTAATACCGCTGTGTATAGTATAGGCATATCAAATATTTGGTATTCTGGCCTAATGTAAAACTTCTTTCTATATAAATTTAAGTGTCTTACTGATAACATGGTTTTCCTTAGCACCCCACGAAAAGGATATAAATGTGCTTCTAGCATTAAAAACCCCAATATGTTAAAATAAAAAATATTACTAGGCACAATTTGTACTAGCTGACCGGGCAGACTTCGTCCTGCCTAAAGAAGTATTGATTTAAATGTAACTTTTTTGGATGCAATATATCTTCGGGTGCGTTAGATTCTTTTGATATTTTCATTGAAACTTAGCAAAAAGTATTATGGTTTATTAAATGATCATATTTTTTAATGAAAGAAATTTAATGCAATGCATTTGATAAAAATACGTGTATAGGAGTAGCAAAGGAGTGTAAATATTTTAATCAGTGGGTCATTACACACGTGAACATGCAAAATAAAGCTGTTCATGCGAAAAACATAGATTTTCCAAATTCAAGCTGCAAACTTGAAAAGACTGTCCTTTAGCTTTATTGATTGTCATAGCAAACTCTAATCGAACTGGAAACAGTAATTATTTAAAATCAAACGGCAAATCCGTGGGTATCATTGGCAATACATCGATTCCCTTATATTTTCTGTTTAAATTAATTTAAGAACAATAACACAATCATGTTTTGCTTCCTTAGTTATGTAATGCGCGATCAAAGGGTTGAAATCAATTTTTTGTGTGCCATAGTACACTTCTCCCTCACTATAATATGATATATTTGCAACTTTTTTATCTCGATATTATCTCGGGGTTCTCAGTCAAATTTGCAATTAATTGCACTGTTCTGCAACGTCCAAAACAGTTGCGGAATACAGGAGAATGCAGTAACCAACGTGATAGGTTTTGCGATCAAACATTTGCCAAAATCAACGATATCAAAACCGATGGATACATCAAGGAAAAAAAATCCTCCACACTCAATCGTAATTGCTAATACATTTTTATTACACTGTTGTGTGCCTTTGGTTATTCTATTTGTAATAGATGCTATTACGTTTGGAAGACAAAATTAGGCAGGACCACCTATTTTTGGCTAGATCACGCATATTCGTGTTTATTGCACACCCTATTTTAAATCCCGCCCTTTTCCTTTAAAATACGTATAGTTATCTTAATTGAATACACACCAAATTTCATGGTCATTCGCAAAATAGTTCTTCAGACATCACATTATAACAAATTACGTTTAACGGGCAGGGCTACGCCTAACGATCTAGTACTTCAGCTACCGCATTTTAACAAAGTATCTCCCATAGGCGAAGCCACGCCTAATAATCAAATCACGAAAGTTTTTGACCTAATCATATTGTATCCACTCCTAATTTAAAGTCACTTATTGTAGTAGTAAGACAGATATTGCATTTCTGGTAATGGGGTGGAATGGGTGGACCACACCTGAAGAACATCGGTTGAATGCTGTACCATCCTATAAGTTTCATATTTTTTATACATGATGAATTTCATATCAAAACCGATATTCATTGAATCCGACCCTCTCAAATTTTAATGAAATTTTGGATACAGCTAGATTTTAACTATAGAAACACAACCTCATTTTTAGAAATTGCATTTTTTAAAATATGCGGGCGCGGCAAGGTATCGAAAAAAATATGAAAAACCCCATTTTAGTTTTTAGGTATTTTTTTTTGGAAAAAAGAGTTGATCTTCGGAGAGTTTTCCAAGTTTAAACTTTTATTTTTGCCAAAAATTTTTTATCAGTGTAACATAAAATTTTTACAGTCCAGGTTTTCGAAAGCTGACTTATAAACCTTTCTAATGGTACCAAGATCATTAAAATTGGTTGAGTCATTCCATAGTAATCGCAGCTTAAAAGTACCTATTACCGTAATTTTTCAAATATTTCGATACCGTGCCACACCCACATATTTTCAAAAATGCAATTTTAAAAAATGAGGTTGTGTTTCTGTAGGTAAAATTTAGCTGTTTACAAAATTTAATTAAAATCTGAGAGGGTCGGGTTCAAAATGGCTCTTTTTATACCATCACCCTTAGGGATGAGGGTATATATCATTTGATACGACCCAAAAGTGTAACACATAGAAGGAGTCACTTCAGACCCTAGGTTTCTTTAAACCAAATTCGATTTATAACTTTTTAAGTCGTTTGAGCCATGTCCGTCTGTCTGTCTGTCTGGTGGCTGTCGGGCTGGTTCGCACGATAACTTTCGAAAGACGCAACCAAATGTTTTGAAATTTTGCACGAGTTATTATTTTCTCAAAACTACTTACGGTATTGCAAATGGGCTACGTGGCCCGCCCCTTCTGGTACCTCCCATACAAATACATCATTCCGCCCACTTTAGAAATCGAGGTATAATATCAATACACCCAACGTGATCGTCCCCAAATTCTATATTTAGTAAAGCTATAACAGGATAAAGTTTTGGAAAAAATTTTGAAATCTTAGCCACGCCCCTTCTGGTACCTCCCATACAAACCTACCTTTCCGCCCACTATGGAGATGGAGAAATAATATCAATAAATCAACATGATCGTACCCAAATTCTATTTTTAGTAAAGCAATAACGGGATAAAGTTTTAGAGAAAAAAATTGGAAGTCTATCCACGCCCCATCTGGTACGTCCCATACACATCTGGTACCGCCCACTTTAGAAATCGATTAATATTATTAAAAGACCTAACGCGATCGTGCCCAAATTCTGTATTTGGTAAAGTTCAAGCAGGATAAAGTTTTGGCGAAAAAATCTGGAAGTCTAGACACGCCCCTTCTGGTACCTCCCATACAAATGTACCACTCCGCCCACTTTAGTAATAGGGTTGCCCGACTGACACTTTCTAACTGTTTTGAATTACAAATCGGTTTATTTCAATAACTCAAGACTAAAACAATATGTTATAGTGGTTGATGGTATTTATCAGTCAGTTTATCTGACTGAAATTTCTGTACTGGTTTTATTTATGGGTTTTGATATGAAATTCATCACATACATAAATGAAGCATTTGTCAGAGCCTATTAAATATTTCAATATTTAAATCTTCACAATTTAAAAATTTGGATAATTTTTGTATGGGAAAATTCGAAAATTGACTCATTAAGCGGACCAAATGTGTCAAATGCAATGTTTAAATAGCCTATAACCATCCTCGAAAGATTGCCTTTCTAATGAATGCGGTTTGTTGCACATCGGTTCGGTAGTTTTCATGTCTATAGCGGTCATACGTAGAAACAAATGTTCACTTTTATATATGATGAATTTCATATCAAAACCGATATTCATTGAACCCGACCCTCTCAGATTTTAATGAAATTTTGCATACAGGTATATTTTACCTACAGAAACATAACCTCATTTTTAGAAATTGCATTTTTGAAAATATGTGGGCGTGGCAAGGTATCGAAATATTTAAAAAATGACGGTAATAGGTACATTTAAACTGCAATTACTATGGAACGACTTAGCCGATTTAAAAGATCTTGGTGTCATTAGAAAGGTATATGAGTCAGCTTTCGAAAACATACACTGAAAAATTTTATATTACACTGAAAAAAATTTTTTTGCCAAAAATTAATGTTTAAACTTAGAAAACACTTCGAAGATCAAGCCTTTTTTTTCCAAAAAAAAAAATTTTTAGATAGGCCTATTTAATATATATAACATATCTGAAAACAAAAATGGCGTTTTTCTTAGTTTGTTTTTAAAAAAATTTTAAGTAAAGTCTCTCTTGTTAACTTCCTTATTTTTTGATATTTTTGTGTGACAAACTGCAATTACTATGGAACGATTCAGCCGATTTGAAAGATCTTGATGTCATTAGAAAGGTATATAAGTCAGCTTTCAAAAACATACACTGTAAACATTTTTTATTACACTGAAAAAAAATTTTTCCCAAAAATTAAAGTTTAAACTTGGAAAACACTTCGAAGATCAAGCCTTTTTTTGCAGAAAAAATTATTTTAAGATAGGCCTATTGAATATATATAACATATCTAAAAACTAAAATGGGGTTTGTCTTAGTTTTTTTTAAATAATTTTTAAGTAGACATCTCTTGTTAACTTCCTTATATTTTGATATCTTTGTGTGACAAAAAATAATAAAGTAGCTAAACTTTGGTAGTTATACAGATTTTTTTTGGGTTATCTTATAGATTAAAACAAGAATCCCATTATAAATTTTTAGACACCCCCAAAAAATATAGACTTAACCTGATTTTTTGTCGTAAATCAACGTTTAATAAACGCTTACCTTAGCAAAATTTGTCGAAATTCAGTGTACAAACAAAAATGATATGGGGAAATATCGGTCATTTGTATAGGAGGTACCAGAAGGGTACCCAAAAAAAAAACCTGCATAACTTCCAAAGTTTAGCTACTTTATTTTTTTTTTCACACAAAAATATCAAAAAATAAGGAAGTTAACAAGAGATGTCTACTTAAAAATTATTTTACAAAAAACTAAGACAAACCCCATTTTAGTTTTTAGATATGTTATATATATTCAATAGGCCTATCTAAAAATAATTTTTTCTGCAAAAAAAGGCTTGATCTTCGAAGTGTTTCCCAAGTTTAAACTTTAATTTTTGGGAAAAATTTTTTTTCAGTGTAATATAAAATGTTTACAGAGTATGTTTTCGAAAGCTGACTTATATACCTTTCTAATGACACCAAGATCTTTTAAATCGGCTAAGTCGTTCCATAGTAATTGCGGTTTAAATGTACCTATTACCGTAATGTTTTAAATATTTCGATACATTGCCACGCCCACATATTTTCAAAAATGCAATTTCTAAAAATGAGGTTATGTTTCTGTAGGTAAAATATACCTGTATGCAAAATTTCATTAAAATCTGGGAGGGTCGGGTTCAAAATGTCCCTTTTTTTATAGGTTTTGATATGAAATTCATCATATATAGATTATGCAAATATTCAAGTAACTCTCTGTGCTCCTAGTCTGCTCCTACTATCACAATATTAATTTCAAATTTTAATGATATTTTCTTGGCCATTTTCTATTAATTGGCAATATTTATGCCTTCACAAGTCCCTGGCCAAACTTTTCCTATTTTACCAAATCATCCGATCATTACGTTGATGGCAGAGCCATCATCGCATTCATCTACATAATGAAATATTTGAAATGGTTTCCTCTCTCAAATTCTACCAAATGAAAATGTATGCGCAACCTTGAGGCACTTTAGGGGTCTTAATGAATAAACACATTAGTCTCAAACTACCTTGATAATGTTATTGTTATTCTGTTTCGTTTTTTGTTGTTTTGTTGGCAAATAAATACAATTTAATTAAATATTTTGAAATTATGAGGAACACCGACAACTGTGTAGTTGTGGTTGGTATATATATTAATATAAAATAATAAGAAACAATATACCAGTATTTTTTTAAGGGGAAAATTGATATGTGTATATTATTTATGACTATGAATTTAATAGCGCAGGTATTTGTTGGATTGGAAATGCAACAACGATGATGTTGTATTTGTTAAACACAAAGCAATACTAAAATTTAAAGTCCTTCATGGCTAAATTCTTGGTTCGTTGCATTGCTTGTATTAATACCTATGCAACGAGAGACTCATAAAAAACTAATTTTACCTTTGCACCCAATGAATGAAATATGGTATAGCTTTTCACAATTGTGTAAGCTCAGATGAATCTTCTTTTAGACATACACAACAGATGTTTGTGAAGATTTTACTTAACGTGTCAGTTGACTCGACTACTATGAAGTTGTTGTCGTCAAAATTGAGGAACCGCATATCCGAAAAAGTAGATGACGGTGATAGGCCGTGAATCCAGGTTACCCTCATTTTTATTGTGAGTTTGAAAGACTATGTCACGTTTAGCGACACATATGCATATTGTTTACTAAAACAATTTATTGGAATTACTAATTACTCCACATAAGGCTAACTTGTGCTATTATGGGGGGTCAGTAGGTGGCGGATAGCTGATCGGCCTACAGATACGATTAATTAGTTCCGACCAGAGCGGTAGAGACCGAGGGCGTACTATACTTGTGCCTGATGACAAATGTATAACATGGCGAATCAGACCCGCCATTAAATAAGCACTACACCACATGGGGTGTCCTTTAGAGAGGTACAAATAGGTGGCTGATGTCTACGTGTTTCCCCTTAAAACTTAAAAAAAAATGTAATTTCCCTTTACACCCCATGAATGAGGTATGGGATAGCTTCTCGCGTTGTTGTGAATTAACACGCTTTATATTCACAACTAACGGTACCTACTTGTTTATCGACGAATGCGAATGTGACTGTTTGAGAAGCTCTTACTCTTACTAGACATGCCGATTGACTCGACACTAATACTGCAAAGTTGCTGTCGACAACAATCGAGGGGAGCCGACAATGAAAGAAAATTTTTATTTTTTTTTTAACATGACTGGAGTCAGAAGTTGAACCTGTGTAGGAATAAAATGAGGAACCACCGCCACCAGCATAATGACAGTCAATAAATTGAGAAATAATGTTGACGACCACAGCAATCGTTTTAAGGACCATAATTTGAGAATATGCACTTGGAATGTTAGAACTCTATACCGACCAGGTGACCCTATTCAGCTGGAGGATGTCCTCGAAGAGTATAAAGCTGACATAACTGCTATACAGAAAATCCGGATGTGGATGTGTGACGTGTACTACAACTTCCATGTGAATAAGCATGAGTTTGGTTGTGGATTTTTGGTCGGCAAATGACTACGACAACTGGTCTATATGTTTACTCCTGTCACTCATGTCGCCACCATAAGAGTGAAGGCAAAATTTTTCTACATCACCCTGATATATGTTCATGCTCCGACGAAGAAGAAAAGTGACGAGGTTAATGACGAATTCTAAGTCCATGATGTTAAAATCTAGCTGGGAGTTAAGAATGTATTTAGCCCAACAGTCGGAAAATTTAATCTGCATACTGACACATCGCCAAACGGCATCAGACTGAATGATTTCTCTGGGGCAAGAAATATGGTAGTTAAAAGCACTACATTAAACCATACAAATATTCATAAGGCAATATGAATAATATATGAATTGGGACCGGCCGTGGCATAGTGGTTAGAACACGCGACTACCATGCGGGAGATCGCAGGTTCAAACCTGGCTCCAGTCATCTTAAAAAAGAAAAAAATAAATAAAATTTTCTTTCATTGTCGGCTCCCCTCGAATGTTGTTTGACAGCAACTTCGCAGTATTAAGCGTCGATTCAATCGTCGTGTCTAGTAAGAGCTTCTCAAAACAGTGACGTTCGCATTCGTCGATAAATAAGTAGGTGCCGTTAGTTGTGAATCTAAAAATAGAAAGCGTGTTAATTCACAACAACGCGAGAAGCTATCCCATACCTCATTCATGGGGTGCAAAGGGAAATTAAGTTTTTTTTTTTAATATGAATATCTCCAGATCAATTGACGAGGAATCAGATAGATCACGTGATGGTCGATGGAAGGCACGCATCGAGGGTTCTGGACATACGAGTGATTAGAGGTGCGAACATTGACTCCGATCACTACCTTACGGCAGTCAAGGTACGCACAAGGCTAAGCATGACGAAATACGTACGTAACCAGGCGCAACGAAAGCAGACGCCTATTCCTACCAACACACTCAACTACTTCGTGATGCTCCAATTTCAAAAAATACTAGCGCGCAATGGCAATATATTGCCCACGTAGTGCCAGCGAACTTAGAATATGGAAAGATCACTTCTGCAGCATATTGATGTCTGAAAACTCGGCTGCTGAAGACTGCATACAAATCCGAGACGATGACATCGAGTGTTCCCCTCCGAGCCAAGCTGAGATGAAAACTGACACATCCCGCCTAAAGAACAACAAAGCCGCTGGGTCTGATGGTCTTCCAGCTGATTTGTAGAAGGTGGGTGGAGATGAGCTTGTTTTAAGCATGCAACAACTTATAGAGAATATTTGGCTTCAGGAGAGCATGCCAGAGGAATGGAATCTCAGTGTGCTATGTCCCATTAACAAACAAGGTGAACGTAGTGAGTGTGAGTGTGAACGTCTAAAGCCAATTGCTAAAAACCTGATTGACCTTATCAGTGCGGCTCTAGACCAGGCAAATCCACGACGGTTCAAATATTTACACTACGGCAGATTCTTTAGAAAACGCATGAGAAGCAAATCAACATTTACCACTTCTTTGTCGATTACAAAGCTGCCTTCGATAGTCCAATCAGGCATCGACTATACGAGGCCATGTCTGAGTTTGGTATGCCTGCGAAGATAACTCGTCTCTGGCGGTGTACCCTTACGAATACCAAATCCTTTGTATGGCTTGGAAAGGATCTATCTGCGCCATTCGATACGACGAAAGGTCTTAGACATGGCTATGGTTTGTCATGCATACTGTTCAACATAGTGATGGAGAGAGTGTAAAGGAAAGCAGCGGAAAACATGTCTGGCACCACATGCTGCTCGCATATGCCGATGATGAATGAGGACAAGACGATGTTAATGGCATCATCGATCGTTGGGGACGCAGCGTGAATGTTGAGAACTATTGCTTGAAAACCTGATTGACCTTTATACTTTATACTTTGTACTTTATACTTTATACTTTATACTTTATACTTTATACTTTATACTTTATACTTTATACTTTATACTTTATACTTTATACTTTATACTTTATACTTTATACTTTATACTTTATACTTTATACTTTATACTTTATACTTTATACTTTATACTTTATACTTTATACTTTATACTTTATACTTTATACTTTATACTTTATACTTTATACTTTATACTTTATACTTTATACTTTATACTTTATACTTTATACTTTATACATTATACTTTATACTTTATACTTTATACTTTATACTTTATACTTTATACTTTATACTTTATACTTTATACTTTATACTTTATACTTTATACTTTATACTTTATACTTTATACTTTATACTTTATACTTTATACTTTATACTTTATACTTTATACTTTATACTTTATACTTTATACTTTATACTTTATACTTTATACTTTATACTTTATACTTTATACTTTATACTTTATACTTTATACTTTATACTTTATACTTTATACTTTATACTTTATACTTTATACTTTATACTTTATACTTTATACTTTATACTTTATACTTTATACTTTATACTTTATACTTTATACTTTATACTTTATCTATATATATAAAAAATTGTTGCAAGTGTGTTGTGACTTCATAACCCACGAACGGCTGGACCGATTTGCATAAATTTTTTTGTATGGGTTTGGGTGGCGCCCCGGGTGGTTTATATTTACAATTCGGTCCAATTGGACAAAGGGGCGTGGCACCGCCCATACAACTTGAAAATCAAAAGGGCTGTATCTCATGAACCATCAGAGGTATGAAAATGAGATTTGGTATATATATTGTTGGAGCAGTATTAATTACAGCCAAGGTGGAAGTGGGCGGTGCCACGCCCCCTTTTCAAAAATTGCTTTAACGGCTTTTCTAATAGACCGATTGATACGAAAATTTTACCAAATGGTACAGTTGACCTATTGATAGTCCCTGGCTATAATAGATTGTGATTGGATAAGGGGGCGTGGCACCGCTGATACAACTTTAAAATCAAAAGGGCTATATCTCATGAACTATCAGAGGTATGAAGATGAGATTTGGTATATATGTTGTTGGAGCAGTATTAATTACAGTCAGCGTGAAAGTGGGGGTGCCACGCCCCCTTTTCAAAATCGCTCTGCAGGCTTTCCCAATAGACAGATTGATACGAAAATTTTACCAAGTGGTACTGATGACGTGTAGATAGTCCCTGGCTTTATTTGGTTGTGATTGGATAAAGGGGCGTGGCACCGCCCATACAACATGAAAATAAAAAGGGATATATCTCATGAACTATAAGAGGTATGAAGATGAGATTTGTTACGTATGTTGTTGTTGCATACAAAATTACAGTAAGAGTGGAAGTGGGCTGTACCACACCGCTTTTAAAATAAACAGTTATAACTGTCAAAATTCCACAGTTTATTGCAGTTCGCCTAGAGATATGAACAGTAAGGAGGGCAAATTTTTTTATTCGCAAAGATTGTAACCAAATCTACGATGAACTGATAGAAAATGTCACCAATAAACTTTGTGTGCAATATCAATTCCTAGCTCGCGCTGGGAAAGCTTAATTTAGTGCAGAAAACTAAAATTTTGATAGTGTGACTTAAAGCTGAACTCTGTACGCTTTCAATAATCATGGTACAACGAACGTCACTTCCAAAAGAAGCGCAAAACGGAGTAAATAAACGAAAAATCCTTTTATCTTAAAAAAAGTATCAGCTAGGATTTTGATTCATGTGGATTTTTTATGTACAAACCCCATTTGCCGTTTTGTTGCCATTTTAGGTCAACCAATTCGTCATTCAGGCGAGGTGTGTGAAGTGTGATAGACTTTCATTGAGACATTCTTTGAACAATCACCATGTAAAGACTACACAAGAACAACGCTTACAAATCTTGCAAATATATTTTCAAAATGCGCGTTCTGTTTGCCCTTTGTGAAGTTTATGGTACACATACTCATCCATCTGAGCAGCTAATAGAAGCCATCAACGCTGTAGACGTAAGTGTGACAGGGGACTCGAATTTATCGACCCGACGCCGTTCTCAGCAACTCGGTCTCTGCAAATGCTGAGGAAAGATCTTGGCCTATATTCATATATCCAACTGGTAGAAGAACTAAAACCAGTGGACGATCAATTGATATTTTTTATTTATCATGTCATTGCACATTATTTGAAGGAGAAATGGTTCCAACACGACGGCGTAAAATGCCATACAGCGCGTGAGATCATCACTTTGTAAAGCCAAACGTTGGTGACCGAATTATCTCATAGAATGGTAATACGAGTTCAGTACAAAGATAGTATTCGGTAATATTCTTGAACCATGTGAGAAGAAGACATGGCAAAAGAGGTTTTTATGGCTAAAGGCATAAAGCTTCAAACGAAATTTCCATTTTCGGTCAATAGGCGGAGAAGGCATGTCAAAAGTGTTTTTACGCCCAAAGAGATAGTTAGTATACAGACGGTTACCGCTACTACATTGAATTTTGATCTTAAACGGAATGTCTGTTTCCGATTTGTAAAAGATATGACTTTGCTGATGAACTTTTTACTATCGTCATAGAGCCTATGTTATTTAGAATTTAAAACAACAACACTTAATTTGTTAACTTTCATGTTAAGGAGTTGCTTGAAATTAGTTACATAAGTTATTAAACTCAACATATCATTATCGAACTTAAGTACCGTTTTCAAAGTAGTTTTGTAGACCTAAATGTGAAATATATATGTTTTTGTTATTGATATATCTTAAAGATTATTATATATTATTATAAGAATTGCTAAAACGGATCAGCAGTGTCGTCCATGATGGGATGAAAACTTACTTATTGATAGGCATATATTCTAAAACCACATTGAAATTAGTTACATAAGTTATTAAACTCAACATGTCATTATCGAACTTAAGTACCGTTTTCAAAGTAGTTTTGTAGACCTAAATGTGAAATATACTATATATATAAAAATGAAATGGTCCACGTATGTCATACCATCACTTGAGAACGGCTGGAGCGATTTGGCTGATTTTTTTTTTATTCGATTCGAAATTTTCCGTAGATTGTTTGTGTTGAAAAAAATCAAATCCAGGTGGCGCTAGGGTGGATTTATATCGAAAATTTGAATGTATGTACTAATTCAACTGAAATTTAGAATGGATATTCGTTTGATCATGAGAAAACATTTTATGTACAAATGGACCCTGTAGGTGGCGCTGGGGTCGGTTTACAATCAAAATTTTAACGAAAGGGCCAATTTAACTGAAATTCAGAATCTATGTTTGTTTGATCATTAGAAAAAATTGTATGTACAAATGGACCCGGTAGATGGCGCTAGGGTGGATTTATATCGAAAATTTGAATGTATATACCAATTTAACTGAAATTTAGTATTTATGTTTGTGGAACCTCAAGAAAAATTTTTTTGTACAAGCTGACGGTAGGTGTCGCTGTGGTGAAATTGTAATGAAAATTTTAACGAATTAAACAATTTGACTGAAATTTAGAATGTATATTTGCTTTATTTTGAGAATTTTTTTTGTATATATGGACCCGCAGTTGATTTGGCTGGGGTTGAATTATTTCGAAAATTTCTATCGATTGTCCGATTTTACTTAAACTTAAAATATATGATTTTTTTGGCATGAGAAAATTTGGAATATCGATTGTCTGATTTTACTTCTTTGGAACCAGTTGCCGGTGTTTAGCTTATGATACACTTAATTTTTGGAAGGTAATTTAGTCACTTTTTTTAACATCATAGTTATTCAGAAGTCTATATATATAAAAAAGATGTACATTTTGATGTCACCACTAATTGTGAAAACGGTTGACCCCATTTGTCCCAAAATTTCAGTGAAAGTTAAGGATTGGCTGCAGATGGTTACCCAGACCGCAAAAAGGATTAAAGAAGAATGACTAACTTTTATAATGGCGCACTTCCTACTGAATTAGAGAGCTTCACAAAGTGGTTTTTCTAATTTTAAAATTTTAGGGGACAATAACGAAAATAGGAATAACTGTTGATATCACCCAGACCATACGGTTAATGGGGTTGCTGAGCCTAATGAATGCATTTTTGGAAATTCGTACTCCTTAGGATAAAAAGTTACAATCACCCAGTACACTAACGCAGAAAGCTATTTGTCAGTCAATCGGCTTAAAAATTTGGTTTTAGAATATACACTGCTGATCCGTTTTAGCAATTCTTATAATAATATATAATAATCTTTAAGATATATGAATAACAGAATTAGTCCGGGAAAACCTCGCCCTTTAAATTAAAATATTTTAGAGGTCAAAAAAATAAACCAATCGTTTTTAGATTTCAACTACACTCAACATGTTTTACAAAAATTTGGAGGCAGGACGAAGTCTGCCGGGCCAGCTAGTACTTTATACTTTATACTTTATACTTTATACTTTCTACACAGCACAAAGCACCCACCTGATCGTATTGATTAATGCATATTCTAACATAAGTATATCTTTAATCTTTTGTATAACTTCTGAACTACATGTAACTGTGTAGTGTGTCACCCCTGCTTCACTGTTACCTCCTCACTCTTGCTTGCATCCCAATATCCTCATTAATGATTTGCGCGACATCAGGTGTGAATGTCAACATTAATTGAATACCTTGAGAAATTTATATAAATCGCAATTTGAATGGCGGGAAGTAAACTTTGGCGTTCACGAGAGAGAGAGAGAGAGAGAGTGTGTGTGTATGTGTGTGTATATAAGTGTGGTTGTGTTTGTATTTAATTTACCACATTTAACGACTAAGTGGCAACTGTTTTTCTTCAACCCCCACCGCCTCTATTTCCTTTTTGTGTAGCGCTGGCATTTACTGTTGCCAACGATGCTGCTGCTGCTGATGCCGCCGCAGTTAAGTGTAAAAGGTGATAATTTCACTTAAAATTTGCTGAAGTTGATAAATTTTCCATTTGAACAAATGCGACCGCAAAACCTCAACATTAATACAGGCACATGTCCACACAAACGCCAACAACAATTCGGCTCACATCAGCGAACGCGAATAGCAATATACCAACACATATTAGAATACCAATACTAATATATGAATATAAAAATAATTATTCGTGTATACGCAGCGGCGAGAAACATGAGTAAGAAGGCCTTCATTTGCTAGACCAAAGGGCTTCTCTTGGATTTGAGAGGCGTCCCTAGACCTTCTTTCCCCCTTCCTTTTCCTCGTCGTGTTATGATCAATAAATGCACATTCAAACACCTTCATTTCGCCTTCTTTTTACATGCCTTCAGCAGGCCTGGAAAAGGAAAGGGAGCATGGAATGACATTCACCGAGGACATTGCCAAATAAGGACTTGTGCATGCGTTATATAAAGAAGGTCTCTCAAATTCCGCCGCTGGGCAGCTTTGTAAGGGATTTGCATAATACTAGAGAAGGAAATTTCTGAGCAGAGTGTACTGTTTTTGGGGCCGTCATTAAAAGCACTTTATATATCACAGTACAAGATTTTTCATCTCATTGATTTGGAACTCAATGCAGCCAACTTACCAAAACGAATGATGCAGAAGTTCTTATTATTGGCGCTACTTTCACGTGCAATTCTCAGAATTGAGTCCCAAAATCATATGTTGTACTGTGTATTATAAAAAGTGATTAATTTTGAAGTTTATTTTTTAATTTTTAATGTTGGTCCAAACTACGCGGTAGGTTGTTTTTTTGGAAGGTCCAACTTTCAACTACTCTCTCCAGTATTGTCACTGGTATTACACAAGAAATGTTGATTTCCAAAACTTGTATCATAGCAGGCTTATCAAGGAATAATTTAGACTTCATATAAGCCCAAGAAAAACAAATTCGCTTTCGTCATATTACACGATCTAGTCGACCAGTTAATGGGTCTGGAACTAAAATCAAATCGAATTCAAATGTTGCCTAGATTGCGAGCCTCAATTTTGGGCGACACCAAGTCGGTTATAAAAGTGTGGTAGCGCATATAGATGTTTATGTTCTGTAGCTTGGGTAGCGCGTGAGCCTTGCCTCACAACATTGAAAAGAAATATTTTAGAGGCTTTAGTTTGTTTTTTTCAGCATATATACGTTCATAAAGCATTAAGCCCTTACCAATTGCAATTGGAACATCAATAGCTGTGTATACACCCTACATTAGGGTGGCAGCGATTATTCAACTTTGGATTTTCGGTAATGCCCGAGTGAAATATTGTACCAGTTGTTATAAAACGGATATGGTCAAAATTTAAGCAAAATCGCACAAATTTAAGCCGTGCCCCAAAGATGTCAAAGATCAAATCTTATATATATAAAAATGAGTTTGTGTTGGTTTATTTGCATTTTTTAGTACCGTATAGACCCGATTGGTGCTATGGGGATACATGCATTTTTGATATATTAAGTGAACTCGGCCCTATTTTAGGAACCTCAATATCTGGAGGACTGTTTTTCCAATCGCCTTGAACATTTTTGTGTGGATGCATTTGGCACAAAAGTTCGTGATTCAACAAAAAATGGACGGGATCGGATCAGTGGGCGTGGTATAAAACTTAAAACTTTAAAAGGCTGTATCTCGTGAACTGTATCTCATATTTGATAAGTGTTGTTGGTAAAGTATGAACCACAGACAGAGTAGAAGTGGGCTGTGCCACGCCCCTTTTAAAATAAACTGTTACAACAGCCATAATAATAGTTTGATCGTCCTGAAAATTTCATAGTATACAAGAGATATTACCAGGCTATTTGGAACTAAGTTGGAAAAAAAGGGCCGAGGCTTCACCCACACACGTCGATATTTGCGTGAAACAAATACAATTCACTAGTCGAACATTAGTAGAAACCAGTATGAAAAAGTAAAACATAAAATTTTCTAGTATATTGATATTATTACTCGATTTCTAAAGTGGGTGGAGTGGTTCGGTTATATGGGGGGTACCAGAAGGGGCGTGGCTAGACTTAGAATTTTTTCTCCAAAACTTAATCCTGCTTTAGGATGGTGCAGAATCTGGGCACCATCTCGTTGGATGTATTGATATTATTACTTGATTTCTAAAGTGGGCGGAGTGGTTTATTGTATCAGAGTTACCAGAAGGCGTGTCTATGCTTCCAGATGTTCTCTTTAATACTTTATCATGTTTTAGCTTTACTAAATACAGAAGTTGGGAAGTTGGGACCGGCCGTGGCATAGTGGTTAGAACACGCGACTGCCATACGGGAGATCGCAGGCTTAAACCTGGCTCCAGTCATCTTAAAACAAAAAACAAAAATTGTTCTTTCATTGTCGGCTACCCTTGAATGTTGCTGACAGCAAATTCGCAGTATATGTGTCGAGTCAATCGGCGTGTCTAGTAAGAGCTTCTCAAACAGCGACGTTCGCATTTGTCGATAGACAAGTAGGTGCCGTTAGTTGTGAATCTAAAAATAGAAAGCGTGTTAATTCACAACAACGCGAGAAGCTATCCCATACCTTATTCATGGGGTGCAAAGGGAAAATTAAGTAAATTAAGTGAATACAGAAGTTGGGCACGATCGCGTTGCGTTTATTAATAATATTACCTCATTTCTAAAGTGGGCGGATGGTACATCTGTATGGGAGGTACCAGAAGGGGCGTGGCTAGGCTTCGAATTTTTTCTCCAAACAATTACCGTGTTATAGTTTAACAAAATACAGAATTAGGGCACGATCGTTTGTTGATGTTACTAGTCGGCTTCTATATGGCAGGTACCAGAAGGGGCGTGGCTAAACTTCCAATTTGTTCTCCAAAACTTTACCTTGATATATCGTTACTAAATACAGATATTCATCGGTTTCTAAAGTGGGCGGAATGGAACGTTTGTATGGTAGGTACAAGAAGGGGTGTGGCTAGACTTTCAAATTTCCCTCTGAAACTTTATATCTTTTTCTCTAAAACTTTATCCTACTTAAGCTTTGCTAAACACAGCATTTGATCACTATCGCGTTGGGCGTATTAATATTATTACTAGCTTTCTAAAGTGGGCGGAATGCTACATTTGTATGGGAGGTACCAGAAGAGGCGTGGCCATGTAGCCCATTTGCAATACCTTAAGTAGTTTTGGGAAAATATTGCCTCGTGTAAAGTTTCAAAGCATTTGGTTGTGTCTTCCGAAAGTTATCATGCGTACCAGTCGGACAGACTCACGGATATGGCTCAAACGACTTAAAAAGTCATGAATCGAATTTGGTTCAAGGTGACTCCCTTCTATGTGTTACACTAATGGTTCGTATCAAATGATATATACCCTCCTACCCCTAAGGTAAGGGTATAAGTATAGGACTTACTAAGGATTTTCTAAGAACCTGACCTTTGACCTCTTTGGGGTACAGGAACTAGTTGTCTGATCTTACTCAAATTTCCATCATGTATGTTCAAATAGCACAATACTCCAGTCGAGTATTTTTAAATTCCCGTTCATGTATTTCGCTGCCGGCCTACCCTACACACAAGTGCCCCTACTTCCCTCCACCACCTCACCACTTTAGACAGATTTCAAATATATCCACAGAAAATGAGTGCGGCGACAGCAACTGATATATAATAACATTGACAAAACTTGTGGATGTTTAGCCTTTATTGCACATTTTCAAACGAAAACTTGTTAATTTTAACTTAGTTGAAGTACTGTTGATTTTGAATACCTCCCGTCACGCCCTCTACCTTGGTCATGCCACCAGATTATACTGCAGCGGTTACAACTCACACACACACACACATTTTGCATTGGCATATATGTATGTAGGTGTGGTGTATGTTTGCATATGTAAGTACTTGGATTTCCACTTTACTGCTTGGCTGAGTAGCATTAATTATTGATTTGTGTAGGTGTTTGTGTGAGTGTTTGAGCGTATGTAGGTGTGATGTTTTATGAGCATTACTTGTGGCTTTTATGTATGTATTCATCTATGTATGTAACTATGTATAAAAGTGTGTGTGTGTGCTTTATTTGTCTGAGCTCTTTTGTTGTTCTCCTTGACGTTCCAAAGGCTTTTTCAAATATGCAGCAAGCTATTAAATTCGCCACCGCCATTTCCTTTTCTCCCACTTCACCTCGCAAAACTTAAACACAAAGTCTGCAAAAACGAACAACTTTTGTTTGCTTAAAGGATATTGTTTGTAATTATGTTTGCGTCTGTGTTTTTTGTAATGCAAGTGAACACATGTACGACATACGAGTAATCCGGCAAGTGAGCAATTCACAAATGAAAACCGCTATTGAATTGCAACCACCGCCGCCACCGCCGCCACCACAACTGATGTGGCATCAAAAAACATCACACAAACTCATACATACAGAAACAGTAATTAAGTGTTAATGGGAAGACATGAAAAGTGCATCCACTTCATAGAATATACTTCAGTAACGAATTGCCAAATTATCCAACTCTGTTGCTAAACATCAGTGTGAATGGGGGGGCGGGGAGGTTGATGGGGGAGAGATCAAAGGGTCCTTACGAGATTGAAACCAACAAGCAAAAGAAAAACGAGATTTAGGCATTCTCTACATATGTATATCACATTTCGTGACGTTAGCCAAAAGTTTTTATATACATCCATAGTCGAAAATAAACTAAGCCTTGGGATTTTAGAATTGGGGCCATTTAGGGCAGTTAGAGCGGTGGGAGGAAATTTTATAAAAATTTAATTTTTGTATAGTAGCCCCTAAGGGGGTGAAGATAGGGGGTTGGTATGTTTCGGAAAAATGTTGAGAGGGAAAAACGACTGGGGATGGGTCATGCATTTGAACCCTCTAGGGTCGATTCCGGGGCAGTTACGGGGCTTGTTGTAAGTTTTTCCCCAATACGAAAAGTTTTTCGTTAAAAAATGGGTGCTTGATTTTGAGTTAAGGCCCATGGTTTCTTGGGCAAATTTTCTTCGAATTCATCATAGATTATGATTTTGATAACCTCTTGGTGCATTTTGAACCACTTTAATATTCACCTTACCCTACAAGTCCAAACATTTTCCGCTCTTCTAACACATATTTAAGTTTTAAACATAAAATCCATCAACCATTCATAGAATATTTTAACATTAACACTACTCTTGGGACCAGTTGCTTGCGCGTTTTTTTTAATATATTTAGCAACCATATTTTTCTGTCTGTCTATCAGCTTTTAAAGTGGTGGAGTAGCTTCGTTATCCCCCATCGCTTAAAACTTTCTTTCAGGGAAATGAAAACACTGTAATATTCATAAGATAATGTAAACAGAAAAATATTGATATTTTCCTCTGGTCTTTTGGCAAAATTTAAAGAATAAACTTTTGCGTAAAATAGCAGCAGCAGCAACAAGAACAATAACAACTCCTAAAGCAACAAATATAACAAAGCCCCTAATGGCTACGAATGTAAGAAAAAAGAGCAGAAGCAGTAGTAGCAGTTATTGCTTTACAACACAATGAGTGATGAGTAAGGCAACAATACACACACACACACAAAACAGCAGTGCTCAAAGTAAATGCAGCGAATGAACATTTTTAATTAACAACCGTTTCCGTATCCGGTAATTTCCGTTCAATCGCGTCCTGTACTCTCACATCACATCAACGTTAGCGCAATGATCAGCACAGCACAGCATCAGCTTCAGCTTTAGCATCACGGTCTATGCTCTAATGAGCTTTGCAAATGAAGTAGTCGGAACAGCGTTTTGTTACGAGTTGATGAAGTCATACATAATAATCTTTAGTTAAGCAAGAATTGGTTATTAGCTGCAGGACGAAAAGCTGGACACGTCGATTAATACTTGAGATATGAAATAGATGTAAAGTTTTGTAGTTAGCTAGGGGGAAGGTAACTTAACACTATTTTAAGTAATTTTTTGTAGATAGAATAACTAAAAAGAACTATTTTCTATAAAAGTTAAGATAAATAATACATAAAAGTGAGTTTTTAAACTAAACTGCTCTGCAGAGTGGTCATTCATGAGCACGAATAATGAATATTTAATATGTATGTATATCAGAGTGGGTCAATTTGTATGGAGTAAAAAAAATGAACCAAGCGGCTATCAAACCTAAATCTACGATGAATTCTAAGAAAATTTGCCCAAAAAACAATGGGTCTGAAATCAAAATCGAGACCCCGGATTTCAACGAATATCTTTTCGTATTGAGCAAAAAAATCCACAACAAGCCCCGCAACTGCCCCGGAATCGCCCCTAGAGGGTTCAAATGATTGACCGACCCCCAGTCAATTTTCCGTCCTTAAATTTTTCCCAAACATACCTGCTCGAAATCTTCAACCCCCTTCCAACCAAAAATAAAATTTTTATAAAATTTGGTCCTAACTGGGTATGAAGTTCGGGAAAAATGTTAGGAGGGAAATACTGATGGAGGTCGGTCACACATTTTATCCCTCTAAGAGGCTCCATGGATGCGACAGAAGCTGATTTCATAAAAAAATTATGAAAATATCAAAAAATTTTATAAGGCACACCTTAAGGATTGGAACTGTTGGGATTGCAAAAATAATGGGGGTCGGTCATACTCCTCTAGCGACACGTTTGGGGCAAATAGAGTGGTGGGAGCAAATACATGTTATCCCTCTAAGAGGCTCAAAGGGAGCTGCAGGATCTGATTTCTTAAAAAAACCACTAAGAAATATTCAGTCAGGCAACTCGACTTACATATACCGTCATCTCAGTACAATTGTATGAGAGGTACAAGAAGGATCGCGGCGATACTTCCAGTTTTTTTCTCCAAAACTTTATTATGTTATAGTTAACAAAATACAGAATTTGGGCACGATCGTGTCGAGTTTATTAATATTATTAATCCATCTCCAAAGTGGGCAGAGTGGTATATTTGTATGGGAGGTACCAAAAGGGGCGTGTCTAGACTTCCAGATTTTTTTCCCCAAAACTTTATCCTGTTATAGTTAAAGAAAATATAGAATTTGGGCACGATCGCGTTGGTTTTGTTGAAATTATTATTTGATTTATAAAGTGGGCGGACTGGTACATTTGTATGGGAGGTACCAGAAGGGGCGGGGCTAGATTCCAATTTTTTCTCCAAAATTTTATCCGGCTACAGTTTTACTATATACGGAATGTGCCCAAATTCCGTCTTGGGTGTATTAATATTATTACTTGATTTTTAAAGTGGGCGGAATTGTACATTTGTATGAGAGGTACCAGAAGGGATGTGGGCATCTAGCCGATTTCCAATACCGTAAGTAGTTTTCAATTAATATTAACCTACACAAAGTTTAAAAACAATTGGTTAGGTTTTTCGAAATTTATAGTGCGTACCAGCCGGACATGGCTCAAACGCCTTAAAAAGTCACAAATCGAATTTGGTTCGAAGAAACATAGGTTCTAAAATGACTTATTCTATGTGTTACACATCAAATGATATATGCCCTCCATAGGGTAATTTTTCATTTTATGGCATCAGGGCTGGCCAATGATGACATTTTATAGCTTTTTTGGGATGCGTGGCATTTATTCACATTTCATGTTGGGGTGACATTGCATAATGAAAACTGGATGGGGCGATTTTTCATTTTTGAATTGGGGCTATTTTTTTATTAGGGTCCCTGTTTCTCTTGACTTTTATTCCAATATTCGATTTTTGGACTATGACCCCTCAAGTCCATCTGTAGCGAAATAGAGTGGTGCGTATATTTTTATGCTCTTCAGTGTATACAAAAATTTGATTTTTAAATAACCAAAAAAATATTTGGTAGCACGAAAGCGAAGGAAGCAGCATCGATTATAATTGTTTAAAACAGTGTCAGGCAAGACCGAACGCACGCACATCAAATATTGAGAAACTGACCATAGACTAACTGCTTTGAATTAAACACAGCTTCGCCTATGTATAAATTGCCGATCGTGTCTGTGTGGAAAATACGATTATTGTCAGCCTCGCGAGGCTATAGGATGCCTAAAGTTTAAAAGTTCAATAAGGGCCGGCAAACGTCATTGAATAAAAACGCTAGTGAATGATCATAATTAATTTTTTTAAAATGTGTAGTAGACCTGGCGCAGCTTATATGGCGTTTTTTATTTTTTGGAATATTGAATGCGGGTAGCGACTAAAATATGCGATTTGATGCCAAAATTGATGTACCAAATTTTCAGGTTGATCGGATGGTGCCAACCCGTGCCCCAATGAGGTCAAAGGTCAAAATTTTGAAAAACCACCAAAATACTGTTTTTTGCATTTTTTCAATTGATTTAATGAGAAATTCTATAAACAACCAGTAACAAAGTTTCAGTCGGGCAACCCGACTTACATATACCCTCCACATATATTACTCCATGTCTAAAGTGGGCGGAGTGGTACATTTGTTTGGGAGGTACCAGAAGGGGCGTGTCTAGACATCCTGATATTTTCTCTAAAACTGTATTCTCTTGAACTTTACTTTATACAGAATTTGGGCACGATCGCGTAAGGTCTATTATTAATATTAATCGATTTCTAAAGTGGGCGGTACCAGATGGGTCGTCGCTAGACTTCTAGTTTTTTTCTGAGAAACTGCATCCTGCTATAGCTTTACTAAATAAAGAATTTGGTACGATCGCGTTGGATTTATTGATATTATTACTCCTTCTCTAAAGTTGGCCGAAAGGTACAATTGTATGGGAGGTACCCGAAGGGGCGAGGTTAGACTTCCAATGATATAAGGGTGATGATATAAAAATACTATAAATTAGAACATCATTTATAACTTGTAAATTAGTTATCAGTTTCATTAACTCTGTAGTATAGAGTACGGCCAGAATCAAATACATTTGTATTGTAATATAAATGTATTTTTATTATAACTTATAATATAAATGTAAAACAGTTCAAAAAAGTGCAAAATTGGTGTTGAGTGAAATATAGCCATTTTGAAAAAAGCTAGAATCCCAACTCCAGATCAAAGTAGATGTGCAGCAAAAGTCATTTAACATTATGAAATTGGGAGATGATATGCAGACGATGGATGAAAAACAGATTGATAACATTCCAAGTTGCTCAAATAAGCCGCTTTGAAAACATGCAAAGAAAAATTTTATAGCCAACAGAATGCTAGCTTGTATGGATGCCGGCAATTACCCATGTTCTGGAAAACAATTCGGTTTGAAAACAGAACGATATCGGTAAAGAGTATAGGTAAAAAGTACCGATTTCGGCCTGTTTTTAAACCGAATTGTTTTCCAGAACATGGGTGAATATGTCATCTCCATTCGATATACACTTCCTTCATCAGTGAAACTGTCAAAGCGTTAGTTCACAATATTTTGTTTTGAATTGCACAAGTTTGCGTGAACAACGTAAAAAAATACCGCCGGCGTCATGGCATAGCAAAATTCATGTACAAGCCCATATACTGCCTAAAAAGTTGAATGGAATTCGTAATATGTGAATTTTCTTAGTAAGTCCTGTAGTCCAAATAGAAATATGCAACTAATAAAGAGGAAAGTAAAAAAATATACAGTGCTATTGGAAAAAATTCGAAACCACCTGTGGTATTTATAGGAGGAAACAGTTGCACTTGTCATGTAGACTCAGAAATAAAATTAAAGATGAGATTAATCTTTAATTAATGAAGAGTTATTAAAGACAATTATAACGGTGGTGATGTTGATGAATTAAAATTATTCACATATTATCTTTTGATACTAGGAAAACAAAATTTTTTAAGAGTTCCCAGTCTTTACAAAATTTTCACTGATTTAAAATAAAACTAATAAACCCTATTATAGAAATTAAAGAAAAAACATATTTATAGTACTTTTATTTAAAACCAGTACAGAAACTCAGTTGACTGATAAATACCATGCCCAATATAATATATTGTTGAAGTCTTGAGTTATTAAAATTAGCCGATATGCTTGTGGAGTGGAACGGTTGTAGATAGGACTTTCTGTCAATTTTAATATGGGAGGTACCAGAAGGGGTGTGCCAAAAAGTTAGGATATCTGAGGTTTTACTTCCTATTACAAGATAAATTTAATAAATTTCATTATCCCCCAGGTGCTTGTTTGAAAGTTATAGGAGAAAACTTAATTGTTCCCAAATAGGTTTTTTTTGTATGGGAGGTACCAGAAGGGGTCAACAGATATTGTCCATATTCATTCCTGAGTCAAAGTTTTATAAGTGTACATCTTACGCAAACTTAGACTGTATTTCTTTGTATGGGATGTACAAGAATGTTTGCCACACACATGAATGTTTGCCACAGGTCTCGGTTTACTTAAGGTTTGTCTTCTATTACAAGATAATGTAAGTGACTAAATTTAAATATCCTCCAGTTGTCCCTTTGGAAGTTATGAAAGAAATATTAAATTTCCTAAATGAGATAATTTTGTATGGGAGGTACTAGAAAGGGTGGGGCTATGCAACCCATTTACAATACCATCACTTCACAATACCCTCATCCCTAAGGGTATTGGTTTAAAAATGAATAAAATGCAATAAAAAGACAATTTTGGTGGTTTTTTAAAATGTTGACCTTTGACCTCATTGGGGCACGGCTTGGCACCATCCGATCAGCCTGAAAATTTGCTATATCAATTTTGGCATCAAATCGCATATTTTAATCGATACCCACACTCAAGTTTCAGAAAAAACTTTTTAACGCCAGGTCTAATGTGTAGTGCTCTTAAGGATTTATTTTGGGATATTTTTCTTATTAATATGTAATAGAGATAAATAAATATCTTCTATTGCTATTTGCATTCTAAAATTTCATTTATTTTTTATATGCCATCGCATATTGTTTCTTTCTTTCTACTAGTTGCATATCTCATCATAAATTCCATCATAATACCAAAATTTTACAAATATTCTATATTTTGGCTGCTAAATTTGTATTTTCTCTGTACTTCCTAAAAGTTTTTCAACTTCCTCTTACTATTAAGACTTTTTTTCTACTTTTACTGATTCTGTATTAAAAATTCGCATTTTTTGCCGCTCCGAATTGTTTGAAATTAATTTTCTTTTTCTGACAAATACTCAGTAATGCTTTGTGATGATTGTTAAATGGTTTTAAAGGTAATGACACTACAAGTGGTGGTCAGTGCAATGTAAAAAAAATTAAAGGATATTTAAGAAAAGATTAGTTTTTCTTATGTAGTAAACATTGTGGTATTGTTTGTTTTAACTTTCTCATCCGTTTCCCCTTTAGGCCCTTTTGCCATTTTGCTTTTATGACATTTTACGAGCATTTAAGCAGCCTGTTTAAGAAATTGCCCAACAACATCAGGGGTCGGAAATCAAAAAAAAAAAAAAAATATTAAAATACAAAATATGTTTACATACTGAAAATGTTAGAAAAATTTGTTTTATATTTCTTCTTTCTAGTTTTAACCAAATTGTATAAAATTTTTACAATCACAGCCTACAAATGTTGACTTTTATCATAAATTGCAAATTTCGAGGGTGCCTAATTCGTTCATTATTAAGAAAGGAGAGTGATATCATATCTGATGCATTATCACATTGTCCACTATATTACTAATACATGTATAAGTAGTATAAGTTTCGGCACGTCCAAACTTTAAGGTGCCTTCTAAACTATGTAAACAATTATGCAATATAATTCTCGCTTACTTAAAAGTTTTACGACTATTTTTGCATCTTATTACAACAGATATGTCTATAACTTTAACTAATTTACAAAAAGAATACATTGCATATGCAAAGGTCATGACGTGGTTTAGCTACAATTAATACAAGTATATAAAACATTCAATGACTATTCAGTCCACCCAACAACATACGAAACCTTAACTGTTTGTAAACATTTGTGTTTCTGTTATCAGTTACCTGCTTGGCATAAATAATGAAGTGCTAAATGAAGTGCATAATATCACTGAATTTTGTATAAAATAGTCCAGCACTAGTGGTATTAGTATCAATCACAGATTGTCCAAACAACCCTAAACAACCAAAAAAAACTTAACAATATGTTCAAATTCGTAAGTTTTACTTATACTAAGTTGTTATATACAGAAAACTATAATATTAAATTTAATTTATTTATTTTAACAGATCGCTGTTTGCTTCTTCGCTGTCTTGGCTGTGGCTGCCGCTAAACCCGGTCTTGTGGCTCCTTTGGCGTATAGCTCACCCTTGGCTTATACCTCGCCTTTGGCTTACTCTTCTCCCTTGGCTTATAGCGCTCCTTTGACTTATGCCTCTCCCGCTGCTGCTGTTGTTGGCCATGCTGCCTATGTTGCTCCTTATGCCAGCAGCTACAATGCCCATAGCATTGCCCACTCTGCTGCATACCCTGCTGCCTATGCTGCTGCTCCAGTTGTAGCTGCCCATCACGCTTTTGCCGCCCCAGTTGCCACACCTTTCGCCGCTCCCCTTTTGTTAAAGAAGTAAATCAGAGAATGTGAATTTGAATAAATATGACTGTGATGACGATTTGAAGATCAAATAATATGGATATTTTATTTAATCATAGGGATTCATATGAAATAGGACATAACAAATTTTGAAACAAATTTGAGCCAAATTTATAGACAAAAGAATTTAGGTATTATGTCCATAGCAATTCCAAACTGTTCCAAAATTGGAATAATTGTAACAGGAGAGAATAAACCAGTAAGAAAGTTGCAGTCGGGAAAACGGACTTGCACATACCCTCAGTAAAACATTTTCTAGTACATTGATATTATTACTCCATCTATGAAGTGGGTGGAATAGTACATTTGTATGGGAGGTAACAGAAGGGACTTGGCTGGACTTCCAGTTTTTTTTTTCTTTAAAACTTTATCCCGCTATAGTTTTGCTAAAAACGGAATTTGGGCACGATCGCGTTGGGTGTGTTGATATTATTACTCGATTTTTAAAAGTAGGCGGAATGGTCCATTTGTATGGCAGGTACCAGAAGTGGCGTGGTCCATTTAAAAAACCGTAAGTAGTTTAGAAATCAGCTAATTCAGTATTTAGTAAAGGTAAACTAGGATAAAGTTATAGACAAAAATCTGGAAATCCAGCCATGCTCCTTCTGGTACCTCCCATACAAATGTACCATTCCGCCCACTTTAGAAATGAAGTAATAATATCAATACACCCAAAGCGATCGTGCCCAAATTCTGTATTTTGTTAATCTATAACAATATAAATTTTTGAAAAAAAAAATTGAAGTCTAACCACGCCCCTTCTGGTACCTCCCATACAAATGTACCATTCCGCCCCACTTTAGAAATCGAATATCAATATCTATACTCAACGCGATAGTGCCAAACCTATAACTAACAGGATAAAGTTGTGGGGGAAAAACTGGAATTCTAGCCACACCCCCTTCTGGTACATCCCATACAAATGTCCTATTCCGCCCAATTTAGAAATCGACTTATGTTAATACTCTTAACGCGATCGTGCCCAAATTCAGTAAGCAAATTTTATGTTTTTACTGAGGTTGAGGGTATATGTAAGTAAGGTTTACCCGACTGAAACTCTCTCACTTGTTTTTTTTATAAAATTTGCTCCTTCATGATGTATGACCAGTCATTTATCTCTCCTAACATTTTTTCAAATATATCACCTAACCCCCATCTTCACGCCCTATAGGTGCCCCCAGGGGAGTGGGGTTGCAAAAATATTGAGAGTCGGTCATACATTTGACTCCTCTAGGGCAGTTAGGAGAAAATTTTATAAAAAGTTTAGGGGGGTATGTAGAAAAATCTTGGGAGGAAAAAATGACTGGGAGTCGGTCACACATTTGAACTCTCTAGGGGTGATTAAGGGGCGGTGTTAGGGCTTGTTGTGGATCTTTCCCCAATAAGAAAAGTTTCTCGGTAAGAACTGGGGCCTCAATTTTGATTTTTGACCCATGGTTTGTTGGGAAAATTTTCTTAGAATTCATCGTCGATTACGGATTTAATAACCACTTGGTTGGAAAAAAATTGTCCCACTCTAATATATATTCCCTGAGGGTAAGGATAAAACTAATAAATTTGGATTAAATTAATAAGCAAAAAAAATTACTAAACATTTTAAGAATACAATAACGGTATTAGGATAATAGCTGGCCCATTACCACCGCTTTAAGACCACTCGCATCTGTCCTTAGTGTGTTCTTTTTTTATTGGTATTATGTTGTGCGAAGCCCAACAAATTCTGATTTTCTTAATACAGTTGTATAATTTCTAGACTTTTGTTGTAGTGTGAGTTTTCTAATAACGAATTGCCAAAAAATACCTAAGGAAATTAAGATGACAGCTAGTCAAGTAAATTTTTTTTGGTTTGTAAAAAATTCAATTAAAAATAAGAGCTATAAATGAATCACAGCTTATTTCTTTAAATATCCATTTTTGTTCAAAAAGACTTCATACCTATGCCAATGGCATATTGATTAAAATAACTGTTATCTGTATAAATTACAAATTTTGCTCATCTCCAGACTATTATCCTCAACTCCCATATTTTTGCATTTGTTTTCCGCACCCTGCCTATGACCAAAGTATTTTGTGGCACGACGACCAAACAGAGTCGTTCCCTGTTTAAGAGTAAAAATTAGTTGTGTGTTATTACTCTGGCCGTTCCTACTGCTGCTGCTGCTGCTGTGTGCTAATTAGCAAAAGCAACGGGTTTATTAAGCGTTAACTATTCCAGCAGTCACCCAGAAACACACTGGACAACCAACGCCAGCAAAAGGAGGCTGCGAGGAGCAACTTAGTGTGGCAATAACAACAAACAATATGAGAATGGCCGGCCAAAATAGTGGACCATAAATTGTAGTAACATGCATTTCATGAGCTTTAACTTCGTACATAGTATTTATGGCGAGTCGAGTCTTATTTAATTTTGTTTTTTTTTTTATTGTGTCGAAGAAAGTTAAGCATATGAAAGGAAGTCCCTTAAGTGCTGACAGGGCAGTACCCTATAGTCTGTGCAGTGGAGAGTATTTCATAATTTAACAAAACGCAGCTGCAGAGATCACACCCCATCACATTAGACATGAGAATTTGTCAAGGAAAGACACACCGCCACAAAGACTCTATAATAACGGAAGGGGTGTGGCTAGACTTCCAACTTTTTTTTTAAAACTTTAACCTGTTATAGCTTTATGGTGGTTTGTAAAAATTATTTAAATTTTTACCAAAATTATTTGTTATAAAAAAAAACGTCTCTTTACTTTATGCTAAGTAAACTTTATTGCCAAGTGTAGTTCTCTGCAAGTATTTCGTTGCTTCGTTGCTAATACTTCAGAACTTACTTTTTGTTATTAATTTCTCCCAATATTTGTTTTTTTCTATCATCAGAGTATAATACATATAATGTAAATGTTTTATACATACACAAAAAGTATGCAATATTTTGAGTAAACTTCGTAGCCCTAAAAGTGTGCAAAGTTTTAATTACTTGGAACGTGGATAGAAACATAATCAATGAATGTTAGTTATAAAACACAACTGTAAACAAACCAAATAGAAAACATTGAAATGTCGTAATACTGAGATGTAAGAAATCTTTACATTAACTCCCTTTATGGGAGAATTTACTAACATGAACAAAGGTTTCATAGTAACCGTTAATATGCTAAGGTTAAGTGAAATGTTTACAAATATTACTAACAAGGGCGATTGGAATGATATGTTAGGCAGCATTACTTGGCTTAAGTAAAAAATTTTAATTACTGTAGTTAACAACCAATATGTAATTTAATAAGCCACCATTACTTTGTTTATATAGTGATTCATTCAGAACTTTATTTTATAATTTAAAATAAAATACTTTATATAAAATTAGATGTCAACATCTCTTTTGTGACCCGAAAGAACAATCTCTGACATTTAGTTTTTAAAAATACTTTTATTAAAATGTTGACTGACTATGTCGTAGATGGTCTGTTATAAAGGTATATATTGCGATTTACGAGAGTAATGTTGTCTTCCAAGTCTTGAATAATAGCTGTAATATTAGCGAACATATTCGTCTTAACATGACCCCAAAGAAAAAAATGCAGAGGATGTCTCTTTATTAGTTCGAAACGCCAAATAAGGTTCTCACCAACTTGATATCTCACTTAAGCCACTGTATCACGCTCTATGATCTTTATCATGAAGTTTTAGTGTTCTCCATTGAAGGTTGCGCTTTGTCCGGCCTCATTCTTAAAAAATATAGGGATCTATGAATTGCATGTTTATACCCTCACCCTACCGATATGAGGGTATATATTAGACCGGGTCACCAAAAAGAATTTCCAAAGTCGAGGGCAAATATTAAAGATTACCTCGAGACAACTTAAAAAAAACATTTTTTTTTCCTCTCCCACCCCCGGAAAAACAACCAAAATCGTTTTTTGTCACTGCTTTTTTGTTTGTGGCTCAATAGTAACATACAAGACATCGGTGTATAGGTCTCGACGAGTACTACATTTGTCCTATAGATGTCGCTGACATACGACATCATCTTGTAATGATGGCCTCATTTAGAGCAATTTCAACCCCTAAAATATTTTTTCTAGCATTAAAGCCCTTTAAAAACCAAGAACATTTTGCTTTGGAAGTATACAGTTTTATTCAAAAACAAAAAAGTTACGTATGAAAAGATGTATTTACAGCATCAACACTAATATTTTTTCCTGTTGCTTGCATTATTACAGAAAATTATTGCATACTTTATAGTACTCGTCGAAACCTATACACCGATGACTTGTATGTTACGATTGAGCCACAAACAAAAAAGCAGTGATAAAAAACGATGTTGGCTGTTTTTCCGGGGGGTGGGGGAGGAAAAAAAAAATTTTTTTGGAGGTTATCTTTAATATTTGCCCTCGACTTTGGAGAAAAAAAAATTTGTATGGGGACCGACCCGGTCTAGTATATATCATTTGATATGAACCTAAAGCGTAACACATAGAAGGAGTCACTTTAGACCCTAATTTTCTTGAACCAAATTCAATTCATGACTTTTTAAGTCTTTTGATCCATGTCCGTCTGTCTGTCTGGATGTCCGGCTGGTACGCACGATAACTTCCGAAAGACGAAACCAAATGTTTTGAAACTTTGCACAAATTAATATTTCCCCAAAACTACTTACGGTATTGAAAATGGGCTGCATGGCCACGCGCCTTCTAGTACCTCACATACAAATACACCATTCCGCCCACTTTAGAAATCGAGTAATAATATCAATACACCCAACGCGTTCTTGTCCAAATTCTGTATTTTGTTAAGTTATAACAGGATAAAGTTTTGAAAAAAACTTCTCCTCCCATACTATTGTACCCCTCCACTCACTTTAGAAAACGAGTAACTATATTAATAAACCAAACGCGATCGTTTCCAAATTCTTTATTTAGTAAAGCTATCCCATACCCATCTGGTAGAACTCGATTAATATTATTAATAGACCTAAAGCGATCGTGCCCAAATTCTGTATTTAGTAAAACTCAAGCAGAATAAAGGCCCACTTTAGAGATGGAGGAATAATATCAATACACTTTACACGATCGTGCCTAATTTCTGTATTTTGTTAGGCTATAGCATGATAAATATTTAGAGGAGATACTGAAAGCCTAGCCGCGCCCATTTTGGTACCTCTCATACAAATGTACCATTCCGCCCAGTTTACAAATCACGTAATAATATCAATACACACAACGCTATCGTGCCCAAATTATATATTTAGTTGATCTGTAACAAGATAAAGTTTTGGAGAAAAAATTGTGATGTCCAGTCAAGTCCCTTCTGGTACCTCCCATATATATTCGATTCATGACTTCTACAAATGTATCATTCCGCCGAAAAGTTCACAACAAGGCCCACAACTGCCCTGGAATCGCCCCTATGACAGACCCCCAGTCATTTTTTCCCTCCTAAAATTTTTACCAAACATACCTACCACCCATCTTCACCGCCTAAGAGGGCTTCCATACAGAATTTTTTTTTTTTTAATTTGCTCCCACCACTCTAACTGCCCCGCAGTCGTCCCTAGCAGAGTCAAATGTATAACCGGTCCCAATATTTGTGCAACCTTAACAATTTCTCAGATCATATCTACCCTGTATCTTTAAATCTTAAGGTAGTCCACATAGATTTTTTTAAATTTTTTTATGAAAACAGCTCCTGCTGCTCTCATGGTGCCTCCTAGAGGGGTAAAATGTATGACCAAACCCCTACTAGAAATTCACTCGTACATCTTTTCCGAACATACCTACCCCCTATCTTATCCCCTATCACCAATAAAAAAAAAGTTTCTCGTTATATTTCTCGATTTAGATTTTTGAGCCATGGTTTCTTGGACAAATTTTCTTAGAAATTATCGTAGACTACGGTAACCGCTTGGTGCATTTTTTACACTCCATACAAATTGACTCACTCTAGTGATCATATTACCTCTGTGTAAAATATGACAAACAATAAATCGCCTTACTACCGCCGTGATATAGCCCCCTAGGTAATATTTGACAATAAACAAATTATTAGAACACCCACCCACCCATCAGCCACAGCAACGTATGTATGTATGTATACAATCCCCCCACTTACCCTAGGTGGCCATTACAATAATAGCTTAACACAAAAAAAAGCACCAAATCTTTTAGAGAGAGAGAGAGAGAGTAGGCGAATGGTTGAACAATTTAATTTAAGTATAGTACCGAGGTGTTCATGTGTATAAAGGGTTGTTCGTGCCGGGCCATTATGCTGCGTGCAACTGCAGCTGCTGCCGCCGCACACTCCATTGTGTCTGAGTGATGGCGCATTAAGGACCCAGTCCACAAAGGACTTGTGTTTTTAATTACCATAAAATCATGTGTAATTTTTTTAATGCAAACTCTTAAAGGGAAACGCGACGGCGGGGTGGTTATTCTTTAAATATATATTGCTGGGTGGAGGGGGGTGGAGCGGAGGCGGAGTGTTGTTCTGTAGAATTACGCCCATAATAATTGTTAATTTGGCGCACTTGATCAAATGTGTGCCAAAGAACCTGACATCGCATATTAATTGAAAAATACTTCGTGTTCTTTTACTTGTTTGCCAAAATGTGTGAGTGTGTGTGTGAGAGTGTGTGTTCTTCCATACACCTCTTGCACAATAATTAAATATGAAAGCGTTTTTAAGGGACATTGTTTAGCGTAATGTAAGCAGTATTTTTTTTTATGTGAAAAGAGTCAGTAGGAGTTAGAGAGTTTTTAAGGAACTTGGGTGTAATGTGCTGAGAATGATGTAATGAGAAGCTTTTGATGAAGTTTGGAGGATAAAGGTTATTGCACGGAGAAACAATAGAATATGGAAGTGTTTGAGCTGTTTGTAAATCCATTAATTTGCATAATGTATAATTTACTAATTACAATAAAATTAGATGGCTGCAGTAAGAGGGAATCAATATGCTATAGAAACTCGAGTTACCTTAACATTGAGTGTGTATTGAAAATCGTGCCTCAATACAAAAGTAAAGAAGTGATTAACGCATATTCCAATCACTTAACCCTTACAAATAAATGCAAGTGCTTCAGTCAACACACACACACACCCAACAAAAAGGCCACGCCTGCCTGGCATAAATAATGAGACACTAAAAGAAATACGAAATCACACAACATAGGTGATTGATTCCGTTTTGTATAAAACCGAGTAAAACAACTAGTTTTAGTATCAATCACAGATTGTCTAATCAAACCTAAACAACCAACACAAATTTAACAAAATGTTCAAATTCGTAAGTTTTATTAAATATTGAATTGTGGTGATCAGGATACTAATATTAAATCAAATTTGTGTATATTTTTTAGATCGCTGTTTGCTTCTTCGCTGTCTTGGCCGTGGCTGCCGCTAAACCCGGAGTTGTTACTCCTTTGGCTTATAGTTCTCCCCTGGCTTACACCTCACCTTTGGCTTACTCTTCTCCCTTGGCTTATAGCGCTCCTTTGACTTATGCCTCTCCTGCTGCTGCTGCTGTTGTTGGTCATGCTGCCTATGTTGCTCCTTATGCCAGCAGCTATAATGCTCATAGCATTGCCCACTCCGCTGCCTTCCCTGCCGCCTATGCTGCTGCTCCAGTTGTAGCTGCTCATCATGCTTTTGCCGCCCCAGTTGCCACTCCTTTCGCCGCTCCTCTTTTGTTGAAGAAGTAAATTTAGAGAATGTAAATTTGAATAAATGAGACAGATGTGATGATAATTTGAAGACGAATATAATTTTGTATTTATTTGTGGGGGTATTTTTGAAAGTCGAGTATTCTGTAGTAGATTTTGTGTAAATTGGCTTTCGAAACGGGGATCTATACAAATTACCAAACTAAATTAAAAATGCTTATAAGTTGTGCCCGTTTGCGGTTTTCTTGTAGAAATATCTATGCTAGCGTATTTCTTATATGCCATTTTTATGAAATGAAATCGAGCTCCGCTTGTATAACATGAATAAAAATACAAAACTTTATTTCCATTTTACAACCTACAAGTAAGGGGGTGAAGATGTGAGAAATCTAGATAACTGAAACAGGAATCGATTCCTGGATCTCTCAAATAATAGTCGCACGTTCTAACTATCATGCCACAACAGGTCCCCAGTTATAAAATATTTAGCAAATAATCACATATTTTTTTTTTTGCTTTCAAATGAAATATTCGTCATTAAATAATTGTCTGTTGAGTTATGCTAGGTTAGTCGTAAAAATCTATGTAAGATTTTTGTCGGTGCCACCACCCAAAAATGATAAGTCATTGCAGATTTTAGGATAGCCAAAGTTGGAGCTCGATTGATGTATGTCAAACCGTGCCGCTTTGGACTTAAAGCTTGTTAGCTCCTACAGCCAAGATTGGGGGGGGGGCATAACTCAAGAACGACTAGTTCAATTATTTTGATCCGATTTTGACTTTGATCCGAAATTAAAAAATTTGCCTAAAAACACTTAAGGTTGTAATAAGGTGTGAAGAAGGCACAGCAAAGGGTGCTGATGAGATAGTTTGGCAACTATCTAAATAGCTATCCGCCCTGCCAGCTGTCAACATAATCCATTTTACACAACTCTTGTAAAATAAATTCTATTAGCAATAATAGAGATAGATAAAAAATCCATAACCTGAAAAAGTGTCAAGTCTTACAACTTTCACGTAATGCGACATAGCAAAATGAGAAATGAAAAGCTCATGAAAATCGATTATCGCGTTTCTCTTTTATTTACAATTCAGTGAATGTATCTCATTTTGGAATATATAAGTTTTTTCCCATACAGGATATATGGGAGGAGGGCGTGTCCTTTGAGATAATTTGATATAATTCAATAATTTTAAATTCTTAAATTTCGTATTTTTATTTCATCAAAATTGGACTAGTCGTTCTTGAGTTATGGCCCCCAAACATGGCTTGAGAAGCTTAAAAGCTTTAAAGGGTTAAGACACTCCAATCGTGTTCAAACTTTGGCTATCCTAAAATCTGCAAAGACATCATTTTTTAGGGATAGCACCGACAAAATTCGGAATTTTTTTCCCCATATAACTTCCGTGCACCCTAATGCAGACGACTTTTAAATTTGCTGTTGAGAAGGTCAAGTGAAGTTCTATAACCAGCAAGGAAGTTTCAGTCGGTAAACCCGACTTACATATACCATTACCCTCAATAAAACATACAATTTTCTAGTATATTGTTATTATTACTCGATTTCTAAAGTGGGCGGAGTGTTACTATTGTATAGGAGATACCAGAAGGGCGTGGCTGGACTTCAAATTTTTTTACCTAAATTTTCTTTCGAAAGTTATCGTGCGTACCAGCAGGACAGCCAGACAGACAGAAAGACAGACAGAAAGACGGACATGGCTCTAACGATATTACCGTAAATATCAGAGATGGTAAAGATTCATAAATTCAATTCTAATTGAAACAATTAAACTTAAATTAAGGTTCTGAATGAATAACCCGTATACAAAATGAATGTTGCCGTAAAAAAATAACAGAATTTTCACTTTCTTAATAACAGCTCATCCGGTTGAATTGTATAGGAGTATTAGAAAGGGTGTGAAACCTGGCCGTGACATTTTGATTAATACTCGCGACTGTCATGCGGAAGATCAGTGGCTTGATTCCTGCCTCCGGTCATCTATCTTTTTCTCTCATTTCCGGCCCCCTCGATGTTGTCGACAGCAACACCGCAATACTGCTAAATGCGCAGTACAACATTTTTCATCTCATTGATTTGGGACTCAATTCTGAGAACTGCAGGTGAAAATAGCCCCAAAAAGAAGAAGTTCTGCATCATTCGTTTTTTCAAGTTACATGCCATAAAAATTTAATATCGATTTGAAGTTAGTAAGTATCGTAGAGGGGAATTTGTCACTATTTTGTTTGACATAACTCGAGAACCAGCCGATGTAGCAAATTTAAAAAAATATAGAATTACAATTCCTTTATAAAACGTTTCCCTACATAAGCAACAATTTCACTTTTCCATTCATCTAATGCTTTTGAACAGGGTTTTTTTTGTAGCAGTTACAATAAAACTGTCGTACTCCGTGGCGTATGATTTACGTGGAATATTATTTATGATAATTATTAGGGATGTAAGGAATATTCTTTAGCGAGTGCGAATGCAAATGCGAATATTGGAATATTTTTTTTTTGCGAAAGCGAATGCGAATGCGAATACTTATTTTTGGTTTTTGCGAATGCGAATGCGAAAGCAAATATTCCAAAATTGTTTAGCGAATGTCAAAAAATGGTTTCGTAATCGAATAATTTAGTTTCATTCCTACTGTCTGCCTTTTCAAATAAAAATATGTATTCCAGTTAAGTAATTAAACATAAAATATTTATTTCAAAGTAAAACAAAAACAAAAACATATATAATTCTTAGAATTTCACGGCCTTATTCATAAAAACTTATAAGAGGTTTATAAACCATTTTTAAGCAATTTTCGGGAAAACAATATTCATAAACGATTCACATCTTCAATAAGTTAAAGTAGGGTTGTCTCTACTTTAAGCATGCTATAACTTGACGTTTGTACAATTTATTGCATATTTATGAATTTGAGATCTTTATTTTGAGTTTTTCGGCATTTTTCCTATTGAAAAGAGTATTTGCATGCATTCATTGTGTAGGCAATTTTCTTCTTAATCATTGCGCACATAGAAAAGTATCTAAATAGACACTTTTCATTCATGAAAACCATTTTGAAAAATATTTCTCCAAAATTCTTCAAAAATAATTTGTAAATAATGAAATAATATTCGTGATGTATAAACAATCAAAACAAGGAGACAATGTAATCGGTATCCGATTATAATTTTAACATGAGGAAAAGAAAATCAAATTTTTTAATATAATTTTTACTTTAACGTCTTTCTTATCATCATGAGAATCGTAGTCAATGAAAAATTGTGCTACATTAGTGTTTTAGTTATTATAAGTGCAAATACATATTTGGTATCCGATTATAAAGCTTTTGTATCCGATTATAAAGCTGTTTTTGAGCATCATTAACGACCAATAACAGTCGGCGTTGCCACCTGAACACATAAAGCTAAAGTACTGATAAAAAACGTTTATGAATACAATTTCTTATTAAAGGTTTGTTAGAGCTAAAGAATACTTTACCTAGAGAACGCTTCATACCTACTTTAGAAATTTTTTATGAATATGGCCGTCAGTCTTTAAGGTAACTAAACAATAATTTTATTTACTTTCGAAAACTTTGACGTATTCAGTATTCAAAGTTTAGTAGAGCCAAGTTGTATTTAACAAAAAGAAGCTTCGCCGCTTTTTCGCTATGCAATCTAGTTCTTAGTGGATAATAGATAAGTCCGGCTCCACTAAACAACTGTTCGCTGGGGACAGTTCCCGGAGGCGTAGCTAAGAACTGGCGTGCCAAAGGTACTAACTTTTGGTAATTCGAGCTGTTTCGTTTCCACCACAATAAAGGATCTTCTGAAATGTGATTTTTTTCTCTTTATCGTATTAAGCTAACAATTTTTTTTTTTGCATGAGAGACTGTATTTAAGAAATTTTCTATGAATTTCTATGTCGATTGAAAAAGCAAGTATTGAAAATTTTTTTGCGAATGCGATTGCGAATATTGAAATATATATTTATACGAATGCGAATGCGAAACCGAATGTACAGAACGATGCGAATAATTCGCATATGCGAATGCGAACGTTCGTTACATTCCTAATAGTTATACACCACCATATAACAAAAAAGCCCAAAACGTGCCAAATTCCACTAAACGATACTTACAAACTTCAAATCGATATTAAATTATTATGACATGTAACTTTACAAAACAAATGATGCAGAACTTTTTCTTTTTGGGGCTACTTTCACGTGCAGATCTCAGAATTGAGTCCCAAAATCATGTGTTGTACTGTGTTGTTCATTATGTTGTAACATTACAATATCAAATACCTGTGCGTGACATGTAAAATATATACGAGTATTCTGTCCACTAATGTGAGTGTTAAAGTTTATTTACAAATAAGTACACTTTTGCTTCGAAATGACTTCCTCAATACATACGGAAATAAAATTTGAAAAACCGCTGTAAATTTTCCAAATAAACCATTAAATTTAGTGTTACTGCCTAACACAATGCTCCACAAGGATACATTGCTGCACATATATTTCACCCACATTTTGCTAATTTCATTATACATAATTCCGTGAAACACTTAGCAAGACAAAAATGCACGACCATTTATATGAAATGCCTTCAAATATGCTAATAACCCTACAGCTGAGTTGACAAAAGAAACCACTTCCATATATAAAAGGTCATAATTTTGCTTATCTACTACTATTAATATGTAAAAACCCATTCTCCCAATATTAGCAACTAATTCAATTGTTGGGTAGTCCAACTACATAATGACCCTTACTTGCGTTATGAATTTAATTGTATCGTTTAGCACTTACCCCACCTGCTTGGCATAACTAATGAAGAAGCAAAAGCAGCAAAAGTTTTGTATAAAACAGTAAACACTTTGAGGTTTAGGTATCAATCACAGATTGTCCAATCAACCCTAAACAACCAAAACAAATTTAACAATATGTTCAAATTCGTAAGTTTTACTAATATCGGTGTGTGTTGAACAAGGAAACTAATATTGAATCTAATTTGTGTATATTTTTAGATCGCTGTTTGCTTCTTCGCTGTCTTGGCTGTGGCTGCCGCTAAACCCGGTGTTGTTGCCCCTTTGGCCTATAGCTCTCCCCTGGCTTTCACCTCGCCTTTGGCTTACTCTTCTCCTTTGGCTTATAGCGCTCCTTTGACTTATGCCTCTCCTGCTGCTGCTGTTGTTGGCCATGCTGCCTATGTTGCTCCTTATGCCAGCAGCTACAATGCCCACACCATTGCTCACTCTGCTGCTTTCCCTGCCGCTTATGCTGCTGCTCCAGTTGTAGCTGCTCACCACACTTTCGCCGCTCCCCTTTTGTTGAAGAAGTAAATCAGAGAATGTGATTTTGAATAAATAAGACTGATGTGATAATGATTTGAAAACGAAAATAATTTTGGTTTATATTGTTATTTGGGATGTGCGACAAAATTATTGTTAGAAAATTGTATTCCAGCTTCTAACTGATGGTGTTAGATTTGAGAATAATTCAACATTCAATTACTGATTAATTGAATCTACATAAGTACATAATGGAAATACCGTGAAGAGAAACTGTTTAGTTGTGAGTAATTTTCATTTGGGAAGAAATTGGTAATGGTGTAAAGGTTGAGGCCATAAACTCTCTAATATTTATTTATATGGATAACTAGTAAGGTGATTATTTTATTAGACTTTGTACCACAAAACAGGGGAGTTGGTGAGAGGTGGACGTTACTTTTAGTTTTATACAATTCTATTTTTTGTCAATTATTTTTTTCCGAAATGTTTCGCTTAGAGAACAGAAGCTTGCATAACAAATTTCAGATCGATATTTCCTAACCTACGACTGTAATTGCGGTGGCAGTTAGGCGGACTCCACAAAAAAAGGGGTTTGTATAAGTTTGTATAAGATAAGAGGTGGGAGTAATTTTTGACCGACCTTGCTCATCTTAGAAAGTAGCCTCTGCTTAGAGCGTACAAAATGTCAGCTATATACCTCTTAAAATACGGCTGCAATCGCAAGGACAGACACCAAAAAGGGAGAGTTTGTATCGGAGGTGAGAGTAGTTTTTGACCGATTGGTCTCATCTTAATACTTAACCTCCGCTTAGAGTAGGGAAGCTTGAATACAAAATTTCACTCGATTGCTCTTAAACTACAGCTGTAATCGTAGGGACAGACCCCAAAAAAGGGTATTTGGTATGGGAGGTGAGAGTAGTTTTTGACAGATCGGGCTCATCTTAGAACTCAACCTCAATTTTTTTTTTTTTTTTTTTTATTTATTTTGAATTAAATGCTTAATATACATATACATAATTTTATTTTGCCTCAGCGCCGAAAGGCATTATAGAGGCTTAAAGGCAACTTATCGCGACATACATTCACGCTATAATTCAAATAACTCTATATGTAACTGTTTATAAAATTTATTTAAAATATCTAAAATTAACTATTATCAAATGATAGAAGTATTTCAACATTCTGTAATATATGTTGTTTTAGTTCCCTATTAAAGGAAATTAGGGCAGCAAATCTTGCATACAAAATGTCAGCTTGATTGCACTTGAGTTACTACTGTAATCGCGGGGAATCGCATTTGAACACCCCCAAAAAGAGGGATTTCGTATGGGAGGTGAGAGAAGTTTTTGACAATCGGTCTCATCTTACTACTCAATCTCTGCTTAGTGTTGAGAAGCTTGCATACAAATCGTCATAAAATCGTTTTTCTGATTCGTAAAAGAATCGTCTTTTGGATTCGTAAAAGAATCGTTTTTTTCGATTCGAGAACGAAGGTGGATTTTCTTCCTCTCGCGATTGAATCGCGTTACGTTGAATCGTTGGCGAGCATCGTTTTCGAATAAAATGCAAATGATATATGATTCGAGTATGCAGTTTTACTATACGTGGTCATTACTATCATTTGTATATAGTTTTGTTCATGGGACATAAATGGTGTCGCACGCTGCCTTATACTTGGCATTGGGTATAAGATTTCAATAACGAAAATTACTTTTTAGTGAATCAAACCTGGTTTTAGAGTTACAGTTTGTTCCCAAAACGTATGGAACAACTTTGCCCGACTTACATATACCATCACCCTCAGTAAAATAAAAAAATTGCTATTACATTGACATTATTACTCGATTTCAAAAGTGGGTGGAGTGGTAAATTTGTATGGGAGGTGCTAGAAGGGGCGTGTCTAGACTTCTAGGTTTATCCTCCAAAACTTTATCCTGTTATAGCTTTACTAAATACAGAGTTTGGGCACGATAGTGTTGGATGTATTGATATTATTACTCCATCTCTGAAGTGGGCGGAAAGGTACATTTGTATGGGAGGTCCCATAAGGGGCGCCGCTAGACTTCCAATTTTTTCTCCCAAACTTTGTCCTGTTATAACTTAATGAAATACAGAATTGGGGCACGATCGTGTCGAGAATATTGATATTATTACTCCATCTCTAAAGTGGGCGGCGTGGTACATTTGTATGGGAGGTACCAGAAGGGGCGTGTCTAGACATCCAGATCTTTTCTTCAAAACTTTATCCTATTATAGCTTTACTAAATACAGAATTTGGGCACGATCGTGTCAAGTGTATTGATATTATTATTCCATCTCTAAAGTGGTCGGAAAGGTACATTTGTATGGGAGGTACCAGAATGGGCGTGTCTAGACTTCCAGATTTTTTCTCCAAAACTTTATCCTGCTTGAACTTTACTAAATACAGAATTTGGTCACGATCGCGTTAGTTCTAATAATAATATTAATCGATTTCTACAGTGGGCGGTACCAGATATGTGTGGGAGGTACCAGATGGGGCGTTGGTAGACTTCAGTTTTTTTTCTCAAAAACTGTATCCTGCTATAGCTTTACTAAATTAAGAATTAGGGTACAAGCGCGATGGATTTATTGATATTATTACTCCATATCAAAAGTGGGCGGAAAGGTGAATTTGTGTGGGAGGTACCAGAAGGGGCGTGGCTAGAATTCCAATTTTTTCCAAAACTTTATCCTGTAATAGCTTTACTAAGTACAGAATTTGGGTACGATCCCGTTGGGTGTATTGATATTATAACTCGATTTCTAAAGTGGGCGGAATGATGTATTTGTATGGGAGTAACCAGAAGGAGCGGAGCCATGTAGCCCATTTGCAATACCGTAAGTAGTTTTGGGGAAATATTAACTCGTGCAAAATTTCAAGACATTTGCTTGCGTCTTTCGAAAGTTGTCGTGCGAACCAGCCGGACAGCCACCAGAAAGACAGACAGACAGACGGACATGGCTCAAACGACTTAAAAAGTCATGAATCGAGTCAAAAGTCACTCCTTCTATGTGTTACACTTTTGGGTCGTATCAAATGATATATACCCTCATCTCTAAGGGTGATGGTATAAAAATACCGTATAAGAATACCCTAGTATATATAATTCTACCAGAAAAGCACAAAAACGGACACAAATTTAATAATTTTTAAAATTTAATAACATTTAAGATCCCCAACAAAAAACAAATTCTTCTAATTCTATTCCGAAATTCACCTAACCCTATTATGAAAAACATGACCATATAAAATCCCCTTCTAAAAATAAAAACATAATAAATTTCGTCTTCAAATTATCATCACATCAGTCTCATTTATTCAAATTCACATTCTCTGATTTACTTCTTCAACAAAAGGGGAGCAGCGAAAGGAGTGGCAACTGGGGCAGCGAAAGCGTGGTGAGCAGCTACAACTGGAGCAGCGGCATAGGCGGCGGGGAAAGCGGCAGAGTGGGCAATGCTATGGGCATTGTAGCTGCTGGCATAAGGAGCAACACAGGCAGCACTACCAACAACAGCAGCAGCAGGAGAGGCATAAGTCAAAGGAGCGCTATAAGCCAAGGGAGTAGAGTAAGCCAAAGGCGAGGTGTAAGCCAAGGGTGAGCTAAAAGCCACAATACCGGGTTTAGCGGCAGCCACAGCCAAGACAGCGAAGAAGCAAACAGCGATCTAAAAATATACACAAATTTGATTTAATATAAGTTTCCTTTTCGTCGCAATTAGGTATTAGTAAAACTTACGAATTTGAACATTTTGTTAAATTTTAATTGGTTGTTTAGGGTTGATTAGACAATCTGTGATTGATACTAAAACCACTAGTGATGCACTGTTTTATACAAAATTCATTGTTATTACGTGTAGTTTTTGGATTTTCATTAGTAATGCCAGTCAGGTAACTACTCTAACAGAAAAACTGTCGTTTATAAACAGTAATGGTTTCGTGTGTAGTTGGGTAGCGTAAAGAGTCATTGAATGTTTTATATTATATACTAAGTGTATATATAGCACATCATGACCTTTCGCATATGAAATGTATTCTTTTTCTAACATAGCTGTAGTATTTAAAAAACTTTAAGGGATTTTTTAAAAGAACCTAAAATAGTAATAATACTCTAAAATAATCTAGAATTATATTGTATAACACTATGACACAATTTGAGGGTCATTGTCTCGGGGGTGAACCAAACCAATTTCAAACGATAGTATTTGACCTCAGTAAAAGCTATTTGTAGAAGCTATTTGTCTTCGGTGACTCTTAGTGAAATTTTCCGGAGAATATTTCTATCGAAGATTCTAAGCCTTGACCGCCGTTCAAAGTTGACTTTTAAACAGTTTTTCAAAATTGGGCCAAAAATGTCCCATACGGGTGGGAGCTATAGGGTTAAAATATTCCATGAAAATATTCCCCTGATTGTTTTAGCATAGGTCTCTGAAGACAAGAAATACCCTAAAAGTATTTTAATAGATGATTTTTCATATTCTTTGAATCGACTTTTGACCAAAAAAATCAAACTTCTAAATGGTATTTAGGGTTTTGTTACTGAGGTTAAATGCTATTGTTAGATATTGGTTTTGTTCACTCCCGAAAAAGTGTGTTGCACTCTTTGCTCAAAAATAGATATTTTAATGTTCCATTAACATTTCATTTTGATTTTATTTTGAAACCTTTGACTCATACAGGCTATTTGTCTTCGGTGACTCTTAGTGTGATTTTCCGGAGAATATTTCAATTGAAGATTCTAAGCCTTGACCTCCGTTCAAAGTTGACATATAAACAGTTTTTCAAAATTGGGCCAAAAATGTCCCACACGGGTGGCAAATAAAGGGTTGAAATGTTCCGAGGAAATATTCCCCCGAATGTTTTAGTATAGGTCTTCGAAGATACGAAATACCCCAAATGTACTTTTATAGATGATTTTTCATATTCTTTGAATCGACTTTTGACCAAAAAATTCAAACTTCAAACCACTGTAAAAAAAATTTGTGACGTAGTGGAGCAAAATTTAGTTTAGGGTTTTGTTACTGACGTCAAATTCTATTGTCTTATATTGGTTTGGTTCACCCCCGAAAAAGTGTGTTGCACTGTGTAATTAATAAGTTTAACAATCGCTTAGTCGAACAGGCACCACAAAGTTCGATCATGACGATATTTATATTATCAGTATTTTAGCAGTATTGTGGACATTGTGCTGATGCGGTAAATATGTGCGCATGGAGAAAGGGTTTGGTTGCACTCACCTAATTTAATTTTAAGTGCGCGAATTACCCATTCACAAAATATATATGTTATTTTATAAATCGCAAAAATTAGGCGGTGAGAATAATATCATATAAAATATTGATATAAATTGGAATATGAAGAAATCTGAAACAAATTTTTTTCAACATTTTAAGTAGATTAATATCACATTAAAATATTAATAATGTCTTTCAAAATTTTTTTTCCCCGGAATATAAAACAAAGTGGACTATAAATTAGTGAAAATAATATAAATAAAAATATTTTAAAACGTTTAGTAACAGCTGGACATTTAAAGCACTCGATTAAATTGATGATCCTTTTGGTAGATTGGCAATATTTCTTAAGAGTACAATAGATCCCAGTTATCAATTAAATTTTGACCAAATTTACCGGTTGCATTGTAAAAAGTAACACAAAATATATATTCATATTAATTTTTTTTATTTAATTAGTGTTCAAGAAGATTGATTTTAAATAAAAAATTTTTTTAATTAAATTACAATAAAAAAGCATAAACATTTAAAAAAATAGTTTTCTTATAGGTTTTATTCCAACAAAAACTTTATAATAATAAATTTAAAGAGAAATTATATCCAATATTGTGGAAACTAGCCATGGATTATTGAGAAGATTAATAAATTTAAATTATTGCGTTGTTGTCATCGGAATATGTTCAAAATTAAGTGGAGAATTCTTATTTTGTTCACAATGGATTTGCATTTTTGATGTTTAAAAACTTTTAATAATAGATTTTTTGCTACAATAATATTTATTCTGCACATGACCTATATCAAATATGGGCAATTCCATTGGAACTGGTGTGACCATTTTACTCACATATTTTGTTTTAATTCATAAATAGATAATTTAATATTTAAAAAAAAGCTGTGATTACCAAAATGCTGTGATAAAACATTTAGTAACAGGTGGACACTGAAAGCACTTGATTTCTGCTCAGAATGTCCATTAGAAGACAACGACGGGTGTGTCCTTAGGAATTTAAGTTTTTACAAAAATATAACTTTCTGGTTAAATTTTGTAAAATTTTCCGCAGAAAGTCCACAATTATTGTGATGTAGGTAATTGTTTATATTGTTATTGATTGTATTAAGTACTAACTGTTCGCAAAAAACTACTTTTTCTAAATAAAAAATCTTTTAGAAAATAAGACGAATGTGACACCATTTTACGGCGGGTGTAAAAAAAAACTCCAAAAGTATTATATAACAAACATAAAGGTAAACATATAAGAAAATAATAAAACTTATATTTATTCCTTATCTGTACTATCGTATACATCATCATAAGAGTGGGTCAATTTTGTTCTTCTTCAAGCGGTTATCAAAATCGTAATCTACGACGAATTCTAAGAAAATTTGTCAAAGAAACCATTGGTCTAAAATCAAAATCGAGCAGCCGGTTATTAACGAGAAACTGTTCGTATTGGGGAAAAAATCCACAACAAGCCCCGCAACTGCCCGGAATCGTCCCTAGGGGGTTTAATTTGGTAACCAACCACCAGTCATTTTTCCCACCTAACATTTTTCCTGAGCATTTCTACCCCTCATCTTCACTCCCTAAGGGGGCTTCCATACAAAAATCAAATTTTCAAACAATTTGCTCCCACTGCTCTAACTGCCCTAAAGCAGCCTCTAGAGGAGTCAAATGTATGACTGACCCCCCAATATTTTTGCAACCCCACAGTTTCTCAAAACATATATATCCTCTATTTTTAAACCGTAATGTGATTTCCATACAATTTTTTTTATTTAAATTTTTTTAAATTAAAGCGGTTGGAGCTTCCATGGTGCATCCTAGAGGGGTAAAATAAATGAACAACCCCACTAGTTATACCTTCCTAACATTTTTCTTTAACATACCTATTCAAAAGCAATAGGTATGTTCAGGCCTTTACCATGGCCAGTAGCAAAAATAAATTAATGTTAATCATATTTAAGAAAACCTACACATTGTGTGGCTTATGGCAGTCTTCTTTTTTACCCAGGGACGGGTGTGACCAAATGTTTTGTGTAACTAAATACACAAATATTTAAATAAATGTTCAAAAAATTTCACTACATTAAACTACTAAATTTGTTATTGTTGGAAAGAATAAAAGTTTTATCATGTAAAGTAACAATTTTATTAATCTCTTGTCATATTTACGGGGACGGGTGTGACACAAAATTTGTATATTTATATGAACTCATAACACTTTTATTATTAAACATATAAAACCTAAACATTATGAGAAAGCAAACAGAAGTTTTGTCTTTCCGGAGATAAATGGTTTTACTTATCAAAATAAATGGAATATTAGAAAATGTTAATGTAAGTCCTAGCGTATGAAGATGGAGATGAGAGTGTTCGTTATATGCTCATTTCAAACTGTTGCCAAATTGATAAAATTAAAACAATTTTTTTTTTCATTTGTCCATAATTGTTGTTCTCTTGTACATATTATTTGAGCGATTTTTGTTTAAAATATGGAATAATAGTTTTTCAAGTATAGGACCGTTTTACGTGGAATTGCCCATATGTATCTCAATCTGTTATTTTATTAGCACATCTAGTTTTTAAATCGAAAACATCTGCTAATAACCAAGACTGTATTCGACGGTTTTAGCCTAATTCGGACTTGAGGGATCGAACTGAATCATTAGTTTTTTGAGTTACGGTATTATAAAATTTTTTTTTTTATTATTTTTTTTACTTTGGTTAAAGTTTTAAAAGGTTAAATAGATTTTCCACAAGCTATTGTTGGGTTTTCGGATAAGCTTGACTTATTTAAAACAACTATGTCGAAGACGGCATATCCTAAAAATCCAACTATAGTCTGCGAATATCGATTTAAGTTCATAAGCGCCTACCCTTAAGAAAAAAATAGTTTTCATAAGATCAATTTCCCATTTTTAATGAAATTTCGAAAAATTTCTCCCATTTCTATTTCGAACTCGACTGTCGAAAACTCTACCATATTTAATACTCAGTACAAATGAAAACATAATTAATTTCGTCTTCAAATTATCATCACATCAGTATCATTTATTCAAATTCACATTCTCTGATTTACTTCTTCAACAAAAGGGGAGCGGCGAAAGGAGTGGCAACTGGGGCGGCGAAAGCGTGGTGAGCAGCTACAACTGGAGCAGCAGCATAGGCGGCAGGGAAGGCAGCAGAGTGGGCAATGGTGTGAGCATTGTAGCTGCTGGCATAAGGAGCAACATAGGCAGCACTACCAACGACAGCAGCAGCAGGAGAGGCATATGTCAAAGGAGCGCTATAAGCCAAAGGAGATGAGTAAGCCAAAGGCGAGGTATAAGCGAAGGGAGAGCTATAAGCCAAAGGAGCCACAACACCGGGTTTAGCGGCAGCCACAGCCAAGACAGCGAAGAAGCAAACAGCGATCTGTAAATTGTAATAAATTAGATTTGATATTAGTTTCCTTGATCATTACTCATCGATATTAGTAAAACTTACGAATTTGAACATTTTGTTAAATTTGTTTTGGTTGTTTAGGGTTGATTGGACAATCTGTGATTGATACTAAAACTAGTAGTTTAACTCTTATTTATATAAAACGCCAAACACCTCTTGTCGTATAATAACACTTAGCTGATGTACCTTCATTAGCTATGCCAGTCAGGTGCAGCAAATGCTAACCATAGCGCGTACTTTAATTCATAACGAGTAAGGGTCAGTAGGTAGTTTGATTGCCCAAAAATTACAACAACTGCTTATTTTTGGTTTTTAATATCGCTATGGAAAAAATCTAGAAGGTAATGTTAGCAGTACTAAGGTTCACAATGAAAATAAAGAGTCATTGAGATGACTGGCTAGTTTTAAGGTTACGTACGTGAATAATGTACAATACTGGCAACAGTCAACAACTTCTGTTTTCCCAAAGTATTCCCCATTGAAATAGTTTAAAAACGTTTTGTTTTTATGAACCATTTAAAGTGCTGCTGAATTACATTTGTCACTTAAAATATTGGAACTAAGTATTTTACAAAAATTGGCAGGTTTTCGGATTGGTTTTACGAGTATTTAATTATGGAAATTAATTATGGAATAAAAATATTTGTTCATGTTCCTACAATGTTTAGAATGTTCTTACCCAATAGCAAAGAGAGAGTAAAGAGTTATAGCCTTTTTACACCGGAATGCATTTAACATATTTTTGCATTATTTCGCATCTTTGAAAGATGCTGCCAAAATGCTAAACTTTTTACTTGTATTTTGTTATAAGAAAGATGTAAACATATTTTCGCATTCATGAAAGATGCAGAAAAATGCACAGAATTGTACTCTAAAAAGCTGAATTCAGTAATGTTGATCCGGCAACCAATATTTTCGATGTTTGTTTACATTTATCGGAAAAAATGCCAAACATGGGCGGACATAAAATTTCTATTTTTGCCAAAATATAATAAAATGTTTATTCTAATTAGTTAAAAGCATTCGAGCTTTGTGGAATACTGCCTCCGAAACAATGTTAATAGGTTTGTGGCAGGAAAATATTGCAGGTTTACAAGGCGAATGGAAAAATGTGTGAGCCAGACAACAGCTCACCAGACAATATGCGAAACTGCAGTGTAAAACCACTTTTTAGCTTTTCGCATTTTCAGTTGAAAATGTGAAATGCTTTTTTGGTGTAAAAAGGTTATTATATTTAAGAGCAGAAATCTCGGAAATCTATTATTTTACCATAATAACTCAAAGAAAAATGGGGTAATTGCTGTATGTTGGTAGTCGGTTGATAGGCTGGCCTTTGTACTAATTGACTAAAACTAGTTTTGTCAACAAAAAAGCACTTAAATTTTTCAGAAACAGATACTAAAGTAAAATTTTGATCTTTTTAGTGAACATTGTTGAAAGTTTATTAACAGGTCAACCGGAAATATGCACTAAAAAACGGGTTTAATCCCCTAAAATATGCCCTGAAAAAAGCGAAATATGCTTTTAAAATAATAAAATATGTTCTTCAGATCAACAAAAATATGCTAAAAAAAAAAATTAAGTCACACAAATTTTCTTGTTCTACATCATTTAATGTACTTGGGACCTTAAAAATGGTTTTATAATTGTTGGCATAGTAATTAACTGATTCAAGCCATGTTCCAAAACGTGTACTTATAGTTATAGGTTCTCAATGTGCATGAGCAATACATGGCACATGCGTCACTTTGGGATAAAATGAGTGAGCAATACATGTCACAAAAATGCTACCATAGCTTTTGCAGCCTTTACTATGTATGGAGCTGCATGCGCCACAAAGAGCAAAATATTATCTTATTTAAGTTGACGTCCAGATTTTTGATGGCGTCGTCACACAGTCGAGTTATTGTCTATGCAGTCAATGTATACAATGTATATATAAAATATATTTATATATTTAATATATAAAACACGATCGACTAAAACTAACAAACAAACAGTTTAAAATATTTAACAAATGTATAGTATACAAAAATGTATACAAATGTATAGTATACATTGGTTAAATATTTTAAACTGTTTGTTTGTTAGTTTTAGTCGATCGTGTTTTATATATTAAATTTACGTTAAGTGTATCAAATGATACATCAAATTCGGCTTACGATCAGAAAAAGGTTTTTTATTGTTTGATATATATATTCAGTTCGAAATATTTATTTCGAACAACTGTTTCAGCAGGATTCTTCTCCGGATTTCTAGGCTGACATTATTTGCTTTGTTGATGGCGGAGCCTAGGTAGACAAAATTATCTACCACCTCGAAATTATAGTTGTCAACGTTCACGCAGTTTCCCAAACGAGTAGATTCTTTGTTCGTTGAAACTAATAACTTCGTTTTGTCCTCGTTCACCGTTAGGCCCATTTTTGCTGATTCCTTCTGTATACTTGAGAAGGCTGCAGTCACATCCCGCAGTTTTCGACCGATAATATCTACGTCATCAGCGTACGCGAGTAGCATGTGGCTTTTGTTGAATATAGTGCCACTCGTGTTTACTGCAGCTTTTCTCATTATCATCTCCATCACAATGTTGAAGAGATCGCACGATAGGCCGTCGCCTTGTTTTAGGCCTCGTCTGGTATAGAATGGCTCCGTAAGGTCCTTGCCAATCTTCACTGAAGACTTCGTGTCAGTCAGCGTCATTCCGCAAAGACGTATCAGCTTCGCTGGAATACCAAACTCAGCCATGGCTTCAAGTAATTTCTGCCGTAACGAGCTGTCGAAGGCAGCTTTATAGTCGACAAAAAGATGGTACGTGTCGATCTGTTTCTCTTGGGTCTTTTCCAGGATTTGCCGAAGTGTGAAAATCTGGTCAGTTGTTGATTTTCCAGGTCTAAAGCCACACTGATAAGGCCCGATCAGGTTGGATAACACTGGCTTTAGTCTTTCACATAGCACACTCGATAGGACCTTATATGCGATGGGTAATAGGCTGATCCCGCGGTAGTTGGAGCACACACTTGGATCACCTTTTTTCAGCACAGGACATAATACGCTTACATTCCAATCGTCGGGCATGCACTCTTTAAGCCAAACCGTGCGCAGGAGCTGGTGCATGCTCGTTATCAACTCCTCGCCACCGGACTTGAAGAGCTCTGCGGGCAGACCGTCGGCACCGGCTGCTTTGTTGTTTTTCAGCCGCGATATTGCTCTTCTTACCTCGGCTTGACTTGGTGGTGGGCAATCTATGCCGTCGTCGACAATTGGCGTGAAAACTTCACGTACGCTGCCTTCTGGAACCAGCAGTTGCTGGAAGTGTTCTCTCCATATGTGCAGCACACTCTGCGTATCCGTGACCAGATTTCCATCACTGTCCTTACAGGTGGGGAGGCCATTACCGTATCCATTTGCTCTTACTTTCTGGTAAAATTTTCGGGCCTCACCTCTATCCCTGTATCGCTCTATATCCTCGTTCTCCCGTTCCTTCATCTGACGTTTTTTTCGGCTAAATAGCTGTCTCGCACGTTTTACTTTCTCCTTATGCCGTACCCTAACAGCACGGGTTACAATTGGCTGTAGCGTTGCCATATAAGCAGCAGACGCTATGCGACATTCTTCATCGTACCAGTATTCGTCTGAGCGCCGCTTTTCATATCCTAGCACGGTTGTGGCGGCGGTTGCCATGGAATGCGCAATATGCTGCCACTGTGTATCGGGAACGTCAGAAGTAGAGGCGTTGTGTCGTAAAAGTTGGGAGAGTTGGTCGGAGTAGGCAGTAGCTATCTCTGGGGTTTGCAGCTTCGCGATGTCCAGCTTTCTTTGTGTTTGGTTACGTGCGTTTTTTGCTCTGCTCAATCTTGTGCGAACCTTGGCTGCAACCAGGTAATGATCCGAGCCAATATTAGCACCACGGATCACACGCACGTCCATGACACTAGATGCATGCCTGCCATCAATTACCACATGATCAATTTGATTTTTGGTGTTTTGATCGGGGGATAGCCAAATCCTTCAAATCATTTTCCTTAATATTGTAAATAATATTTTGAATAAGTTAAACGAAACCGAAGTTAAGTTAATAAACAAAAAAAAAACCTAAAATAAGTCTTGTCACCATCTACCTCTCTCAAGCGGTGAGCACCAAACTTTCTCCCAATAAAACTTCTATGTAATTAATTTTTGAATTTATTTATATATAAAATTTTTTGACTTTTTTATGTTTTGTTTATTTATTGAACAAGAACGCACGTGAAAAGCAAGATTTTTTAACGTTTTTTTTAGGAACGAAAAATAAATGGGAAAAGTATGAAATATTTTGCATATTTTTTAAAAAATATGCTCTAAAATATATTTTCTTAAAAATATGCTTAAAAAGAACATATTTTTAAAAATATGCTCTTAAAACCAAAATATGCTAAAATATGACGTTATGGGTAAAATATGCTCTAACAAATAGGTGTCAAAGCACTTGTAAGAGTATGAAACATATAAATACTATACCCATTTGTTGATATCTCGTTCTAAAAAATACATGCTTTTGCATATTTCAGGTTGCCTTGCTTGTTACAAATATGTATTTGTTTAAAAACTTTAAATTTTTCTTAAAACATACGAATTTTATTCAATGCATTTTATGAAACGGTTGCTAGATGTTACAAGCAGTAATACCCTACTCTCAGTGGGGTACATAAGTACACTAAATAACTATAACATTGTGCTCTAAAAACTAAAAAATATTTTTAAGCAATTCGATATTTATTAACTCAGAACATATAAATTTTTCGGTTCCATAGAAATCAAAATAATGCCAAACGACCTTTACAAGCGTGAGGAAATTTTTTAAAACATTTTGCGGAATCGAACTACATACTGACCTACACGCGTTGTGCACGTTACTGTAGTTTGTCCACATTTACCATACATGCTTGGCATACGTAATGAAGTCGCAATGGCCTTACAGCCACTGCAATGAAATTGGTATAAATATGCGTAAAACTGGTGGTTTAAGTATCAATCACGGATTGTCAAATCAACCATAAACAACCAAAACAAATTTTACAAAATGTTCAAATTCGTAAGTTTTACTAAAACCTAATTGTGATGTGCAGGAAACTAATATTAAATCAAATTTGTGTATATTTTTAGATCGCTGTTTGCTTCTTCGCTATCTTGGCTGTGGCTGCCGCTAAACCCGGTCTTGTGGCTCCTTTGGCTTATAGCTCTCCCTTCGCTTATACCTCGCCTTTGGCTTACTCGTCTCCCTTGGCTTATAACGCTCCTTTGACTTATGCCTCTCCTGCTGCTGCTGTTGTTGGTAGTGCTGCCTATGTTGCTCCTTATGCCAGCAGCTATAATGCTCACACAGTTGCCCACTCTGCTGCTTTCCCCGCCGCTTATGCTGCTGCTCCAGTTGTAGCTGCTCACCACGCTTTCGCCGCCCCAGTTGCCACTCCTTTCGCCGCTCCCCTTTTGTTGAAGAAGTAAATCAGAGAATGTGAATTTGAATAATTGAAACTGTGATGATGATTTGAAAATCAAATAATTTGGATATTTATTTCATTGATATAAAATAGGGCAAAAAATTCAAAATTGATAAAATTTAATGGGTTGTTCAGATTGTATGTAAAATTTCCACGTTATCAGTTGTTAGATTTATTAATGTTATGTTATATATAGTGGGAAGGGTCGGTGCTCACTAAAATAATTGGTACTTACCAAAATATTCTAGAATTCACTGACACAGGTAGTTTCACTCTGCCGGCTTCAATTTTCGTACGGGTTAGACCTTGTAAGACTTTAAAACAAGATTCATTCAATAAGTTCTTCTAAACTACAGTCGCAATTTTTAACACACTAGGGGCTAGATTAGATATTTCGTTCATGTATTATACAATAATAATTGACAATATTGGGTTCAGATAGTCAATTATGCACGAAAATCACAAATGATTTTTTTAATGCATCTGAATAATTTTGATACTTTATGAAAGACTTGTCAAACAATACTAAACAAAAGTAATATAAGATATTGACACCAGTCATTCGTGATCTGAAAAGAAAAGACACATGAAAACAACACCTCTAATTGAATCACAATGTGTCCTATTCCACATGCCAGTCAAGAATGTCCACAACATTTGAAAAATTACTGTAAAACAAATTTTACTATGCTGTCTACATTCTGAACAACATGCCACACTTCCTTTGAAATTCTCTCACATTAGTTTCAAATATGCCACATTTTCAGTCTTAGATCATATTGCCTATGCAAACAAACATACATCTTATAAAGCCATCATTTATTCCTCCCACCATCGATTAACAGTTATTTCAATATATATTCATTTTTGTTTTTTTTTGTTTTCTTTTTTGTTATTGTTTGGCTTAAATCTTTTTGTTAAATCAACAAAATAACAATATAAGTATTTTGCACAAGAAACGTAATAAATTTCGCTTATGGCATTATGGTGATTTAATTAATTTCACCTGCTGGCGAAATTGTGCAATTCACAGAATTTCATACGTGGGAAAGAAGTCATAATCAAATCTGTAAATATCGTACGATAACACATTACATATTTAAATTGGAAGGCAAAAGTATATCCATGGGTTTAGGCAGACTTTGAAATGCACTACATAAAGGAAAATTTTTAAATTTTTTAATATTTTAATATTTTAATATTTTACAATTTTAATATTTTAATATTTTAATATTTTAATATTTTTATATTTTAATATTTTAATATTTTAATATTTTAATATTTTAATATTTTAATATTTTAATATTTTAATATTTTAATATTTTAATATTTTAATATTTTAATATTTTAATATTTAATTATTTTAATATTTTAATATTTTAATATTTTAATATTTTAATATTTTAATATTTTAATATTTTAATATTTTAATATTTTAATATTTTAATATTTTAATATTTTAATATTTTAATATTTTAATATTTTAATATTTTAATATTTTAATATTTTAATATTTTAATATTTTAATATTTTAATATTTTAATATTTTAATATTTTAATATTTTAATATTTTAATATTTTAATATTTTAATATTTTAATATTTTAATATTTTAATATTTTAATATTTTAATATTTTAATATTTTAATATTTTAATATTTTAATATTTTAATATTTTAATATTTTAATATTTTAATATTTTAATATTTTAATATTTTAATATTTTAATATTTTAATATTTTAATATTTTAATATTTTAATATTTTAATATTTTAATATTTTAATATTTTAATATTTTAATATTTTAATATTTTAATATTTTAATATTTTAATATTTTAATATTTTAATATTTTAATATTTTAATATTTTAATATTTTAATATTTTAATATTTTAATATTTAAATATTTTAATATTTTAATATTTTAATATTTTAATATTTTAATATTTTAATATTTTAATATTTAAATATTTAAATATTTTAATATTTTAATATTTTAATATTTTAATATTTTAATATTTTAATATTTTAATATTTTAATATTTTAATATTTTAATATTTTAATATTTTAATATTTTAATATTTTTATATTTTAATATTTTAATATTTTAATATTTTAATATTTTAATATTTTAATATTTTAATATTTTAATATTTTAATATTTTAATATTTTAATATTTTAATATTTTAATATTTTAATATTTTAATATTTTAATATTTTAATATTTTAATATTTTAATATTTTAATATTTTAATATTTTAATATTTTAATATTTTAATATTTTAATATTTTAATATTTTAATATTTTAATATTTTAATATTTTAATATTTTAATATTTTAATATTTTAATATTTTAATATTTTAATATTTTAATATTTTAATATTTTAATATTTTAATATTTTAATATTTTAATATTTTAATATTTTAATATTTTAATATTTTAATATTTTAATATTTTAATATTTTAATATTTTAATATTTTTTTAATATTTTAATATTTTAATATTTTAATGGTTGGTTGGTTGGTATGCAGGCATCTCCTTCTTCAAAGGAGAACACTTAGGTCCCTATGGACCCATTGTGACACCCGTTGGGCATTTGTGCCATCCCTTCAACCTATGCTATCAGCGCGTGTGCTGACTGATCGCGTTGCCAGTTGTCGATTGGGAATCCGGAGTTTCGATCCAATCCGTCCAGTTGATAATTTTGCAAAAGTTGTTAATCCTTCCGATGTCCAACGATGCAAGTTCTTCTACACCATTTAAAAAGGGTTTCCCCAGGGTTTCCAGTCTCCTTCTGTATAGCGCTGGGCAATCACAAATAATGTGGTCGGTGGATGGTTCACTGCTACTGTTTCCGCAGTAGTAGCATTCGCTTTTCGTTGCGAATCCCATTCTTTTCGCATGCTTGCCTATGGGTCCATGTCCCGTCAGGAAGGCAATAATCTTCCTTATCTGGTCCCTCTCAAGACTTACCAGGTACGATGCACGTTTCGCGTTGTATTCTGGCCAAGTCATTTTGGCCTTTCTACAGGTTTCTTCATTCTTCCATCTGTCGTTTGCAATTCTAAACGTTAGATTTTCAATGGTACTTTTACAGGTGGATATAGGGCGAAGTGCTACGTGTTCAACGTCGCTTTCCAGCAGGGCTGAGCCCTGTCTGGCCTCTTCATCCGCTCTGCAGTTGCCCTCGATTCCGCTGTGTCCGGGAATCCACGTAACCAGAACTCTGTTGTTCCTGGATATCTCGTTAAGAGATTTCCGGCAGGCACTGACCACTTTCGATTTGATGTCACAGGACTTCAACGAGTTTACCGCCGCTAGACTATCCGTGAACAGGAGAATATCCTCCTGTGATATCTTCCTCACGTTGATCACGTCCGCGGCTCGTTTAATAGCAAGTATTTCCGCTTGGAAAACGCTGCAGAAATCTGGAATTCTTGATCTTATATTTAGGCCCAGATCCGCGGAGTAGATACCGTAGCCGACCTTGTCATCCAGTTTGGACCCATCGGTAAATATGTTCATTGGTCCATACATTGCGTTCTCATTCTCTGCCCACTCCTTTCTGGAGGGCGTTCTAGTTCCGTATAGAACGTTTGATTTCCGTGTGTTTAGCACGTAGTCAGTTTCGAGTGAGATGTTGATGTGGTTCAGGATCTTTGAATGTCCGATGGAACGATCCCAATGATCAATCTCGTTTAGTCGAATAGCCGATTTGAGAGCAGAGCATTTGCAGCTCAGATCAGGTGGTAGTAGATTGAGTATCGTGTAGAGAGCCTTAGAGGGGGTCGATCTCATACATCCGGTTATCAGGAGACAAGAGGACCGTTGAACACGATCCAGTTGTTTGAATTTGCTCTTCTTGTCGAGCGCGTACCACCAAACTATAGAGCCGTATTGTAGTATTGGCTTCACTATAGCATTGTAAATCCAGAGTGTTACCTTGGGTTTAAATCCCCATGTTTTCCCGATAGCTTTACGACATGTATATAAAGCTATGAGTGCTTTGCTGGATCTGCTTTCAATATTCTGTCTCCAATTAAGCTTCCTGTCTAATATAAGGCCCAGGTAGTTCGCCGTATCGGAGAAGTTGAGTTGTTTGTTGCCCAGATAGATGTTGGATGTAGCGGGCGATTTCTGTTTCCGACTGAAAAGTACCAGTTCTGTTTTGTCCGGGTTCGCACTGAGCCCTCTACTGGCACACCAGTTTGCCAGGATGTTGATATAGTCCTGCATCCTTTGTTCGAGACAAGATAAACTTCCCCCAGAGACGCAGAGTGCTATATCGTCTGCATACGCTACTACTGTACATCCTTCCGACTCCAACCGTTTGAGAACGTCGTTGACGGCAAAATTCCATAATAGCGGCGATAATACTCCCCCTTGAGGGGTGCCTCTAGTCACTCTTCTAGTGAGGGTGTGATTTCCCAGCTTTGAGGTAATAGTTCTCTTTAATAGCATGTTGCGAATCAGCTTGCTAATATGTGAGTTGATATTTAGGCTGTTGAGCTCTGTCATGATGCAGAGGGGTTCGATGTTGTTGAAAGCTCCCTCTATGTCCATAAATGCAACCAGAGAAAATTCTTTCTTGTCCAGCGATTTCTCTATGGGATACAATAGTGCATGGAGTGCGGATTCTGTCGATTTCCCCTTTGTGTAAGCATGCTGAGCATTCGAAAGGAGATCCGGGCCAATTGAATTTTTGATGATGTCGTCCATGATTCGCTCAAGGGTTTTCAAAAGGAATGAAGTAAGACTTATAGGTCTGAAGTCCTTCGCTTTGGTGTGTGATGGCTTTCCCGCCTTTGGGATGAAGACCACCTTTGCCGTTCTCCATCGTATTGGTAGGTAGGATAATTTCACACAGCCGTTAAAAATAGCCTCCAGCCATGGCAATAGTATCTCCAGTGACTGTTGAAGTTCGGCGGGTATGATGTCGTCCGGACCGGGTGATTTGTAGGGATCAAAGTCGTTGATGGCGTCTTTGATCATGTTCCTTTCAATTACCGGTATTCTGTCGCATAAGTCGGTAGGTGCGACGGTTATGGAGTTGGACTCTCCCCTGGGGAAGTGGGTATCCGATAGGATTTCCAAGGTTTCCTTTGAGGATTCAGTCCAGGTACCATCATTTTTCATTATGTATGCCGGGGCGCTGGTTGTCGAGGATAATACTTTCCTAAGTCTACTTACCTCTGCGGTTTTTTCGACATCGTTGGTGTATGTCCTCCATGAAGATCTTTTCGCCTTCTTTAGTAGTTTCTTGAAGAGTCTTAGATTCTCCTTGTACTCCTCCCATTGGCCTGTTCTCTTGGCCTTGTTGAAGGATTTTCTGGTGGAAGCACGGGATCTAGAGATATCGTCGTTCCACCATGGAGGCTTCTGCTTTTTCCCATCTTTTCGTCTTGGGCAGGATTTCCTGGTGCATAAGGCCAAGGCTTTTGTAACTTTACCTACCATGCTGTCCAACTTTTGTGGGCTGTCAATGGTGAGATCAGTTGTATTCGGTAGGAGTCTTGCAAGGTGTTCCCTGTAGACGTCCCATTTCATCCGTCTCTTGTTGAAGGTTACTATCGGCTTCGTTATTTGAGCAGATATTTCAAAGGAAATGTATTGGTGGTCGGAGAAGGAGTGAACATCCTCCACCCGCCAGTTTGATATCAAGTCGTTTTTGGCATTAGAAATTGTCAGGTCTATGACCTGCTCAGTGATCGAGTTAATAAAGGTGGGCGTATCTCCCTGGTTATGCACTACTAAGTTCCTACTTAGAATATAATCAAAGAGTAACTCACCTCGTTTGTTGATCGTTTTACCTCCCCACAGCGTGTGGTGTGCGTTTGCATCCATTCCGACAATGAGGGTGGTCTTGTTGTGTTCCGCCGTTAGTACTGCTTTCTTCAGTTCCTCTGATGGGGGGTTTTGGTCTTCGTAAGGAAGATATGCCGAAGCTATCCATAGGGTTGATTGTTTCATTTCTAAACCTATAATTGTAAGATCTTCGTTACCGAAAGTATTTAGCAGGAATGCGTCAAGCTGTTTCCGTACTAGGATACACGCTCGTATTTTAGCATTTACCTTACCTTGGTAGAGTCTATAATTTTTGTGGTTTAATCCACAGACTCTGTTTTGATTTATCCAGGGCTCCTGGATGAGAAGTACGTCCTCCTGGAGCTCGGAGAGACGTACCTGAAGTGCTGCTGAAGCACTCTTAGAGTGGTGGAGGTTTATCTGTACCACCCGAAGAATGCTCAATGACGGTGTTGTTGGCGTCGTCGTCATCGCTCATCAGTAGGTCATCCTCATCGGCCTCCTGGAAAAGCCCTCCTAAGCTGACCATGGTAGATGCCATGGATTCAGCATCTGAGCAGTGCTCTTCATCTGCCGGATTGTTGCTTGGCGCTGCGAGGTTGTCCTCAGCGGGAGCTGCGGTTATTGGTGTCGGAGCGACGGATGGTGCTGTAGCTGCGGGAGTTACAGTTGTTGATGTAGCTGCGGGAGTTGCAGTTATTGGTGTCAGAGCGACAGATGGTGCTGTAGCTGTGGGTGGCACGTCTGCGGTTACAGTCTGTGTGGCATGTTTTGTTTTATATATCCACATCATTGTTTCGGTGAAGCCGCAGAATATTAGGTTGTTCATGTAAGAAGTTTGATCTCGACGCTGCGGCGAATCGAGAAGTGACAACATAGCGGGGACCTAAATACGGGTCAATAATGTATGATGGCACAAATTGCTACATGGGGACCACCTCGAAGTAATGCGAAAGCGGTTCCGAGGTGGAATACTTCCCCGGAGAGGAGACACGGAGGGGTTTTAGTCGGTATACCACCTTGGGGAGTCCGACATACCACGTCAGTGACGTAAATGCTTAACGCATTTCCCCTACCGCACCCGCACAAAAAAAAAAAAAAAAAAAAAATATTTTAATATTTTAATATTTTAATATTTTAATATTTTAATATTTTAATATTTTAATATTTTAATATTTTAATATTTTAATATTTTAATATTTTAATATTTTAATATTTTAATATTTTAATATTTTAATATTTTAATATTTTAATATTTTAATATTTTAATATTTTAATATTTTAATATTTTAATATTTTAATATTTTAATATTTTAATATTTTAATATTTTAATATTTTAATATTTTAATATTTTAATATTTTAATATTTTAATATTTTAATATTTTAATATTTTAATATTTTAATATTTTAATATTTTAATATTTTAATATTTTAATATTTTAATATTTTAATATTTTAATATTTTAATATTTTAATATTTTAATATTTTAATATTTTAATATTTTAATATTTTAATATTTTAATATTTTAATATTTTAATATTTTAATATTTTAATATTTTAATATTTTAATATTTTAATATTTTAATATTTTAATATTTTAATATTTTAATATTTTAATATTTTAATATTTTAATATTTTAATATTTTAATATTTTAATATTTTAATATTTGCTGTTGCACTTATAGCGGAAATTGACAGGAGATACGTAGAAGCTGATCTCATAAACGACGCAAGGACTGTAACAGGACAGGTTATGAGCGTGATAACACAGGGCTGTAACAAGGCAATGCCCAAAACGAACCCTCCAAACATTAGAAAAAAAGCAGTATACTGGTGGAGTGAAGATATCGCTACTCTCAGACGAAACTGCCTCCGATGTAGGAGAAGGTCCACGAGAGCAAGACGTAGGGGCATATCTGAAACCGAAACATCGGCATACAAGGAAGCGAAGAAATCCCTGCGAAACGCAATAGCAAACAGAAAGCGGCAACTTTTCGAGGAATTGCGAGAAGATATAAACAGAGACCCCTTTGGCCTAGGCTATAAAATTGTCATGGAGAAGTTGGGCGCAAAAAACCCCATAGGCAAGATGGACGAAACAACCATGGAAAATATTGTGACATCTCTATTCCCGACCCACGAAATTAGAGAGGAAAGAGGACACCCTGAGAACTTAACCAATATCATCCCTTTCACGGTGGACGAACTCAGGACAGCTGCCCTTGGTCTCCGACCCAGGAAAGCACCTGGTCCCGATGGTATACCAGCAGAAGTTATGAAGGAGATAGCAAACAAGAGGCCCGAAATATTATTAAGTATGTATAATGCTTGCCTGAAAGATGGGGTATTCCCAGAAATCTGGAAAAGACAACAGCTAGTGCTCATAAGTAAAGGAAAAGGAGACCCAGAAGCACCATCATCGTATCGGCCACTATGTATGTTGGATACAGCGGGAAAACTCCTGGAAAGACTAATAAAGCCACGACTGAGTAACGCCATAAACGACAGCAGGGGTCTATCTTGCAGACAATTTGGATTCAGACCGGGTATGTCTACAATTGGAGCACTGAGAGAGGTAATTGAAGCAGTAGAGGCAGCACAGCTAGTAAGTCATTTCACTAGGCCTGTTGTCCTACTCGCCACTCTGGACGTTAAAAATGCTTTTAACAGCCTAAGATGGAAGGATGTGATGGATGCCTTAGAAAAAGACTTCGCTGTACCACAATACCTACTTAGGATCATAGGAAGCTACCTAAGGGACAGAGAGCTTTTATATAAGACAAGCGGTGGACTTAGGAAAAAGCGGATAACCTCTGGAGCGGCACAAGGTTCGATATTGGGCCCAGACTTGTGGAACGCCAGCTACGACGGAATCCTTAAACTCGACATGCCAGAGGACACTTTTTTGGTTGGCTATGCGGATGATGTAGCAGCTGTGATCACGGCCAGGAGTACAAACGACGCACAGCGGAAGTTGAGACAAGTCATGATAAGGACCAAAATATGGCTTGACTCACACGGTTTACAACTGGCAATGCACAAAACGGAGGTGCTGATACTTACAAAACGCCATATCCCCGTGGAGATAGACATAAACATTGGAGAAACAATAATCCAGTCTAGAAAATGTGTGAAGTACCTAGGGCTAAGGCTGGACCCGAAACTCAACTTTACAGCCCAACTGCAGTACGCTGCCAACAAGGCCGGGAGAACAGTAGCACAACTGGGCCGATTAATGGCGAATATTGGAGGACCGCTCCCATGCAAGCGCAGGTTATTGATGGAGACTTCGAACAGCATTATGCTTTACGGCTGCGAGGTATGGGCCGACACTATAAAGGTAAAAAAGAGAGCACAATCTCTTCTGTCTGCGCAAAGGACAGCCGCGCTGCGCATCACCTCCGCGTACCGCACGGTATCGGCTGCTGCAGTGTTAGTTATAGCAGGCACGATCCCAATAGATCTATTAGCAATGGAACGCCGTGCTACTTTCTTAAGAGGAATAGCAGACATCCAAGGATCACAATCCCTGAGGGAGCAGACCATTGTAACATGGCAAGGCAGGTGGAACGTCGAAAAGCATGGAAGGTGGACGGCAAGGCTAATACCGGGTATCCGTAAATGGGTGGAAAGAAAATATGGCGAGGTAAATTATTACCTGACACAAATGCTATCTGGACATGGATATTTCAGGAAGTACCTTTACAAAATGGGAAAATGCGATACACCATACTGTCTGTATGAGGCAGAAGATGTGTTGGACGACGCGGAGCATACCTTCTTCGAATGCACACGATGGGCGCTCAATCGTCAGATATTAATAAGAACAGTGGGGCAGATACATGTGTCTAATATAATCGACGTAATGATCACCAGGGAGGAGAACTGGACTGCTGTCGCTGTATACTGTGAACGGATTCTCAGATGTAAGAAGTTTGATCTCGACGCTGCGGCGAATCGAGAAGTGACAACATAGCGGGGACCTAAATACGGGTCAATAATGTATGATGGCACAAATTGCTACATGGGGACCACCTCGAAGTAATGCGAAAGCGGTTCCGAGGTGGAATACTTCCCCGGAGAGGAGACACGGAGGGGTTTTAGTCGGTATACCACATTGGGGAGTCCGACATACCACGTCAGTGACGTAAATGCTTAACGCATTTCCCCTACCGCACCCGCACAAAAAAAAAAAAAAAAAAAAAATATTTTAATATTTTAATATTTTAATATTTTAATATTTTAATATTTTAATATTTTAATATTTTAATATTTTAATATTTTAATATTTTAATATTTTAATATTTTAATATTTTAATATTTTAATATTTTAATATTTTAATATTTTAATATTTTAATATTTTAATATTTTAATATTTTAATATTTTAATATTTTAATATTTTAATATTTTAATATTTTAATATTTTAATATTTTAATATTTTAATATTTTAATATTTTAATATTTTAATATTTTAATATTTTAATATTTTAATATTTTAATATTTTAATATTTTAATATTTTAATATTTTAATATTTTAATATTTTAATATTTTAATATTTTAATATTTTAATATTTTAATATTTTAATATTTTAATATTTTAATATTTTAATATTTTAATATTTTAATATTTTAATATTTTAATATTTTAATATTTTAATATTTTAATATTTTAATATTTTAATATTTTAATATTTTAATATTTTAATATTTTAATATTTTAATATTTTAATATTTTAATATTTTAATATTTTAATATTTTAATATTTTAATATTTTAATATTTTAATATTTTAATATTTTAATATTTTAATATTTTAATATTTTAATATTTTAATATTTTAATATTTTAATATTTTAATATTTTAATATTTTAATATTTTAATATTTTAATATTTTAATATTTTAATATTTTAATATTTTAATATTTTAATATTTTAATATTTTAATATTTTAATATTTTAATATTTTAATATTTTAATATTTTAATATTTTAATATTTTAATATTTTAATATTTTAATATTTTAATATTTTAATATTTTAATATTTTAATATTTTAATATTTTAATATTTTAATATTTTAATATTTTAATATTTTAATATTTTAATATTTTAATATTTTAATAATTTAATATTTTAATATTTTAATATTTTAATATTTTAATATTTTAATATTTTAATATTTTAATATTTTAATATTTTAATATTTTAATATTTTAATATTTTAATATTTTAATATTTTAATATTTTAATTTGAAGATTGGAAATTTTTTCAAAATTTACCTTAATTCCATGATAAATCGATGATGCTATTATAGTATCCCAACGTTAAATCGTTCTATTGTTTGGCTCAACCTCCGCTAGGAAGTAAAGAGTACATCTCCACCATTACCAACTTTTACTGTTGCTACCTCCCACCCCTTGCCTACACCTCTCGTTGCAGTTTCCTCGAAGCAACAACATAACGCGTCAACATATTCAAGTGTTCGCGTATAAATTTAATAAAGTGCCCCTAGGGTATACAAAACTCACAGTCATTCTTTCTTTTGAGTTCTGAGTTTGTTGAAAACATAAACATGATAACTCCAGCAGCAGCTACAATAACAATAATAACGACAACAACAACAACATCGCCACCAACAGGATGATTCCTTAAAACAGATTTAAATGTAGACAATGTAAGGATGTACTAAATTTACACACACACACACATACATGTGTGTGTTTGCATAATTGTATGTAAATGTCATGTTGTTGTGGATGAAGTTAACATTTGAATAGAGTCATTCGCATAACTAAGTTGTACCTTAAGTCTGTCGTCCTTCTTGCTGCTGCGGCGGGAGAGAGCGAGTGAGAGAGAGCTTCGTCTTGTTGACTTCATTTCATTGAAAGTAGTTCTCCAAAGCGTCGTCTAAATAAACTACCTAAGCATGTGGGTGAGTTACCTTTGTTGTAAATATATTCACATATTTAATATAAACAAGTAGGGATCCTTGCTGCACATATATATATGGAGTCTGGGTGACTGCGGTAGTCGTTGTCATCACAGGTGAGATTGTGGGAAAAACAAATGTGAAAATAGCAAAGTGCATACTTTCTGAGATGTAAACTGACGACGATATCTTTGTTCAGGTCTCAGATTCTAAAATAGAGCAAGAGTGTTTAATATGCAAATTTTATTAAATATTTTGAAATTAATATACAGTTCAATTACAACCTATGGCCCGATATTTAGGACCCTTAGCTATGTTTACCCTACTATCTGGTAAATAGAAATTACATAACTTTAAATAACACAGAATTAATTTAAATTTGGTGTCAATTGGTCGTCGCCTTCCTGACCCCTCTATACTAGTAAATTTATATATATAGATATAAACTAGAATTCTCTCGATCATATGTGTACTTTTATTTCACTTGTATTCTATATATAACTAACGTAGATCACTACCAGGCACCCTCCCAATACAAACTACATTAGCTCTCAATGGCCCTCATCTAGCTGCGAGTTAGCCAGTTTCGGCATAACATGTGAAGACACATTCTTTCCAGCATTTGACTGGTTAACCACTCCAGAGTGCATATGTGTTTGCATGTATTCACTTACACCACAGTAGCAGCAGGTACTACATGTAGCATTATGCATATTTCCAACATAAGAATGTGTGAATAATTAGTATATAAATACACATGGATGGGTGTGAGAATTTGAATAAAATGCTAATTTTTCAGCATCATAAAAACCATGAATTTTAAGTACGTGTATCTTTCATCACACAGTCACCAGACACCACAACATAAACGCAACTCTTCATTTAAATATCTTCGGTCATTTAAAGGAAACCAACATCACCACCACCAACCAGGACCTCTTTGTAATTGAAATTTATTACAATTTCACTACGCGCAAACACAAATGCAAACATACTCATACACATTCTCACACACACACTCTCGCTTTAGATATATTCGCTAAAACGTTGCCTACTTTAAGGCCTTTCAACCTGTGGTTTTGTTGCCGTTTGTCATTCATGCATTCATCGCTCCGGCGGCCTTATGCGGTAAAGGAAAGGAAAGGCGCAAACGAATGAATGCATAACGGGAAATAGAGGTGCACTAAAGTAAATTTCCTCCGACAGCCTCGGGCTGTAACGCAATTATATAAATGAATTTTAATGTAATATCATAAGAAGATATAGAATACGAGGGCGAGAAATGTAAAGAAACACAAATTTCAAGAAAAGTGACTTAAGTAGATGAGAGAAGAAATAAAGAAACTTAAGCAAAAAAATGAAATGAAATGTGTTGTCTTTTGCTCAAGTAACTACAAAGCTTTAAGGCATATCTTCGCACAGTTGCCAGAGTGTAAAATGCTATAGCAGCATAAAAGTGCAATGAACTTTAAGTTTTAGAAATTTAATAAAGACTTAAAGTAATAACGAGTAAAGTTATTAATTATGATATTTAAAGAGATTTATTTTAATAGTGCGTCACTAAATATTATATAAATAAATAATACGAATCATTTGAAGCGTGATTTAGTAGCGAGATCCTTTGATTTATTTGTATGGGAGGTAAATATAAGACGACGAAGTAAGATTGAGATACAGTTTTTAATTTTGATTTATCAGCACAAAACAAAGTGCTCAAACCTGAAACCGAAAACCGTTTATCCGTTTTTTTTTTGTTTCAAAATCCGTATGCCGATTTTTTTTCATAAATGTCATTTTTGTATACCCGGTCTAACCCTGCCGGCCTCGCGAGGCTATGAGGTGCATTAACGAAGGGTACATCAGGAAGGTTTCTGTGCATTTTTTTTATACATATAGACAATGTCTTTTACTGATGTACCTAAGTATTAATATAATGTTAGTTAAGACATGAGGTTAATAAAAATTATTTAAAGAAAAACGTTATTGTATGTTATTATTTAAAAATCAATTATTTATCATTTCTTTTGAATTCGTAATGTGTAAATCTGTGGCCGTATGGAAAAACTACGCGAAAAACATACTTAAAATTTTAAACATATCTATTTTTACATACAAATTGAAATTTTTCTGATTTTTGTTTTGAAATAACTTTTTAATGAGAAACTATATCAAAATCTCGATCAGAGTGATGACAAAGTAATGCATTCATTCATTTCAATTTTTGGTGTAATGTAAATTTTCGCAAAAAGTGTAGTTACCAAGTTTTTCTGTATGGCCACAAAAAAATATACATTGTGAGAACCACTATGTAGTGAATTTTTGCTTATTAGAATTTGTAATTGCCGGCCGTGGCATAGTGGTTAAGACACGCGGCTACCATGCAGGAGGTGGGTGATTCGATTCCCGGTTCCAGTCATCTAAATTTTTCTTTCATTGCCGGCTTCCTCGATATTGTAGACAGCAACTTCGCAGTATAAGTGTCGAGTCAATATGCATGTCAAGTAAAAGCTTCTCAAACAGTGACGTTCGCATTTATCGATAAACAAATAGGTGCCGTTTGTTGTGAATGTAAAATAGAAATCGTGTTAATTCACAACAACGCGAGAATATATCCCATACCTCATTCAATGGTTGTAAATGGAAATTTAGTTTTTAAGTTTTTTTTAGAATTTGAAGTTAACCAGCAGAAAAACGAGGTCATTCTCAAAGAATCATTTTTAAAGTACAAGCTGAATATGTACTTTAAGGGACTAAAACAACAGGTCATTATAAAAGTTATCTAAAACCAGTTAGAAAGTTTCAGTCGTGCAACCCTACTTACATATACCATCACCCTCAATACAACAATAACTAGTAAGGCGGTTATCTTCGGCTATGCCGAAGCTCAGATACCCTTCACCATTTGTAAAAATGGTGGTAAAACTGGTTATTTGCACTACGACTACATTTTATTAAACTTTGTACCACAAAACAGGGGAGTTGGTGAGAAGTGGACGTTACTTTTAGCTTCACACATCCATTTTGTATGTAATTTTGTATAGATTTTATTCGATTTTATGAATTTTGTAACTCCCCAAATATGGGAAGTTGTGTGGGATGTGGGAGTCGACACACAGACACCTCCAAAAAGAGGGATTGTGTATGGGAGGTGGGATTAATTTTTGACCGATCGGTTTCATCTTACTACTCAACCTTCGCTTAGTATAGGAAAGCTTGCATACAAAATTTTAGCTTGATTGCTCTTAAACTACAGCTGTAATCGTAGGGATAGACCCCAAAAAGGGGGAGATTGTATCGGAGGTGGGAGTAGTTTTTGACCGATCGGGCTCATCTTACTACTCAGCCTACGCTTAGTATTGGGAAGCTTGCATACAAAATTTCAGCTTGATTCCCCTTAAACTACGACTGTAACTGCAGGGGATAGACCCCAAAAAGGGGGAGTTTGTATGGGAGGTGGCAGCAGTTTTTGACCGATCGGTCTCATCTTACTACTCAGCTTACGCTAAGTGTAGGGAAGCTTGCATAAAAAATATCAGCTTGATTGCCCCTAAACTACTGCTGTAACCGCAGGGATATACCCAAAAAAAGGGGGAGTTTGTATGGGAGGTGGGAGCAGTTTTTGACCGATCGGGCTCATCTTACTACTCTGCCTACGTTTAGTATTGGGAAGCTTGCATACAAAATTTTAGCTTGATTCCCCTGTAAATGCAGGGATAGACCCCAAAAGGGGGAGTTTGTATGGGAGGTGGGAGTAGTTTTTGACCGATCGGGCTCATCTTAGAACTTAAATTCCGCTTTGATGATAGAAGCTTGCATTCCAAATTTCAGCTCGATATAACATAAACTGCGGCTGTAATCGCGGGGACAGACAGACGGACAGACGGTCACCCTTAAATCGACTCAGATTTCGATGCTGATCATTTATATATATATATTGTTATACCTACCACGCCTCTTTATGGGCGTTACAAATGGAAGAACAAAATGAATATTCCCTTCACTCCGTTCATGCGCATGGTAAAGGGTATAAAAATTGTATTATACTAATATTATTACATTAATTTACGTTAAGTGTACCGAAATGATACAACAAATTCGGCTCAAGATCAGAAAAGTGTTTTTTTATTTATTGTTTGATATTTTTTGGTCAAATTCAGTGTGTCACGCACTAGGATGACGCGTTTCGAACTCCATGACTATTACGCTATTTCTGAAGTGGGCGGATTGGTACATTTGTATGGGAGGTACCGGAAGGGATGTGTCTAGACTTCCATATTATTTCTTCAAAACCTTATCCTGTTATCCTGTTGGGCACGATCGCGTTAGGTCTATATTAATCGATTTCTAAAGTGGGTGGTACAAGATGTGTATGGGAGGTTCCAGATGGGGCGTGGCTAGACTTCCAAGTATTTTCTCAGAAACTGTATCCTGCTTGATATTATTACTCCATCTTTAAGGTGGGCGGAAAGGCACATTTGTATGGGAGGTACCGAAAGGGGCGTGGGTAGACTTCCAATTTTTTTTCCCGAAACTTTATCCTATTATAGCTTTACTAAGAATCTAATTTGGGTACGATCCCGTTAGGTGTATTGATATTATTACTCGATTTCTAAAGTGGGCGGAATGATGTATTTGTATGGGAGGTACCAGAAGGGGCGGGGCCATGTAGCCCATTTGCAATACCGTAAGTAGTTTTACTTTTGTTGTCCCAAAAAGTACGTTTGTTGCACCATAAAGTTCTGTTATTGTACAAAAAGTACATAAAACAGTTTTCATGAACCAAAAAGTACTTTTATTGGACTAAAAAGTACATTATTGTTCAAGAGAGTACTTTAATTGTAACAAAAAACTCTTTTTGTATAAAAAAGTACTTTTATTATACCAGCAAGTACTTGGATTGTAACAATAAGTACTTTTATTGTACCAAAAAGTACTTATATTGTTCAAGAGAGTATTTTAATTGTACCAAAAAGTAATTTATTGTTCAAGAGAGTACTTTAATTGTGACAAAACTAACTTTTTTGCCAAAAAGTACTTTATTGTACTAGAAAGTACATTTATTGTACCAAAAAGTACTTTTATTTTACCAAAAGGTACTTATATTGTTCAAGAAAGTATTTTAATTTTACCAAAAAAGTACTTTATTGTTCAAGAGAGTATTTTAGTTGTAACAAAAATCACTTTTTTACCAATAAGTACTTTTATTGAACCAGAAAGTCCTGGGATTGTAACAAAAAGTACTATTATTGTACCAAAAAGTACTTATATTGTTCAAGAGAGTACTTCAATTGTGACAAAACTAACTTTTTTACTAAAAAGTACTTTATTGTACTAGAAAGTACTTTGATTGTAACAAAAAGTACTTTTATTGTACCAAAAGGTACTTATATCGTTCAAGAAAGTATTTTAATTTTACCAAAAAGTACTTTATTGTTCAAGAGAGTATTTTAGTTGTAACAAAATCACTTTTTTACCAAAAAGTACTTTTATTGTACCAGAAAGTACTTTAATTGTATCAAATAGTACTTATATTATTCAAGAGAGTATTTTAATTGTACCAAAAAGTACTTTGATTGTACCAAAAAGTACTTTTATTTTACCAAAAAGTACTTATACTGTTCAAGAGAGTATTTTAGTTGTACCAAAACGTACTTTATTGCTCGAGAAAGTACTTTAGTTGTAACAAAAAGCATTTTTTTACCAAAAAGTACTTTTATTTTACAAGAAAGTTCTTTAATTGTAACAAAAAGCGCTGTAACAAAAGGACTTTTGTTGTAACAGAAAGTACTTTTAGTGTACCATAAAGTACTTTTATTGTACAAAAAAGTACTTTTCTTGTACCAGAAAATACTTTAATTGTACTAAAAAGTACTTTTATTTTACCAAAAAGTACTTATATTTTATTTTAATTGCACCAGAAAGAACTTTTATTGTGCCAAAAAGTGCGTTTGTTATATCTAAAAGTTCTTTTATTATACCAAAGAGAACTTTTATTGTGCCAAAAAGTCCTTTTTTCCGCCACAAATTACTTTAATTGTATCAAATAGTACTTTTACTGCAACATAAAGTACTTTTATTGCACCAAATATTATTTTTGTAAATGTATTTTTATTGTTCCAAAAAGCACTTTCAATGTACCAACAGTTACTTTTCTTGTACCAAAAAGTACTTCTATTGCACCAACAATGTACTAAGAAGTACTATTATTGTACCAAAGAATACTTTTATTGGATCAGAAAGTACTTTTGTTGTACCAAAAAAAAAAAAATAAAAAAAATTAAGTTTTATAAAAACAAAATGAACAAATAGCTGAAGTTTATAGTATCTAATTTTTAGCACAAATTATCAGAACTTCAAATTTAAGTAAATGATATACAATAACGAAAAACTTTCCTGCTAGGACTAGCAAATGTTAAAATCATTGATGACACTGAAAACAGAGTGAAAATTAAAACATTCATTATATGATTGAGACTTATTCCACATACATCCAGAATGAAGAAGATACAAACGATAAATCTCGGTATAAGAACCATCATCCGATTATAGTTCGATATAAAAAATAAGCAAGAACTGTTACACCGAAAAAACTATCGGTACATTTTAATTAATTAAAAAAAAATTGTTGATAGTCAATATTGATTTCAACAACAACTTTAATCAAATCAATTAAATGCGTTGTTAATATGATTAAAATTCTGCTCAAAATCATTATCACAAACAACATTTTCAACAATCAAGCTACTATGTATATAATTTGTTGATATTCCGAAAGCCGTTGTTGGCTCAATTTCAATTAAAATATTAATTGTAGTTACAAAATTACTTTTTCTGTGTTAGCTGAATACAAAAACTATTTTTACACATCGGAATATTACGGTTCATATACATAACACATTCGTTATATTTTAGAATTTCCGAACAACTGTTATAATTCTTATTCAAAATTAAACATAAATATATATTTAAAATATTGCGTTATTTTTAATATATTCCTGTTTAATTTTGACAAAGTGAATTATGACATAGAAAAATCACTGTAGATCTTGAATATTTCCTGTAATAATTCCTATCCATCTCTTTAATTTATCTTTTATTAGCTTTTCATTATCATTGATAACTCACCGACTAAAGTGTATTGGTAATAGCTTTGCACAGTACACCATAGCCTGCTGCTGTGTACCGCCTAACCAAAAAACCGCTGCTTCACAGATGAAATCTGATGAACAATATGTACACTATTGTTCATGTGACGACATCCTTAAGTGCGCACTGAGTTGAATAATGGAAAAGTCGTCGGTCGCATTAAATGTGATTTCAACTTATTTATAGGAATATAATTTAATCTGCTACTAGATTTGTTTGCATTTATGTATATAAAATACAAACAAACGCACATACTTACACACTTACATACGTGCATACTGATTTAAGTATTTACACATATGTACGAGGAGTACTTGTACTCTTACTCATATGACTGACTCGACTGCATGTATAGAATTAATTAAAACCAGAATATTTTGAGTACGTTTCACTTTTCATGACACTGCTGAGGATTTCTACAACCGCAACATTTCTTCTTCAGTGGTTGTTCTGGTAGGATTTTGACAACAAAACAACAACAGCGACAACACCAACGACAACAATAACAACAGGAAACGGAACAATCCCTGACACCTTAAGTTATTCTCGCAACGGAGCATATGCATCCGAAATAGACGAAGCAACCGGACGGACAGACAAGCCGACAGACAGACATGTGAAGAAGACAAAGTGCTGTTGTTGTTTACTTTATAATTTTGTTAAAATTAAATAACGCTAAAGCTTCACTCCATTCATATCCACATCCTGTATGCATAGATAGATCTTTTCTCTAATGCATCCTTCCACACGTACATACACACACACGCACACTTTAAAACAAGCACGCCAACTTATGTATTTGTTTGTCGCCTCCACCCAAATACACACTCGTAGGGAGTACTACTTGCATATGCAAACGTGTGTAAAAGGTGCATTTGTGTGTTATTGCAGGAAAATTTTGTTAACGTGACAGTCAACACAAAAAGTTATCACGTCAACATTATAAGGAGACGGTAGCCGAAGGAACCGATTAGGGGGAGATTGGTGGAATATATTACGGGTGTACCACGTTATCCCCAAAACCAAAATCCCCAAATCAAAATCCCCAAACACAAAATCCCCAAATACAAAATCCCCAAACACAATATCCCAAATTCTGTGTGATAACCATTTAAATTATGTTAAATATCACCTCGAAAAAATAAAAATTAAATATTTGCAAAAACTGAAATATCCACAAAATTCATTGAGGACGCTTGCATTAATAATAAATGAAAAATAACAATATTTACGGTTTAAACAAAATACATTTACTACATTTCATACATGACGATATTAATTGCAACGTGAAATATTATGCAATAAGGATGCGAAATAAGTTAATTTTTCCAAATCAGCTCGAGATTCAACAACTTTTTTAATTTTCTTGAGACGGTCCACATTTTTTTTTATTTTTTCTTATACCTATGTCTGAGTATATTTTGGCTATGTTTGTTTTTATTTCTATAAATTCTTTCCCTAACTCTTTAATAATTTCATAAACGGCGTTTTTTTCCCCTACAATAGTTTTGAATCTATAAGCTTCAAGTGAGTTTTGAGTGCGAGGAAAATTGTCGCTAAAAGAAACCGAACCACACCAAAATGTAGGGTGGGGATTTTGTATTTGGGGATTTTGTTTTTGGGGATTTTGTGACACTGCCGCCAAAAAAGTGTGGGGATTTTGTGCTTGGGGATTATTTTTGGCTGGGGATTTTGTGTTTGGGGATTTTGATTTTGGGAATTATGAGGCACTCCCACATATTACGCGGGTAATAGAAATAGTAGCAATCCGCAGTTTCCAATTCTGAAAGCAATACAAAATTTATATTTTATTCAAAACTCGTCAAAATACATCAATTGATTTTCAAAATTCATTAATTGAAATTCAAAACTTGTCAATTGAAATTCAAAACTCATCATTTGAGAGAATTTTGAAGATTTTTGAATTTCAAATGACGTGTTTTGAATTTCAATTGATGAGTTTTGAATATCAATTAATGTGTTTTGAATTTCAATTGACGAGTTTTGATTTTAAATTGACGAAGTTTGATTTTCAATTAATTTTTTTCCAATTTCAAATGGATATTTTGAATATAACTGATGAGATTCGTATTTTAAATGAAATGTTTGAAAATCAAATAAAATTTTTGAATTTCAATTGATTTTCTCTGAATTTCAATTGGCAATGGTGTAGTAAAACATAGTTACTTTATATCGAGTTAAGAATAAATGGGTTTTCTTTGACAATAAATATATATATTTATATATATATTTTTTTTTTATTTTTGCGAATTCTTTAATTGACGAACTTTGAATTCCAAAATTCGAGTTTTGAATTTAAATTGATGAGTTTCGAATTGCAATTGATGTGTTTTTAACTTCAATTGATATTTTTCTAATTTAAAATTAAAAATTTGAATTTCAATTTATGTTTTTTTAATTGCAAATGGAATTTTTGAATATCAATTGACGACTTTTGAATTTCAAATGTTTGAAAATCAAGTATAATATATGAATTTCAATGGGAAATGGTGTATTTAACAATTTATTTTTGTTCGATTTTTGAACTTATAAACAAATTCTAATATATTTTTTTTTAATAATTTATATTTTATAACACTCGTTAATACTTTTGGTACAATAAAAGTACTTTTTGAAACAATAAAAGCAATTTTTAGACTATAGAAGTATTTTCTGGTTCCAGAAAGTACTTTTATTGTAAATATTGTAAATAAAAGTACTTTCTGGTGCAATAATATTTAATTTTTTGGTACAATGAAAGTACTTTTTAATACAAGTATTTTTTGGTATAATAAAACTACTATTTGGTACAATAAAAGTACTTTTTAGTACAATGAAAGTACTTTTTGGTACATTAAAGTACTTTTTTATATAATGGAAGTACTTTTTGGAACAATGAAAGTAATTTTTGGTACAACGAAAGTACTTTTTGTTACAATAAAAGTACCTTTTTGTAAAATAGAAAACAATTTTGATACTATAGAAGTATTCTCCGGTTCAATAAATGTACTTTTTAGTACAATAATAGTTATTTTTGGTACGTTGAAAATACTTTTTTATGTAATAACAATAAAATAACGTTTTGGTACAATAAAAGAAAATTTTGGCACAATAAAGGTACTTTTTACTCAATGAAAGTAATTTTTGATACAACAAATGTATTTTTTGGTACAATTAGAGTACGTTTGTTTCAATAAAAGTCGTTTATGTAAAAAAGAAATAAATTTTGGTACAACTAAGGCACTTTTTGGCTCAATAATTATATGTAATTTTTGGTACAACAAAAGTACTTTTTACTGCACTAAGAGCACTTTTTGGTATAAAAAAATGTAATATTTGGTGCAATTGAAGTAAGTTTTGGTACAAAAAAGCATTTTTTGTTGAAATAGAAGTATTCTCTGTTATTGTAATAAAAGTACTTTTTATTCCAATAAAAGTACTTTTTATTACAATAAAAGAACTTTATGATGCAATAATAGTTCGTTTTGGTACAATGAAAGCACTCTTTTGTGTAATATAAGTACTTATTGGTATCATAAAAATACTATTTGGTACAATAAAAGTACTTTTTGGTACAATGAAAGTACTTTTCGGCACATTAATGTACTTTTTTATATAATGGAAGTACCTTTAGGAACAATGAAAATAGTTTTTGGTACAACTAAAGTTCTTTTTTTACAATAAAAGTACCTTTCTGTAAAATAGAAATCAATTTAAGTACAATAGAAGTATTCTTCGGTTCAATAAAAGTACTTCCTGGTGTAAAATTAGTTATTTTTGGTACAATGAAAGTACTTTTTGTCTAATAAAGTACTTTTAAGTACAATAAAATACGAATTTGCACGTTTTAGGTACAATAAAAAAACATTTTAGGAAAATAAAAGTACTTTTTTATTTAATGTAAGTAATTTGTGATACAACAAAATTATTTTTTGTACAATGAGAGTACTATTTGTGATATTATATAATATATTTGTTCTTTTTGTTACAATAAAAGTTCTTTTTTGTAATATAGAAATAAATTCTGCTACAACAAACGCACTTTTTGTCACAATAAAAGTGCTTTCTGATACAATATATGTAATTTTTGGTACAACAAAAGTACTTATTAGTTCACTACGAGTATTTTTTGGTATAAAAAGCACTTTTTGGTACAATACAAGTACTTTTTGGTACAACGAAAGTACTCTTTCGTGTAATGTAAGTACTTTCTGGTACAGACAAAGAGCATTTTGGCACAATAAAAATACTTTTTTATTCAATGAAAGTAATTTGTGATACAGCAAAAGTATTTTTTGGTACAATAAGAGTATTTTTTATTACAATAAAAGTACTCTTATGTAATAATAGAAACAAAAGCACTTTTTGGCACAATAATTATATGTTATTTTTCGTACAACAAAGGTACTTTTTAGCCCACTAAGAGTACTTTTAGATATAAAAAAGTACTATTTGGTACAACAGAAGTAAATTTTGGTACAACAAAAGCACTTTCTGCTACAATAGATGTATTTTCTGGTTCCATAAAAGTACTTTTTGCTAAAATAAAAGTACTTTCTGATGCAATAAAATTTCGTTTTTGTACAATGATAGTACTTTTTTGTGTAATGTAAGTACTTTTTGGTACAATAAAACTACTTTTTCGTACAATAAAAGTAGTTGGAATGAAAGTACTTTTACATGCAATAGAAGTTCGTTGTGGTACATTTTAACCTATGCAAAGTTTCAAAACAATCTTTCGATAGTTATTGTGCGTATCAGCCGGACAGACTAACGGACATGGCTCAAACGACCTAAAAAGTTATGAATCGAATTTGGTTCAAATAAACCTACAGTCTAAAGTGACTACTTTTATGTGTTACACTTTTAGGTCGTATCAAATGATAAATACCCTCCTACGGGTAGGAGGCGAGGCTATAAGTACATAAAGTCCAAATAATTGTATTTTGTACTAGTAGATTTTAACATAAATTTTGGAATGTCCTGTTTGAAGTCCTTAAAAGAACGTATTCTTATGTGATTTATTATCATACCCAATCTGTCGTACTTTAAAAGTGATTCTTTGAAATTACATGACTTTTTTACTTTACTTGACATACTTCGTTTAAAAAAAACTTTTCTTAGAGAAAGTTATCCAGATGCATTTTTCCAGAAAAAATGTTGATATTTTTTAAGAAAATATAACGGCTCATAAATGGGATCAGTTTGATAGGCAGTTCACTAGTCGCCACTTATAACAGATTTTTATAACTGTTACACTAATACAAAATCTCAAAAGTTTATGATATCATCCTTTAACAAAACTGAATTCTCCATTACGGGAGGACTTCCCTCTACAGCACGGACACGCTTGCAAGTACTTTAATGCACACCCACCCACACACACCAAACGTACATAGAATATTTGGCAAAATATTATTGCAAGTAAAATGTTCACAGGCAATAGGATAATGTAACGTTGAGCTTCGTGGTTCTATATGTTGACGGGACTGTGTTGCTGTCAACTTCCAAGTAAAGTTAAGGATTATTTTTCAACATAAACCGAAACACAACACAAACAACAAAGTTTTACATTACCCGACGCATCCTATGCTGTAGAGCGGCAGGTACACGACGTTACCATCTCTAGCTGGTACTTTAGCAGCATTTTCATCTTGTTGTGCTGTTTGTGTGTTGAAGATGATGGTTTCCTTTTTGTTGTGCATTCCTTTGGTTTTCATCTTCCTGTGTTTTGCCCAATTTTGGTGTGTGTGTGTGTGTGTGTGTTGCTTTGCATCGCATCCCGTGTTCGTTGGCAGAATTTAAGTATCCTTGCAAAATTATAAAAAGCCAACCACAACCTATAGACAGCCTTTTGGCAAAGTTTCATTTGTGTGGTGTAGTTGAAAACGGTTACACAGTTGGGGTTACTTTCTTTCCGCTTTACACTGGGACACTGTACGGCCACCTCAACAGCGGTAGCATTTTTAGGCCACTGATGGAACAAACATTGTAGGGATCAAAGAATTGGGCAACGATAAAGTTGTAGCGCCATCGTCGTCAACTAATAGAGTGGTTCATTTGCAAAACTTTTGAAATTTAGTAATAACTAAAAATGCATTCAATATTAGGTTTGTCAACATTTTAACACTGTGGAGAGAAGATATTTGTATAGGTTAGAGTGTATGTTTGTTAATCGTAGAGATGTACATATATAGGTTTATAGCTTAGAGACTTTATTACAAGTGCTCATGACATGAAGGAGACTTTTGTATGCTATAAAAGTCCAGATAGTTTTCTCATACACGAAGAAGCATTTTGTGTGCGATAAAATTCTAGTGGATATGTCACAATTTTGATAATCAATTGAAAATTCGTTCTCAAAATAAATAAATCATTTGTATTTCATTTTAAAAAATCCATCCGTTGTATGAAGTTTATGCCCTCGCCCATTAATAAGTTTTCCCTTTGCATCCTATAAATGTGTATATGAGACATTAATAAATACATATTGCTAATTTTGTATTTACATTCACTTCATTTATTTAAGTCTTCTACAAATTTTGCCATAAATGCAAAATTAATTAATTAACTTTTGTTGTAATTGTTTAAAATCAATAAAAATAAATCATGCATAATAAAAACGACTAAAAGTAATACTAATAATTTGTATGACGTTTACAAGTAGACACCAACAACAACAAAAAATACATAATTCATTTCATTTCCCGATCGGTGATCTTAGTGACGTTGTGATTCATGATAAACTTTTTTAATAAAGATTCAAATTAGACATATGAGAAGTAACAACATTAATAGAAGAATAATACTGCGACAATTGATCGGTGGCATAGCTCATTTGTGGCGTCATTGCCACTGCTGTAGATGTTGATTTATTTGAGATACTTAGAGAGGTTGTGGTTGCAGCGGACTCACAAAGCGGTTGCATGGAATTCCATGTTTGTTTATACGCTGGACCTTCAATTGCCGATTGATGTGAAGCTTGTGCAAATCTATTTCTATGTTGTGTATTGTCGCTAGAGTTGTTGTTGTTGTTGAAGTTTTGCGTGTCCCATACTACAACAGCATTACGACCAAATTTTGTTATTGTTCGCAAGAGATCACGTCTTGCGTGTACGGCTTCTTCGTTGCATTTGAAGATGATTTGATATTCAAAATATCCTGGATATATTTCTCGTCCCACCAATCGATCAAAGCTAATGAGACTTTTAAGAGTTTCAAGTACCGCATTTGGTGCCATGCGATAGGTTTTCTTTAGCAGCAGTTTTGAGCTGTTGCGGGATTCACGCACACGTATCATGTACAAGGAGTGTTCACGGAACAAGGAAGGTAGTCTGGAATGAAACAGAGGAACGAAAATATTAACTTACATGAGAAGGCAAAAAATGGATAATGAAAAATTGTAATATCTTTCCGTAATAAATAAATATATCTATTAAAAATGTTTTGCTGAGACGATCTATAGGTACGTTGAGGCAAAAAACGGACCTTAGAATAAAGCAAAAGATAATTATGAAAAAAATGCTTACTCTTACAAAATTTCAATTTAAGAATTAACCTAATAAAGGCGTACTTCAGAACCGTATTTCAAAATGTTCAGATTGTCAATTAAATTTCAGACCTTTTCCTTCCACATTTAATACGCTTATCATTGCTCACCTGCATATAGCCAATTGCATTAGCGATGGATTCATATACTGCAAATAGGCAAAACCTCTGGAATCTCCCGAAAAATTCACCTTAAAACGTAAAACGTACACCTCACCTAACAGCGACGCCACTTCAGCAATTGTTTCAGCTTTGGTTTCTCCAGGAATGCCACTTAAAAATATCTACACAAAATTAAAAGAAAAATAAAGCAAATTAAATTTCTATTCCCTCCAAAAAAAAAAGTACCACAACTTACCTCTCCTTCACAGGCATTCAGCTTCATTTGCAATTGTTCATCCAGTTTTTTACGACTTTTTAAATATTTTGTGCCATTCTCCTGATAGGAATCATACCACTTTGAGGGATGCTCAAAAATGGAACGAGTATATGCGCAGCTGTTATGAGCATTTAAGAAATTTGCCATAATTAAAAGGAACTTTTTCTGTCCTCAATACAATAATAATTCTTAAGAAACTTTAATTGATAGGCAAATGTTTACGATGCGTTTCCAGGAATTGATCTGTCATCAACCCTTTTAGGTTTCTTGTGTGTGTTTTCAGAAGTTTGTGCGTTGTGCTCAATGAGATTTTTACACTGTGTCAACGGAGCGTCTAAATTCCTGGAATTTTCTGCACATCATAAGCAGGAGGGAGTTTCTATGTGAAGTTTACAATATAGTAACTATATGAATTATAATTTCGCGCCATATTGATTTTATATGTATGTGATTATTACACATTTTAAAAATTTGCATATTACCACAGGCGTTTATATATTCTTATATAAGACTATATAATATAGGCGCCTCATATATGATTTCCGCCATAGAAGGGGAATATTTAAATAGGAGAAATTCTAGGAATTTCAAAAAGGAATTGCCAAATGCAAATGCGATTTGAATTGACATTATTCATTCACTATTGTGAAAAGTTAGAATTCATTATTTGTTCACGAGATTGAATGTAGTTTTTTTCTGAGCTATTAAGAATATGAAACATATTGGTACCTGTAATACAAAATGTTTGAATATAATATTGCAATACATATTCTGTGAATTCATTGATAATAATATTGTAATACTGTGTGAATTTATTGGGTGCAAAGTATATTACCTTGTTAATACCTTTGTTAACATTGTGATTTTCCTGCCAGTGTCCATATGATTTGACCAAGTGAATTGAACCACTATGCAAGAGACATTTAGTAATTACAATTGTTACTTGTTTTTATCCATTTCTATTGAACAAAGTTTTCTTTAAGTAATGAGATGAATCATTGGTGTGAAAAGGACCATCATCATATAAATGTTTTTTTTATTATAAAGATGAAAACAGTCGTATTTCTACAAAAACTAACTAAATAAGACATGCTTGGCACATTATATATGTTTACTAGAATTCTTTAGATAAACTGTTTAGATTTTGTACGAGTGGCTGATTTCGAAGCTATCACTTCGTAACAAAGGAAATTATCTTAAAAGAAAAATATTTTGGAAAACAGTCCTGTCATTACAAGTTTTTTTGTTATATATATTTTGTGAAGAAAAATGTGACACACTTTTTATATAACAATAAACTGTTTTTAGGTCCTTACGTCAATTACGGATTAAGGTAGACCTATGTGGGTACCTCCATAGACCTTGCTGTCATTTCATTTAAAGGTTTTATGAGATAAAGAGTCAAAAAATATATAAATTTCTTTAAAAAAAGGCAAAAATTTTTATAAAAAATAACAAAAACTTTAAATTTAATGAAAAATAAGGAGAAAATTTTTTTAATTAAAAAAATTTCATTATAAATTTGAATTTAGACAAAATCTAGAAAAATTTAGAAACACTAAATTATTTTTGAAATATAGTTAATTTAAAAGGATTGTTTTAAATTTTCTCCTACTATTTTTTATAAAAAAATTTTCCTACTTCATAAAAATTTCAACATAAAAATCTTGATATTTTTTTTTAAATCTTATAATTAAGTTTTGTTATTTTTTTTTCAAAAAAAAAAAGATTTGGAAAAATCGAATAAATAAAAATAAAATTTTTATAAAAGTTACTGAAAATTCTTCACTATTTTGAAAAATAAAAATATAAATACATTAATATTTTTAAAAATTAAAAAAAATCCTTTAATTAAAAATTTTAATGTAAAAAAAATTTCCGCTTATTTTTGTAATTTTTTTGAAATAAATTCTCCCTTTAATTTTTAAAAAAAATTTTCTACTTTATAAATATTTCAATTTAAAAAAAAAAATCTAAAAATTTAGATATTTTTTTTAAATTTGTATAATTAAGTTTTTGTTGTTTTTTTTTTTTAAAAATTAGCAAATATCGGATTATTAATAGTAACTAAAAATAAAATTTTTATTTAAGTTATTAAAAATTCTTCACTATTTTTAAAATAGAAATATAAATACACAAAAATTCATAAAAAATAATACAAATATTAACATTTTTAAAAATTATAAAATAATTAATAACTATCCGCTATATGCAATTAAAAAAAAAATTAAGCAAAAGTTTAATTACTCAATTAAAAAAAAAAACAATATTATTAGATCTTTTTTAAAATATAAATTTTTATGAAATAGGAGAACATTTTTTTAAAAATATTTTTTTTCAATAAAATTACAACACCTTTTAAATTAACCATATTTCAAAAAAAATTGTGTTTTCAGATTTTTCTATATTTTGTCTAAATTAAAATTTGTATGGAAAGTTTTCTATTCCATTAATAAAAAAAAATTTTCAGATGTTATGCCAAAAACAATTTTATGCTATTTTGTCCGATGGACAAAGCATAGACAAGAGCTTGTGTGGATTGTGTTGACGTTGTCTTCGTTGATACCATTTTCGCACCGGTGTGTGTGAGCTTCACATTGATTGTGTGAAGCTTTTAACACTTAAGGTTGTGATAATGAGTGGAGAAGGCACAGCAAACGGCACTGATGATGATGGTTTGGCAACCATCGAAATAGCTATCTGCCCTGCCAGCTGTCAACATAATCCATTTCACACAACTCTTGTAAAAACAAATTCTATTAGCAATAATAGAATAGATCTTAAACCGAACAATGAAAAACATATTCATATTCTGCACAGATCGAAAAAAATAAACAAGAGAATACATACACGGGAGGTACACTGGGTTGGCATTTTATGCCAAAAACAATTTTATGCTATTTTGTCCGATGGACAAAGCATAGACAAGAGCTTGTGTGGATTGTGTTGACGTTGTCTTCGTTGATACCATTTTCGCACCGGTGTGTGTGAGCTTCACATTGATTGTGTGAAGCTTTTAACACTTAAGGTTGTGATAATGAGTGGAGAAGGCACAGCAAACGGCACTGATGATGATGGTTTGGCAACCATCGAAATAGCTATCTGCCCTGCCAGCTGTCAACATAATCCATTTCACACAACTCTTGTAAAAACAAATTCTATTAGCAATAATAGAATAGATCTTAAACCGAACAATGAAAAACATATTCATATTCTGCACAGATCGAAAAAAATAAACAAGAGAATACATACACGGGAGGTACACTGGGTTGGCATTTTATGCCAAAAACAATTTTATGCTATTTTGTCCGATGGACAAAGCATAGACAAGAGCTTGTGTGGATTGTGTTGACGTTGTCTTCGTTGATACCATTTTCGCACCGGTGTGTGTGAGCTTCACATTGATTGTGTGAAGCTTTTAACACTTAAGGTTGTGATAATGAGTGGAGAAGGCACAGCAAACGGCACTGATGATGATGGTTTGGCAACCATCGAAATAGCTATCTGCCCTGCCAGCTGTCAACATAATCCATTTCACACAACTCTTGTAAAAACAAATTCTATTAGCAATAATAGAATAGATCTTAAACCGAACAATGAAAAACATATTCATTATTTTTGTAATTTAAAAAAAATTCTATTATATTTAAATAAATTCTCCTATTTAAAAAAAATTAAATTAAAATTTATAAGGAAAGTTTTCTATTCCTTTAATTAAAAACAAATTTTTCGAATTTTTTTGTAATTTAAAAAAAAATTCTTTTATATTTAAAAATATGTCTCCTACTTTATAAAAATTTCACGTTCTTTAATTTTTTTTTTTTAATTTGAAATTTTTATGAAATAGAAAATTTTTTAAAAAATATTGGGGAATTTTTTTTAAAAAAATTACAAAAATAATTTGATGTTAAATTAACCATGTTTCAAAAAAATTGAAGTGTTTTTAATTTAGATAAAAACTGGAAAATTCCAAAAACAATTAATTTTGTTTTTTAAATTTCTCCTATTATATTTAAAAAATCATTTCCGACTGCATTAAAATATTAACTTAAAAAAAATTCTTAAAATCTTGATATATTTTTTAAATTTGTACAACTAAGTTACAGAAATTCATAAAAATTAACACATATATTAACAATTTAGATATTTAAATTTTAATTTAGACAAAGTCTGAAAAACTAAAAGCAATTAAATTTTTTTTTGAAATATGTTTAATAAAAATATAAATACACAGAAATTCATAAAAAATAATACAAATATTAATATTTTTAAAAGTAAAAAAATTAATAATAATCATCCGTTTTTGCTTATCATTTTAAAAAAATATAGCACAAGATTAATTATACAAATTTAAAAAAGATATGTATTTTTAATTTTTTTTAAAAAATTCAAATTTTTATGAAATGAAGAAATTTTTTTAAAAATATTAGGAGAAATTTAAAAAAAAAATTACAACACCTTTTAAATTATACATATTTCCAAAAAAAAAATTTGTTTTGTCTAAATTAAAGTTAAGGAAAATTGTCCATCTTTTTACTTACAAATTTTAATTTAAAAAAAAATATTCTGCTTATTTTTTCATTAATTTAAATTTTGTTGTCGCTATTTTTTATAAAAATTTTTACATATTATTTTCTAAGAAATGTTCTTATAATTCCCTTAAAAATTGTAATAACAAAAAATTAATTTCTTTAAAATTTAGATAATTTAAATGGATGGTTGTTGTTTAAAAAGTTACCAAAAAGCGCAGAAGGGAACTTTTTTTATAAAAATTTTTATTTTTTAGATCAATAAAGTAATAATAAATTAACAAAAAATTTCAATACTAATCAAAAATAAAAATACAATAGCAATAAGATAGAAAATAAAAAAACAATTTGCAAAAATTTTAACTAAAAAATAAAAATTTAAAAAAAATAATTTTCTTCCTATTTATTATTATATATTATTTAAATTTAAAATTTTTGTTGGTATTTATTAACCAAATTTTGCCTATTATTTTAAAAATTTTCTACTAATTTCTTAAAAATTTGAATTTATAGAATCTTCAAGAAATTAAGTTTCTTTAAAATTTCAATAATTTAAGTGGATTGTTGTTTTTTAAAGAATTACAATAAAGTGCAGAAGGTAAAACTTTTTAAAAAAAATTAATTTTTTGTATCAATAAAGTAATAGTGAATTATAAAAGATGTCAATACTAATTAAAAATAAAATTACAATAGCAATAAGAAATAAAATTACAAAAACAATTCGCAAAAAGTTTAAATAATAAAAATAAAAATTTTAAAAATTTCAATTTTTAACACAAAATTTAATTTAAAAAATTTACTGCTTATTTTTCTTTAATTTAAAATTTTGTTATATTTTTTTAATTTTTGCCTACTATTATTTAAGAAATTTATTAAAAAGTTTAATTTAAAAAAAAAATCTTTAACAAATTAAATTTCTTTTTTGTTATTTAAAGAGTTACCAAAGAGTAAATTATAAAAAAATGTCAATACTAATCAAAAATAAAATTTTAATAAAAATTACTAAAAAAAATCTTCATTATTTTTAAAATTAAATATATATAAAAGATCATAAAAATAATACAAAACATTTTGATATTAAAAAAAAAATTAAAAAAAAAATTCTCTATTTTGTTTGTTTCATACCTCATATTCGTATGATTCTTTGGCGGCAATTAATTTTGAAGTATTGATATTATATAAGGAGCCCACAATTAATCCGATGTACACTGTCGAATCCAACATAGCAACTTTGAATTGTAAATCCTTCACTAGTCACTTGCTGAATGGTTGTCACTAGATTTCACAAAAGCCTCTTTGCCATAACTTAAGTAAGACCCTATAAATGTTAAAAAAATGTGTTTTTTCTATCACTACATATATCCAATTTTTGCCTCTCTACCATCACTTCTTTTAGCTCAATTGAACGCACTCCATATACACACTTCATAAAAATTACATTCATCAATCTTTTTTTGAATTTTTATATAAAATTGTGTGATTATGTATTTATTTGTGTTTATTTTTTTTGGTATCACTCCATACTTCCATACTTTGCCTTTTTACCATAACTTCATTTCGCACAAATTAACGCACTTCATATACACACTTGATAAAAAAATACATTCTCTAATTGATGTTTTTCAATTTTTATATTAAATTGTATGATTATGTTTTTATTAAATCGTTTATAAATTGTTGTATGACAAAGATATCGCACATTGTATTTTCTATTTAAGTAGAACTGCAATTGGGACTTATCATTACAAAACTCGTAAAGTGATTTGTAATTTTTTTTCTTGATTTTTTTTTGTTTGTTTTGTTTTTAATTTTTTTCTCAAATTAAATATATAAAGAAGCGGAGCACTGGACTAGCAGATGCAAAATTATCATATATGAAAAAATTGTATAGAATCAAATATTTTAAAGAAAACTCTTACACTTAACAGCTAATTTCAACTTAAAAATAAACATTGTTGTTGTAAAAAATAAAAATAGCAAATGTTTTCATAAACATTTTGAGGTTATATAAAATACAAAAATGAAGGCAGAAAAGAGAAACAAGATCGAGGGATTTAAAAGAATTTAAAATAAAACGGTGAATTCGCCGAAAACCCTTTAGTTTAGCTTTCCACCCACCTTAAAACATATGATGGCTTCTACCAGAATGGACACCAACCGATATAACATTGACATAGATTTTCATTGTTCGTCGCTTGTTGTATCAGTAAATCAACTTGCTGTTGCACTGTATAACTTGTGGGTGTATGAAAATCAGTACCGGTCAATTTACGCTTGACTCGCTTGATAACCTTACTAGCCTTGCTGTTGGTTATGTCGGTGTTGGTGGCATTGGTCAGCAGAGCGGCCGAGAACTGTGATTCGTATGCCTTCGATTTGGCCACTGTATTGGTGCTGTGCAACATATTGTCCTCCATAGAATTGCTGAGGCTGCCGGCATTACCAGCCATACCACTGCCGGAGTTTGTTGGATCATTGGGATTTTTGGTGCGATGATTTTTAGTCTCCGTATCGAGAAGACGCCAATTTAGCAATGGATCGTATACGAAGGCTTCCAGTACGGCCATAAGAGAATCTTTGTTACGCCTCAGTACGAACATAACACTTTCGCAGGTGCGTCGATAGGTGCCCTCAATGCCGGTCACTTCCATGGCTTTGATCAGCATACGCGTCAAACGGAAGGGAATTTTCTCGGGGAATTTCTCGCGGGTCATGGCAACTTCAAAGCAATCACCAAAGTCAATGTGTAAAATTTTACCACTCATGCGATCTAACATAAGATTGGAGGGATGTCTGTCGCCTAGGCCTAATATGTAGCCAACCATGGACATGACTGCCAGAGAGCGGGTGTAATTTGTGCGCCGTTCGAACCACACTTCGGAGGAGGGTGACTTCAGCCACAACAGTTTGGCCAGATCATCGCCGGGCGTTTGATCCAAGGCATATTCGAATACCTCCACCTTTTGCATAAGCGTCAGGTGATCGTAATCTGGTGATATACTCAACATTGTGCGATGCTCCTGATTCAAAGGCACCTTCTTCTTGTCTCGGTAGTCTCTAATTAATGTGTGCAAGGTATCACAATGAGGCACCCAGCCTATGAGACCCGAGTTCGTGCTTAAGGGTATAACCGCATAGCGCTGGATAGCAAGATTTCTACGGAAGGTGTCAGGGTCATCGAGCAGCAAAGTGTTCACCAAAGAGAAGAGCTGCATTACACGTTCGTCTTGTCTGAGATCTTCGTGACCCTTAAGCAAATACATGTAGTCTTTGCCATTGGAACCACGTATGCATAGTTTTCTGGGCCTCTGCTTCGACGTTATAACCTGGAGATTAGTTTTAATATAACTAATTCGTATCAGCTCATGGCCAGGATTGTAAGAGCCAGGCACCGCCAATTCCAAGTCCTTGCAGGCCAAGAGTTTAGGCGACACATAGGGCAGTTCCAAAGAAGTCAGTTGTGGCAATTGACGCGATATTTTCTGGAAAACGTGGTAGTAGATATCCCAAGCATGATCCAAATCGGTCAAAGCATTTGATGATTTATAACGTTGTGTCCATTCGTAGGCCTCTGTAAGTTCTCGGCCGTAAGCTTGAGAGAACGAAGTTTCCTTGAGTGTTTGCGGGCCACGTTCAAGCATAGCATGCAACGGTTCTAAAATGTCAAACATTCCCTTAATGTTACGGTCGCCGAAATACAAACGTGATGCTTCCTCCAAGCCCTCATGCCACTGTTCATGCCACAATATAGCCACTCTGATCAGCTCCTCACTTATCATCATTGTTTGTTCCACCAACGTAGGTGAATGTTTACCCATGGATTCCAGAATTTTAAAGGCGGCATTCTTGCGCGCTATAGAGGCTGATTTGGAAGCCACCGTCAGGGGATACACCAAAGCTTGAGGATGATATTTGCCAATGTCAATTAACAGCTGATGAATCAACTGACCCACTAGATTGCGGTGTGTGTCAATACGTGCAATTAGTTGCGGTATAACCTGGAGCCATGTATTGATCTCTATCAGTTTCATTCCCGACAGCAGAGCATCGTATACCTCCGAGTGATGACCGTAATCAAACCACAATGTTAGCAAACGCAGGGTGTCCTGCAAGGAATTGCCTTTGATGAGACTAATGGACCGGAAGAAACCATGTACAGCTGGGACAGCATATTGTTCTATGATCATTTTCTCCTTCTCCAATAGCACAGCCGGATTGTGCAGATCCATTGGCGACTTAAGATTCTCCAAAGATTGTTTTTGGGCTTGCACTACCTTGAAATTCATGTACGCATACAAATGCCAAGCCTTGTACCAGTTCTGATCGTATTCCGCTGCCTTTTCAAAACATTCCAAGGCGCCTTGCACTGCGTCAGGATCTAAACCTTGTAATTTGTTTTGCCATGTGGCCAAACGCAGATAACACCTGGCCAAAAGACGATGGTCGTCTTGCTTGTAGACTGTATCGGGCATGCAGCTCAACTGACTGCTGTAGGTGTTGACGAAGCGACTGAGTTGATCGTAGGCTCCCTGCATGTTATCGGAGGCAGCCATGTGTTTGGTGTAGGCATAGGTGACCTGGGGCAACGTGTAGGGCAAAGGATCTTTGGGATTCTCTAGAGGATCTACGCCCAACAGCATAACCAATGTTTTGTGCGACTGTTGCAACGAACCAGACTTTCGACACAGCGAAGCGTATTTCAACCAAGTGTGTATATCGTCATGTGGCCTCACTACCAGAGAATGCACCTGAATTACTCTTCTCCAATCCTCGACCAAACGCTGGCCACCCTGCAAACGTTTCCACCACATGGTCTTGAGTGGTTCACGGCGTTCTGGTATAAGTTTGTATTGTATAACCTCCTCCAGCTCGGCCAACATTTGTACGCACACCATAGCACCGTAGGCTCTTTCGTAAGACTCACCAGCCATAGATGTCAGTTCAGTATCAAGTAAGTCTCTGGTCTCGTCTATCAGACGTTGAGCTACTTCGAATTCATCATTGTGAACAGCCAGTACAGCCCGGTAGAACGAACCGTCCTGGCTGTCCTCGGGTATACATTTGACGTACTCATGCATTGATTCCCAGTCTTGTAAGCCCCACGAAGCCACAGCCGCCAAAGGCGCCGCTTTACATTTGGTGTCTTTGTTGAAAGCATCCCATTCCTGTTTAGACACTCTGCTCAGTTGAGACCATTCACCCAAGGCTTCGAGGCAACGCATGCTGCCCAAGCGTGACTCCAAGTCCGCATTGTCTTGGCTTAGGTTACGTTGATAATGTATGAGGGCTTGATCCCAGTTATGCAGTTTTTCGTACCATCTGCCCTGGACTTTGAGTTCATCCTTGAAACGGGGATTTTCACTGCCCACAGAATTGCGGTAGGTGGTCAGCAAACCTTCAGCCGCCTCTTTCTGTTGTAGTTTATTGTTGATCAAAATTAGCGACTCAAACACATGCGGATCCTTGTGACTGACGAACTCTTCCTCCTTGTAACGCAAGGCCTTGGCATAAGCACGACAAGCCATGGCACGGGTGCCCAACAATTTGGGATCTATCAAAATGGGGTCTTTGTCGCAGTGCTCCATGAACTCGGCCAAATTTAGAATAGTCTGTGTTATCTCCGGCATGTCGGTAACCTGCAGGGCTTGTATCAGCGATTGGGTCAACTCATTTTTATGCTCTGGCGATAACTCAGTCCAGCAGGAAATAAATGCTGCATTGAAAAGATCCCTCAATAGTTTATCGTAGTCTTCAGCCAGCACACGACAGGCACGCAAAGCATGAGATCGTGATTCACGGAGTAATCCTATGGAGAGACGTTTCAACCACTCCACCCAATCGTCTTTTGAGACACGTCGGTTGACCTGCCAAGCCATGCAAAGCTGTTTAGTGGAAACGTTGAGCTTTTTAATGGTGGTATTAGCATCACTCAAAGCATTGGCTGCGGAATTCAACTTGAACTTAGCTTGGCGCATCAGGAACTCCTCATCCAAACACATCGTGGTGTTTGACTGAAGCTTCGACATTAGTTTCTCGTATTGTGGATTGACGATTCTATGTTTGGTAATGACGCGATTGACCAAAGGAGCAAACACCAAATATTTCTTACCCAACTGGATGACCAGGGAACACAATGTGGACATGGCTTGTTCCCTCAACTCTGATTCTGTATCAAGTACACGCACCAAAGGATGGATGATGCGCGACGAGAAATCGGTGAAATCCAAATTCCAAGCCAGATTGTCTATAGTTTCCAAAGCAAACAAGGAAACCTGCTGCGGCACATACGGAGAGTCAAAGAGCTTAACGATGGGTGGCACAATTAAATGCAAATAATCGTCGAGGTTATTGCCAAACTTTTGCAAGGCCTGCAACAAACGCTTGGTAACGTTTCGATCTTTGGAGTTGTCATGCTGTAGAACTCTCAACATTTGAGGAATCAATTGGGCCAGATAGTTGCGGAATTCTCCTCCCAAAGCCACAGCAATCTGTTCAATTAAATTGATTAGGGTAGACTGCAGTGGCGTATTGTTAGTCCAGAATTCTTTGATCAGCTTGAAGATGTCATTCATGTACGTAATGATATGCTGGCGCACAATTTCCACCAATATGGCCAGCTGCTGGAATAGGAACTCACGTAGATTATTGTTGGCAGTGCGTACATTCTCCAAAAGGCTTGGTAAAACTTGCGACAAATATGGGACACATTTAATGCCTAAACTTTGAAAGATATAGGTGACAGCCTGGACCACACTAGTGTGGCGACTCGATAAAGTGGGATCGCGCAATATGCGCATTAAGGCAGCTATAGCCACAGCCGGGTAATACTCATCGAGTATGTTGCCCATGTTAACTAAAAGTTCAGCTGTGGAAATGTCTTGATTCTCTTCAACCTTGAAGTCGGACAATGAAATGAGCACACTATCCTTTTGGCTATCGATCAGTCCCTTGTTCATTTTGTGTTTATAAGGATCCATGGCACCCAACAGACCTAAAACACGAATAGTTTCTCTACGTATGGAACGCCGCTGTTCGGTTTTCAAGAAGTTTATCAAAATATCTATTAGAATGGGATACTTGTGATAGGGGGTAACCACGCGTCCCGTGGCACTGATCAATTGACCCAGAGTCCACAGAGCTACACCACGTTTGTCGGGGGATCCAGCATCGCCCAACATTTCCAATAGTATTGACAAAAGGTCATCTGCCCAAAGTTCCATTTCATTGGAGCCACCATTCACTTCGGCCAAATCACCCACAGCTCTTAGGACATTAAGGATTACACCCGGATTCGATTCTGGTTCTCGCAATTTTGGCACCAGAATGGTCAATATAGGATTCATGTAAGACGAAATTAAACGGGGTGTACTTATAACTAAATGATCCAGCATCCGGGCACTTTGTTCTTTATTCCTACTCATGCCCGAATGTTCCAGTTCTGTTAGCAGTTGAACCAAAACACGTCTTAACTTGGGCATAACATAGGCCGGATTCATGGCCGAGAGACGTCCTATCGTAACCATGGCCAATTCACGGATTTCAAAGATTTCATCGTTCAATGTGATGAAAAGGGCACTTAAGGATTCGGGCTGTGCCAATTCGGCATCAAATGTCTCATCCAATGATCTTAAAATGCGAACACGGACATTACAGTCCATATCAGTGATGGCTACAATCAGCAGACGTTCGATGACATGTGAAACGGTGTCACTTAGAGTTTTGGAATTCTCACTGCTATCGGCCTGCTGTACAGCAAGTTTAAGAAGACGTGTGCATGTCTGTACAGCTTCCAAGCGAATTTCCTGTTGTTCGTGATTGATGAAATAGTCGGCGCAGCTGGAATTATTGAACAAAATCATTTAGAGTAAGAAATACCAAAAAATTGACATGTAACAAAATGAAAACAATTGCAATTAATAAATGAAAAGTTTGAATTTATATACATATACATGTATGTGATTATTTACCATTCTTGAGTATTCTACACAATAAAACAGTGTTTTCTTCTTACCGTTGCACGAAATCCAGCATATTCTGTTCCTCAAAGTTAAATGTTCCCAAAGTGCGCAAAGCTAAAACAATCGTCGCCACGTCTTGCGATATATTCATGGAAGAATCCATACATGTTGACATGGACATTACAGCACCGTACGAAGATCCAGCCGGTTTATTCATGAGGATTTGTGATAGAACACCAATCAAACCATCAGCTATGGCTGATTTTAAATACGGCACATTTTCTGCCAATTCACGCAAGCATACAGTCAATGATGGTGATAAACCAGTTGAGAACATTTGTTCCAAAATCTCACGAACATCCTCTGTGATACCAGCTTGAACAGCATTTGCCAACAATGTTATACATGCAAATATGGCTGGATCTATTGAAGCTTTACGTTTGTTTGTGGCATCCTTCGGAGGTAAGGCCATTTTTATGGCCGACATTATTGTCTTCAAATGTTTATCGATAGCGCGTTCTACGGCCACTGCTATATAGCCGATAGTGATATAGGCAATATTGCGATCTTTCTCTTTGCCCTTGAGTATGGTCAACAGATGATTGATGCATATTTTCAAGTACTTTTGTACAAAAACATCGCGATTTATGGCCGCTAGTCGAGGTAGAATTTGCAGCAGTGCCTGTTGGACATAGGTTGATTTTGAAAGTCTTTGTTCGATGATATTATCACAGATAGTGGTGTAATGTTCCATAATGACTTCACGGGCATAAGATGATTCCAGGACATTAGACTAAAAGAATAGGAAATAAATTATCACAAATAGAAAAAAAGATAGAAATGTGATTTTTAATTTTTTCTTAGATTTTATTTTCCACTTACTCCATTAAATTTGTGACCTCCCCCCTGCTGACTTTCACCCAATTCCACTAAACGTGTTGAGCCCAATTTCTTTACAAACGGTGCCTTTAACCTCGGCACTATAGTTGTTAATTGGCTGCTACCGCCACCAGAGCCATTGCCACCACTACCACTTACGGACGATGTCGTTGAACCATCACCTAATTTATTTGACAAAGTATCTGGCAGTAACGCCTTCAATGTGTTGTAGCGACGTTCCCAATTAGCATTAGAGCAACGAAATAGTTCATTAAATATTATCATGCTACCATGTATGCGATCATCCCTTGTCATGCCTTTTGGTTCTTTTTGCTGGACGTTCACATCCTCATTGAAACTTTTGCACGCTTCGGCATAAGATATTTTATACCATTGCGGTTCGGTGGATTGTTTATTGTTCTCACGCTGTGACGTAACTATGAGGGCAGCACGTAGAGCCTCACCGGCTGATTCTCTAATTGCAGGTTTGGGATCGAAAATAGCATTGAAAATATGGTCGAAGAAAGTAGATATCTGTTGATAGAAATAGGTGGGCATGGCGACAGCCAGCTCACGTAATATGAAAACGGCAGCGTGACGGCGATACTGAAAAAAAAACAAACAGAAAAAAGTTAATTTAGTAATTGTAAAATATTTAAGAAAAAAACTATTTTTTTCAAAAAAAAAAATTGTACAAAAAAAAACAGTGATGTCCATATTATAAATTCGTGCAATGCTGCCAGAAATAGAAATTTCTGCATATAATTACTTTATACAAAGCATTTACTAGACTAAAATAATGTAATATTTCCGACAATTTAATAAAATTTTTAAGCACAGGTACAAGACAGGAAATTTGTTTAGTAATTAAATCAATTTTTAGATATGACATAATTGGGTGTTTCACATGCCAAATCGATTAACTCCACTTATTGATTTTTAATATTGAAATTTAAAATCACTCCTAGTTCCATGAAAACAAAATTATTACCTAATAAATAAAACAACTAATGTTAGATTATGACATCGTTAACTATTTTACATCATTTATTTTACTTTTTTGATTTCTTGAAGCTTTTAACACTTAAGGTTGCGATAATGTGTGGAGAAGGCACAGCAAAGGGTGCTGATGAGATAGTTTGGCAACTATCGAAAAATCTATACACTATACACAACTCTTGTAAAACAAATTATATTAGCAATAAGAGAATAGATCTTGAACCGAACAATGATACCAATCTCATTATTAATATACATAGATCAACAATAAAGAACAAGAAGAGAAAATCATTAATTTTACTTTATAATTTAACTGCAGTTTTTAAAAACAATATCAACATTATATTAAATGGAGTTAATTGATTTGAAAAGTGAAGCATCCAATTATTTTTTTTATTTTTAAAAAAATTTTATATTATTTTGATGTCAAAGTCAAAATAACAAGGTTTTAGAAAACATTATGTTTTTAAAAAATATGTATGTTTTTTCCTTTTAAGTAATTTTTTATAACTATGATATAATTTTTATTAATTGGAGTAATTTTAATATTTTTTAATTGGTTGGGAATTTTTCATATTTTTTATTTTAATGGTAAAAGTAAAAGTATTTTGTTGTTTTTCTTAAAATCTAATAACTTTGTTTTGGATTAATTTAAATTTGTTGTAAATTTTTTTACTGTTGTTAAATAGATAACTTTTTTGCTTGTGTTTTTAATATTGTTTGGTTTTTTATTGTAATATAATTTTTATTTTTTTTTTTCTGAGAATTTTTATGCTTTTTTTGGTTCTTTTCAATTTTGATAAATAATGTTTTATTCTATTCTTTAAATTTTGTTTTGGAATAATTTGAAAATTTGTTGCTAATTCTTTATGTATTTCCGTAAATTTTATATTTAATTTTTATTTTTTAATTTTTTTTTGCGATTTTTTATGAATTTTTATTTAAGATTTTTTGTTGTAATTTAATTTATAAATTTTGTATAAGTTTTTAGACAATTTTTGTTATATATAATTTTTATTAATTGGAGTAATTTTTATATTTTTTTAATTGGTAGCGATTTAATTATATTTTTTATTTTATTTTCAATTTACAAAAATTAAATTTTTAATTAATTTAAATTAAATTTTTATTTTTTTTAATTACTATAACTTTGTTTGGATTTATTTAAATTTTGTAGAAATTAAATTTATTTTTGATTTTTTTTCTGTAAGTTTTTGTAATTTTCGTTTTGATTTTTTTTTCTTATAATTTTGTTTTGGGTCAATTTGAAATTTCGTTGAAAATTTTTTATGTATTTCCGTAAATTTTATATTTTTTTTGTAATAATTTTTTTTATATTACATTTTTTTGGGAATTTTTTATAAATTTTTGTTTATGATTTTTATTATAAATTAATTTATTAATTTTGTAATTTTTTTTTGTATAAATAATAGATAATTTTTGATAGATATAATTTGTATTAATTTAAGTAATTTTAATTGATTGCGAATTATTCATATTTTTTTATTTTTATTGTGGTTTTAAACAATAAAAGTATTGTGTTGTTTTTTTACTTTTATAACTTTGTTTTGGATTTATTTAAATATTGTTGTAATTTTTTTTTTAGTAGATTACTTTTATCGCATGTGTTTTTATTTCTGTTTTATTTTTTATTGTATTTTAATTTTGAATTTTTTCTTTATATTTTAAAGTAATTTTCGCTTTTTTCATCTTATAATTTTGTTTTGGATTTATTTGAAATTTCGTTGCTAAATTTTTATGTATTTCGGTAAATTGTATAGTTGTTTTTAAATGTTTTTTTTAATATGTTTTTATTTTTTTAACAAATTTTTTATGAATTTTTGTTTAAGATTTTTTATTGTAATTTAATTTATTATTTTGTGTTTCCGTAAATTTTATTATTTTAGAAATATTTATTTTATATTATATTTTTTGCGAATTTTTTATGTATTTTTTTTTTTTTGTATTTTAGTTTATTAATTTTTATTTAATTACGTGTAAATTTTTTTTTTCATTTTATATATTTTTTACATTTTTTTTTTTCAAATTTTTTATATATTTTTGTTTTATATTTTTATTGCATTTAATTGTTGTTAAATCGCGCAAATTACAAATCCTGTCAATTTGAAAATTTTTAAGGGAATCTTATTATTTAGATAAAATAAAAGGTATCATATAGGGCCAGCCAAAATTCGACGGTCCAATATTTTTTATATATTTTTTTGCAAACTTTATAACTTTTTGGGTTTCATATACAACGTTAGGTTTTTTTATAATAAATTTTTTTTTTAAAATTTCGCATCGAAATGAACGTTTCTATGTCAAAATTAAATCTTCCAAATACATGATATGAATGAACAAAAGTTGTCCTACATGGTCCAAGCCAGTTCTTGGTGCCCCTTGGTCGTCAACTTTGACATTGACATCGCCCTGTAAAGAGCAATTTAACCAACACAAGTCATATGACACTTTCAAAGACAATAGCCAATGTGCAAAAATTCTTATAGGATTGATACCCAGCAAAAGTTTTTCAATATATCTTTTTCAGAAAAAATAAACCCGAAAGAACCAAAAAAATTGATATTCATAAATTTCTCAAGACCAACAACGGTTGGAACCCTCACCACACAAAATAAATATTGCTCCTTAAAAGAAATTCCAGTACTTACCTCATGTCTGTCGCCGCTTAACCACTCAAACGCCCGTTTTATATCAAATTCAAATGACTCGGCACCCTTAGATCCTGGCAAATTGGCTAATTTCACTAAGGTCCGAGCGGCAATCTCCATTACGGACACATCATTGCAGGGTAACAAATCACGCAAGTGATTGTAATACGGTGTTATACGTTTCATGGTGTTCACCACATCGCCACTTATCAGACATTCTGAAAACGAAACAGATCTCGGTTATCATTGAAGCAACTACTAATTTCATCACCAGCGGCAGCGGCACCCATCACCACAACGCATTATCACGCTTGGTATGTGGCCTTGTTGCCACCACAATACTCACTTATGGCCAACACGCCACCCTTTTTCTCATTGATGTCGGTGGACATGACCATGCTAAAGATTTGATGGTTGAAATCATCGAAAAACTGAACCAATTCCTCCTGGGACATTTCCCTCAGCTCCGTCTTGACGTACAGGAAGAGCTCTTGGGCTGCCTTGTTTTGCACCAGACGATTTCGGGACTTAAGTCCCGTCACAAATTGTTGCACAATCGATGTGGTCGACATGTCGGCTTATTTCCGTACACAATTATAAAATATTCACTTTATTGTCCTGTTCATGCACTTGTTTCTTATGGGGTTTTCGTGTTTTTTTCGCAGTAAAATCAAAAAATATAATTTTTTTCTACATTTCACAATTTTTGTTTGAGTACAAGCAGTGAAAAATTATTCGTCTCTTTCGGGCTGTCAAAAACTGAAATGAATGAAAATGTCTGTATTTGAGGTTATGCATAGGTAGGGATGGCACAGGAGAGACAACGGTACATTTTTTTATTTGTTCTATATGAGAGAGACATTAGAATAGAAAATCAAAATTACAAGTAAAATGGAATGAAATGAAGTCTGGATCTAGATGATCAAATTTTATGAAAAAAAAAATAAATGAATTAAATAAAATAAAGCAAAATAAATAAAATTAAATAAAAATATAGTTATGAAATGAAAAAACAACATAAAATATAAATATAGAACAAACATTTTCTGATGTTAAATAAAAATCATTTCGTTAGTAAAATTAATAATAATTAATAAATTTGTTTTCTGATGATTGAAGATATATGGAATCATACAAATGTTTTATTATTCGTTTGAATTCGTTTGTATGGAATCATACAAATGTTTTATTATTCGTTTGAATTCGTTTGATTGAAAAATTATTGTAACAGCATACATTTGTTAATTTTAGTTTTAAGTGCTATAATATTCCAAGTTTTGATTATAATTTAAGAAAAAATCTCGTATGTATATGAAAAAAGTTTATTCTGTATATTTTTTGGAGACTCTCTTTAAATCGTAGGAATCTACAAATACTTAAACATAGAATTTATAAAAAAGATTTTTATTTGGATCTCAGAGGCCTCCGACCCATCGTTTATCTTGATTTTCGTGTTGTGGTATTTCAGGTTGGTCTCTGAAATATCAAAAATACTTTTCATACTTACTTAAAAAATTGACTCAATCCATTAGCAGCACCTTTCAATGGCCATCCGTTGAATTCAAAGATAATCATCTCTGAGAGTTGTTTTTCTCATCTCTAATCTAATAAAATTTGCCGCTTTGTTGTGTGTTGTTATTCGCACAGCTGTCAAATGCACACTTTGGTGTATGTAAACAATGCGTATTTTGGTCAGTTTGTTTTGATCCCTACGTTCGCGCCGTCTTAAACGACGAAAAGTAATGACAACACATCAAGGGTTGCCAGGGCGTTGACCGTTTCTCATCCCCTTCGATTGCGGCACTTTGCCACACTGAAAAAGTACAGAGATGCAGCAAATGGGACTTTTTGCCAATACATATATTTGGTAATTTTCCCCTTCTCCCATCCGTGGTTTTTCTGGCTTTTGCTTTGGGTGGATTGTGTTAGTTTTCTTCGCCAAAAAAGCCCGTCATGGCTTTCAATCACAAATACATTATATTTTTATTAATAATTATTGTAAGTTCCGCTGTCGCTCAATCGTTTTCCGAGGACCCCTACAAGGTGCTGGGCATAAATCGACAGGCCAGCACCCAGGAGATACGCAAGGCCTACAAGCAATTGGCGAAAGAATGGCATCCGGATAAAAATAGTCACCCGGATGCTGAGATAAAATTTGTGCAAATTAAAAAGGCCTACGAACTGCTGAGTGACTCAGACAGACGGCGGCTGTACGACCAGCACGGGGTGACCAACGAGGATTCGCATTTGTTCAAGCAGAAACATGACTACAGCAATTACGGGCGCTTTGCCCCCGATCCCCTGGAGGAGTTTTTCGGCAAGCAGTTTCACTTCGACCATGACATCAGTGTGTACCACAAACTGTCGATAACGACCAAGTACTATGAGCAAACCATTTTGGAGAAAAGTCGGACGGTGCCCTACATTTTGATGTTCTACAATGACTGGTGCTTCCGCTGCACCCGTTTGGTGGGGGCGTTCAAGAAACTCATTGAAATTTTGGAACCTCTGGGCATACAGTTTGCCACCGTTAATGCAGCCCATGAGTCGAGGCTCTTCCGTATGGCGGGGCTGAACGATTTACCGAGCTTGGTGTTTGTCTTGAATGGCCACAACTACATCTATCGTGACACCTCACTGACCTCGCAAAAGATGGTGGACTTTATACGACGCAAACTGCCCTATCGCACTGGCACAAACGTGGATGACAGCAACATCGATGATTTTCTCAATGGTTGGATGGACAACAAGGTACGGGCTTTGATTCTGGAGCCCAGGAATCAAACGAGGTTGCGTTATCTGTTGGCAGCATTCCAATTTCGAAATCGTGTTCAGTTTGGCTTTGTGCACTTGGATTCTGGTAATTGCAAAGATATCAAGGAAAGATTCCAGATCCACCCCAATCTAGACACATTATTGCTGTTCAACGAGTTTGTGGAACGACCCGTGGCCAGTGTGTCCATGTCAGACATACCCACGCCCACATTAAACAGTATTATAGCCTCCAATCAATATCTCATGCTGCCTCGTCTCTCCTCGCAAGAGATCTTGGAGGGCATTTGTCCGGCCGAGTGGAATCGTCCGCGTAAGAAGCTGTGCGTTGTCTTGATAACCGAAAACTCGGAGGAGCACAATTTCGCCCGTGGTGCTTTGCGCAACATTGCGCTCCAGAGTGGCTATAGCCTGGACAAAGTGCGCTTTGCCTACATCTTCAAGGAAAAACAACTCGACTTTATCAATGCCATTTCACAGGGCTCAGACAACGAGAAGCTGCTGCGCATAGTGGTGCTGTGGCGACGTGATACTTCCCATGTCAAATACGAGTGGGTGGACGATGCCAGTTTGGATTTGAAAAATCATCCATCGACCGAGCATTTGATCAATCACACCAAACAACAAATAGACCATACAATCCAGAAACTCCTCAAGACCTCGGAAGCCTTAAGCTATGAAGCATTTGTTAAGAACCTATTGGATGAACATGCCCAGGGTTTTATACACAACTGGATAGCTAAGGTCTTTAATGTCTACGATTATCTCTTGGATACCATCGAAGAGGAGCACGTGTTGGCCGCGCTCTCTCTGTTGGGCACCATTGCATTTATGTTTGCCGTAGGCTATGTCATGGTCTACTTTGTGCGCGCTGAAGAGGAAAATCTAAAGGCCAAGGGAGAACTGTCGCCCAAGGGTGGTCCCAAGCCCAAGACACCACCACCCGAGCTGAGACTGCACGAACTAAGAGCGGAGAAATACAATGGCCTGATACGCCTCCTGAAACCCGGCTGTAGGACTATTATACTCATAACGGACTTGCAGACACGCCCTAAACTCATACCACCCTTCCATAAAGCCGTTTGGCCGTATCGCAAAAACAAGACCTTGATGTTTGGCCATATGCTGATAGAAAAGGGACTGCAGTGGTATTCCGAATTGCTGCGTTTGTCCCTGGGCGAATCGAAGAGTTTGCAGATAAACCCTAGGAATTGTGTGGGTACCGTCATTGCCTTGAATGGTCACCGTAAGTACTTTTGCATGTATCATGCCAAACATCCGGAGACTACACGGGGCGTCAAACGTATGGAGAAAATCACTCGTCAACTGATACAGCGTTCAGACGATCCGGAGATTGGTGCCTTTTTCAATGCGGCCAACTCGGACGACTCGGATGACACCGAGCCCAAGGTGCTGTTGGAAGGCAACTTGTTAGATGGCCTTAGTAACTGGCTAGATCGCCTTTTTGAAGGCACTACACACCGGTACTACATCAACTACTGGCCGGACTTCCAAACCAAATAATTAAGTTACAACAATAGAGTGCCAGTCTAAGAAGCAGTGCCAGAAGACGACCAGCGTTGGGAGAAATGAATACTCACATTACGTATTTATTTAGCTAATTTACCAAATAGAACAATTAAACCAAAATACAGAAATACACTCTATACTTGCCAGAAGAGAAGCATTCATTCAGTTCAAATACGAGTATAACATAAATAGTTTACGAAGACGCCATCGCCGAATGCGATGTGATAAACGACTAAACATAATATTATGAATAAATAGGTATTTTTCCTAGTCAACGGAGACAATGTCTTTACTATCATCATTAGTGACGATACTTTTTTTATGTTTGTTAAGTTTTCTTTTTTCTCCATGTTTTGTTATTGTTTCTTTCTTTTTTGTTTTCTTTTTATTAATCAACTAACATTCTAATTTAAAAAAATAAATAAACAAAAACCTATATACGATTTAATGTAAGTGCGTACATCTCTTAAAACATTTTGCATAATGTTTCATCCCTAGGGGAGTTGTCTATGCAAAATGATGAAGAACATAAAACTACACAATACTTTCATCACACCCAACAAAACCAAATACAATATATTTCATATTTTTAAGCTTATCGATAATATTTATTATTATTATGATTATTCACAATAAAAATAAAATTTTAAATAAAATGACAATTTAAAATTCAATAAATGCAAATTACAATAAACTTAAAATTTTGAAATTTAAGTGGAGTTTTTATTAATCGCAATAAAGAGGGGGCAATGAGAAGTAAAAATAAAATGATTTTAATATAAACATTTTTAGAATTCCCATTTACGTGATGCATAGTTTTCTATCACTCAGAATGAAGATATTTATTTGTCCATATTAATCAGTTTTGAAAATTTAAATTTTTTTGTCGCGTCTTTCCGGAATATTTAGGTAACATAATAAGAAATTCATACTACCAAAACCTTTCGTAGCGGACACAAGTTTGTACTTAGGTAGAACCGTAATCAGAAATATTAAAAAAACTTACATTTTGAATATTATTTATATCAACTTTCGTCCTCTTATTCAAAATATCTTAGGTCCTGTATTTGTAAATTAATCAAACATTTTAATTGTTTACTTTATCTTGCTAAAAATGAAGTTCATTTTTATAAAGGACTGTTGTATTTACACAAATAAAGTTTTCAATTTAGACGAGGGATGGACACTTGTGCTTAATTACAAATCTAACTTCACTACATTGCAAGACTTTGGACTATGCTCAGAGTTTAATATCCCAAACATATACTTGCTCACACTCGACCATTCACACCATGTACCAACTGCCAACTTTACACACGCACACACACATTTTACAACAAAGTTTATTAATCAGATACGAAAATTATTTCTCCATGAGAGTGTCCTTTTAAACGAAGGAACTGTGAAAGTTAAACTTTTTTCAAATGTCATATTTTACTTAAGCAGCTATTAGAATGCCAGTGTCCGTGTTTGAATAAAGTTTTCGAAGGAGTTGCAAACGCCAGTTTCATTTAAAGCGGTATTTCGTAATTAAGCTAAGATTAATTAGGCCATTACATAGCTGAATGGGTTGCAATGCTCTTAAAGCAGAAATAAAGATAGCATTTGTGTTTTTTTTTTAAATTGAATTTGGTCCTACTACTTTTAAATATAAAAGGAAAATGCTCTTTAAACGAGCGACACATGTTGCTAAATGAAATACAGATATAAACTGACTTATTCTAATGGAAATAATGTATTTAGCTCTAGAATTATGTAATGTTAAAAAATCGAACAGTTTTGAAACAAATATCGAATAAAAATCAATATACAAAATATGACCTCGAAAAAAAATTTTTGGAAAAGGTCAAATAAAATACATCTATTACAACACAAAAAAAATTAATACTAAATATTTCAAATAAAAACAAAAATTATTACAATTTTATTTATTAATTTTTTCATTAATATTATTTATAAAAACTAAAATCACAACATTTTAAAATCATTAGGGAATTAAGTTTTCATTGCTTACAAAACAACTGATTCTGATATTGAATCCGATTTGAGCCTTGCTCATCTAAAAATTAAACTTTCATTCCTTCTTGAGAACTACATTAGGGGTAGCAGATATGCTCAAGTTTCAAAATTGTATAATTTTGATGTGTTTTTATTTGATCCAAATTTTTTTTTTTGCTCTGAATGAATTTTATCAAATAATCTTCACCGCAAATGATCCCGATGAAACAATGGAACCCATTTTTGAGTTGGAAAAATCAAAATATAATTTCTAACAGCTCTAATATCTTGCAAATTTTTTTTGGCTAAAATTTATTCAACCAAAATTTTTAAACTCTTTAGCATTCTGTTCCCAAAATTTTACGCTCTCATTTACTTTACTAATTTTCACAAATCTTTTTTAAAATTATTCAAATTTTTCATCCTTAAAATTATTTTTTAGTTCCAAATATTTAACTAAATTTGTTGTTCTTGTGAGATTAGCCAAGTTCAATTTGCCTTAAGCCAAATATTAAATTTGTGATATGAGTTATTTATTTAATTTTTTTATTTTATTTGAATTCTCACGTTTTAGCCAGATTTCAGTAGTGAAAACTCTGACACACATTCTTAGAAAATACACACCCAAATGCGTTCAAACGATTAACAATGACTGCGTTTACGTAACTCCTACTTACATAGAAAATATTAGCATAAAACATCCATACATATATACACACACCTTACGTCATACATACTAGGGGTATGAGGGTATACGCTCCTAGATGTTTGTTTACCAGTTTCCTCCATAGAAAAAGGATGAAACACTAAAGTTGTGGCAATGTAAACAAAACAATGAACACTCTTGCACCATTAAGAAAGACAAATTGGAGCAGCCCAATGAAGTTTGCTGTTTCCAAGCTGAATGCCGAACAGAGGGTGTAGTCGTCAACTCATAATAAGATATGACTTAATGTTGGTCTGACTACAGAATAAATAGGCCAACAGTAAGGTAAAGAGACCAACGTCTGGCTACAGGGGAGTTGTTTGAATGTAAATGATATTCAGAGGGCGAGGAATGAGGCCCTGCCGAAGAATAAATACAAATAACTAAAGAATATGATTTTCTGTGGACATAACCCTAACATGCTGGGAAAAATTGTGGAATATATAGTAAAAAACATATTATATAGACATTAAACCACATACTGTTGCAATATGTGAATAATTTGTAAGTCTGTAGTATATTTTTTACTGTTTTGCTTATAGATTTTGTGCTGAAGTTCGTCAGTTCATGATTCCTTATTTAGTTATTGACTTAACTGAAGTTCAGATATTGCAATAATCCTATTTAATAGTTATCCCAAAATCGTTAATTATAAACTCCCAACATATTCTTAGTTTAGTATGAAATTTACACTGTTTTTAATTTCGCTTTCAAATTGTCATTTATTCAAATTTACATTTCTTGATTTACTTTTTCAACAAAAGAGGAGCAGCCAAGGGAGTAGCAATGGGGGCAGCAAAGGCATGTGGAGCAGCTACAACTGGAGCAGCAGTATAAGCGGCAGAATAGGCAGCAGAGTGAGCAACAGTGTGAGCATTGTAGCTGCTGGCATAAGGAGCAATATAGGCAGCACTGCCAACAACAGCAGCAGCAGCAGCAGGAGAGGCATAAGTCAAAGGAGCGCTGTAAGCCAAGGGAGAGCTATAAACCAAGGGAGAGCTATAGACCAAAGGAGCCACAACACCAGGTTTGGCAGCGACGACAGCCACAGCAGCGAAGAAGCAAATAGCGATCTAAAAATTGTGCAACAAAATATTTATGTTATTGATTTGCACCACTTTAAAATGCATTTAATAAAACTCACGAATTTGAACATGTTGTTAAATTTGAGTTTGTTGTTTTAACTTGATTTGACAATCTATCATTGATACTTAACACTTTAGTTGTAAGCACTTTTATACCAAACTCACTGCAAGAGTATTTTAATGCATCAAACCATAATTTCGTATGCGAGTCATGCTAGTGCTAAACACTGGCAAACATATTAACGATACAAAAACGATGTAGGCCAGTCAATTAATAGCTTGATTTTAATTCCGTAAAATGTTTCAAAGTTTCATCACGCCGCCAAAGGTCACTAGGCAATATGCATAAGAATTGTTGTTTATACAGACTTTTGCTTCAAATTAAAGTTACTTAAGAAATAGTAAACAATCTTAATTTGTTTTAATTTTTTAAACAAAAACTTATTGATTTTCAATATTGGCAATTCCACGTAATACGGTCCTATAGAGAAAAAAAAATATAAGTCCATATTTTAAATAAAAATCGGTCAATTAATATGTACTAGAGAACGACAATTACGGACAAATGGAAAAAGTATCGAATGATACACTAACACAAATTTATAAATAATCAATACGATCGACAAACTCTCTTGAACAACACTGTAGGAAAAAATTATATTTTTTTAAATTTTCCAACAATAACAAAGTAAGTGCAATTATTAATATAGTGACATTTTGTGAACATTTATTAAAATATTTGGGTATTTAGTTAAAGAAAACATTTGGTTGTTGTTGTTGTAACAGCTAGTGGAGGTAGCTGGGGTGATTATTCTTTATAGCGATTTATAATTTATCCGCACTCGATCGGGCATATAATCCTATTATCATACGATTATTGTTGGCAACTCTGTTTCGTTCCTTTGTAGATAACAAGGTTTGTGTCAAGGATTGTTAGGTGTTCGGTGTTTCTGTTGTGACTTTTAACCCCCAAGTTCCACCCAAAATGGTCCAGCTGGTTTTGTTGATTTATTTTTCGATGTTGATAAATCATTTCCTTTTTCCTTGGTCCTTGCGCAATTTGGATTTTTTTAGTGGAAGCATGTAGGATCAGTTTTTTTGAAGAACTCGAAAGTATTTGAAAAGTAATTTTTTATAGATATTGTTTGGCCAATGCCCCGGCCGGAAATAAATCCCGGCTCCTTCGGATTGCTAATAAACGTCGCTGTCACTGAGCTATCAAAGGCTATTGGTCACACACGTCCCTGGGTAAAAAATAAAGACTGCCATAAGCCATCCCAAACACAATGTTTAGGTTTTCTTAAATATTGACATGATTGACATGAAATTTTTTTGCTACTGGCCTGGTAAAGTTCTGTACACACATAAGTGCATTTTATATGAGAGTCTCCTTAGGGTGTTAAAATAGGTTGTAGGCATGCTCGAAAAAAATGTTAGGTGGAAAATACTAGCAGGGTGTCGGTCTGCTTTAGGACAGTTAGAGCGGTGGGAGCAAATTTTATAAAAATTTGGTTTTTGTATGGAAGCCCGCTTAAGGGATGAAGGTGGGGGGGGGGGGGGGGGGGGGGGGTAGGTATGTTTGTGAAAGGTGTTAGTTAGGAAAACTTACTGGGTGTTGGTCATATATTTGTACCCTCTAGGAGCGATTCAAGGGCAGTAGCGGGGTTTGTTGTGTATTTTTTCCCCAATACGAAAAGTTTCTCGTTAATAACCGGGGGTTCGATTTTAATTTTAGACCCATGGTTGCTTGGGCAAATTTTCTTAGAAATCATCGTAGATTATGATGTTGAAACCCGCATGGTCGAGTAAAAAAATTTGACCCACTCTAATGAAATATATGGGTATTTTCATAGAAAGGTCCACCGCGATCAAAAACCAGTAAGAAAGTTTCAGTCTGGAAAACCGTCTTATATATACCCTCACGATCAGTAAAACATAAAATTTTCTAGTATATTAATATTATTACTCGATTTCTAACGGGGGCGGAGTGGCACATTTGAATGGGAGGTAAACTTTATCCTGCTTGAGCTTCACTAAATACAGAATTTGGTCACGATCGCGTTGGATGTATTAATAATATTAATCGAATTCTAAAGTGGGCTGTACCAGATGGGTATGGGAGGTACCAAATGGGGCATGGCTAGACTTCTAGTTTTTTCTCCAAAACTTTATTCTGATATAATATTAAATTTAGGATTTGGGCACGATCGCGTTGGTTGTGTTGATATTATTACTCGATCTCTAAAGTGGGCGGATTGGTACATTTATATAAGAGGAACCAAAAGGGGCGTGGCAAGACTTCCAGTTTTTTTCTCCGAAACTTTATCCAGTTATAGCTTTACTAAATACAAAATTTTGGTACGATCCCGTTGGGTGTATTGATATTATTACTCAATTTCTAAAGTGGGCGGATTAGTACAATTGTATGGGAAGTACCAGAAGGGGCGGGGCCATGTAGCTCATTTGCAATACCGTAAGTAGTTTTGGGGAAATTTTAACTTGTGCAAAATTTCAAAACATTTGGTTACGTCTTTCGAAAGTTATCGTGCGCACCAGCCAGACAGACAGACGGACATGGCTCAAACGACTTAAAAAGTCATGAATCGAATTTGGTTCAAAGGAACCTAGGGTCTAAAGTGACTCCTTCTATGTGTTACACTTTTGGGTCGTATCAAATGATATATACCCTTATCCCTAAGGGTGATGGTATAAATATAAAATATGATATATATTAAATATTAAATATTTTCCAAAAATCAAAATAAGTTTTCAATAAAAAAAAAAAACAATTTTTATTAATTAAAACGGCATAGGTTGAAATATCTCGAACAGATCCTTATTAAAAACTTGACAGTAAAGTATGTCGCGTGCTAAATCAAACAAAAAATTCTACAAATAAAACTAAAGTCTATATTACAACATGGCAACAACCATATCTTTCTATTAAAGTTTAAAAAAAAAATTGTGTCAAAAATTATTGTTCCAAATCGATGATTTTAGCATTTTTGTAGATGCAGTCAAGAATATCTTATAATTCTTGTCGCGTTCATGATCGCATGCTTTTTGGTAATATTTTGCAACAACAAATCCACAAAAGCTGCTCTAAGCATAGGGCCACCAAAATGGACACGCCAAAAGAGCAGAGTATAAATTACAAAAGAGACACACAATTAAAAGACACAACAGAAAAAAGGAAACGTTTTTGTTCTTCGTTTTATTTAATGTAAATATGTTGTGATATTAATGTAAATTATTTGTCTACAAGTGTAATTGTTTTATGTATTTGTGAATTTATACAGAAAAATTTCCCTGAAGATGATTGACGATGTCAATCGAAATATTGGAATTAAAATAAAACCAGGAATAATACATTAACATCAGTGTTTTTCTCAAGCCCAACTACAGCAAAAAAAAAACAAAAATTTACAAAATATAAGGATTTCATTATAATTTTTACATTTTAAGGGCATGCGAATGTCACGTTTGTGTTTCCGGAAAATGCCTATTTGCTACCTTACATTTAAAACATTTTTCACTTAAAATTTTTTCGAAATCACAAAAATAAAGATTTTTTTATATTTAATGTCATAATTACCATCAATTGCATAACAACAAATTTGGCAACGAAAAGTTATTAGCAACTTTGAATAAATATTAATTATTTCATTATTCCTTTCTTCTCTTCCTTTATTGCTTTAATTTCTCAGTCTAGCAAGAGTGTGCCTTTGTGCGTGTGTGTGTGTGTACATTGAACTTGTGCCATTGTCTGCAATTAAATTTTATATTTGCAATAACAAGAACTGTATTCAATTAATATTGTTAATATACGTGCATCGATGATACTCATTAAGCATTAACACGTACGTGTACTGAATGTACCCTAAGGTATTTTAGACAGTTGTTTCCGGTATCCTGTCGCTGTTTTTATGTGTGCGAATATTGTCGCGTAAGAGATGCACACAGAGCAAAAAGTATTTATATAGCATGAAATTTAATGTAATGTAAAGGGTATTGCACGAAACGACGTTAAAATACTTGTCTACATATAAAACATTGTATGTGTAATAAGTAGGTGTGTAGTATTTATATTACTGAGATATAAGGAGAAAGATGACTAAAGTTGTTAGCTTAATTGTAATTGTGTAAAATTTCTATATGATCAATTTAAAATGAATAGATGTATTTTATTTACAACTAAGATATAAAGGGTAAGTTACTTAACTTGACATTGTTAACTTTAACGTTATTCTATACATTTTTTATATAGCTAAATTTGTAATAAATATTATTAATATTTATTTTTTTAAAATTGATTTTTACAAATATATTATATGTTTTTTTAAATTTGCGCTCCATTGCTTTTCGTACTAAGAAGTAAACAACTTTGTGAATTTGTCTAAGGACGTTAAATAACTCTTATCTGACGGTTTTAAATTTTTTTGTTGAAATTTAAGATTTAAATTAACTTTTTAAGAGCACGTGCCACAAGAGGTGCACATAGCATTCATTGGTCAATACCTCAAATATTTCATAAAATTCCCTTAGTTACTGGCAACACTGCTTGCATGCATGCATGTGTATGCACAACAATTCTATCCGCACTAGAGATACCTATTATGGAATTACAGTAAATGCTGGGGTAATGAATTTCGCTGTGTTTCTCTTTGGTAATATAATTGTAAACTTCATAATAACAAATAATTGCAATAACATTATTATATAACAGAAAAAATATAATGCCGAACCGAATTATGAAATAAAATTCTAAATTGTAATCTGCAAATTCGCATTATTGCAATGATCTTGGTGGTTTTCTATTTGTACTCAGTAATGCAAAAGAAAAAGAAAAACCCATATAAAATTACTGTTATCAAACCATTTTTTAAAGCACTTTTGGTAAATTTCTGCAGTTTTATTTTTGCTAACAACTTGCCTTGCAATTAGTTTACCTGTGTTGGCAACCCTATCTAATCAACACCACCTACACCTCCTACCTTACACTTCATCATATTTATAGTACGAATTTTTTTCAATCAATAAAAAGGAATTTCATTATTGACTACGGTTAGAAAACGGGGGATAGGTTATGGTTTGGAATGCATAGCATAGTTCTCTGGCAGCATAATAATGAAACAGAGCAATTGATAGGAAAGAGTGCGAGGGATATAAAAGCAATACATAAATCTATGGGTGACTAAAAATTTTGAATAATAGACGACTACAAAGTCGGTATCCTGCACAAAAGGTCTTATGTCAACTTTTTTGTGAAATGGACTTAATGATGAAGAAGTGTCACAAAAATCGTAGTCAATATCCTGCAAAAAAAAATCCATGTCTATTTAAAGTATTTTTTTTCTGTTGTTTCTTTCTCTTATTTTTGGAGCTTATTTTTTTTATTTACTTATTCATTCATTTAGTAACACTAAAGCCTTTAAGGCCAAAATAAATGCGTTACAGAGCAATATATACCTAAACAGAAACCATTATTCATATATAATAAAAATAAACTAAAATATCATTAATAAAAATTAAATTTTATATGTTTTTTTATTTTTTATTTTTGTAGTTATTGTTTCAAAACTAATTCAAAACACAAGCGGCCATAAACTTTAAATCCTCAATAACACAGTAACACAATAAGTTGTTTTATAAGAGAGGCATTTTTGCAGAATACAAATGATATGTCTGATTTTCAAAATTTAATTGGAAGCCGATTTAAAGATTTAACATCTCATTAAGATATATTAGCTTTTATATACCCTCACCCTACGGATAGAATGGTATATATCATTTGATACGGCCCAAAAGTGTAACACATAGAAGGAACCACTTTAGACCATAGGTTTCTTTGAACCAAATTCGATTCATGACTTCTTAAGTCGCTTGAGCCATGTCCGTCTGGCTGGTGCGCACGATAACTTTCGAAATTTTTGAATTTTTAATATTTCTCCAAAACTACTTACGGAATTGCAAATGGGCTACATGGTCCGGCCCCTTCTGGTACTTCCCATATAAATTTACCTTTCCGCCCACTTCACAAATGGATTAATAATATCAATACATCTAACGCGGTCATACCCAAACTCAGTATTTAGTAAAGCTATAACAGGATAAAGTTTTGGAGAAAAAATCTGGAAGTTTAGCCATGCCCCCTCTGGTACCTCCCATACAAATGTACCTTTCCTCCCACTTTAAAGATGGAGTAATAATATCAATACACCAAACGCGATCGGGTCCAAATTCTGTATTAAGGAAAGCTGTAACAGGATTAAGTTTTGGAGAACAAATTGGAAGGCTAGCCACGCCCCTTCTGGTACCTTCCATACAAATGTATCGAGTAATAATATACTAGAAAATTGTATGTTTTATTGTGGGTGAGGGTATATGTAAGTCGGATTTCCCGACTGAAACTTTCTTACTGGTTATATAGCCATTTAATAGACTCCCACTTATCTCTGACATATCATCCAATTTGTTCAAAAAGTCCTAAAGCACAAATTAAGTAAAAAAAACTATTTTTCAAAAAAACGGCCATATCACCGTTTGTCACAATGGTACAGAAGTACTGTTCATAAACATGGGCGATCAGCAATTTATTAAGTTTGAATTTTGAGGAAATTTTACAATCAGCCCAATCCTAATTACTTGTTGAGAAATGAGTTACCGGCCTATAAATTTTTCGACTGTTCTGTTCTACCTAAAAGTACATTTATTGTTCCAAAAAGTACTTTTATTGTTCAAAAAAGTACTTTTATTGCACGAAAAAGTAAAATTTATTATACCGAAAAGTACTTTCCTTGTACTGAAAAGTACAATTTATTGTATTAAAAAGTACATTTATTGTACCTTAAAGTACTTTTATTGTACCAAAAAATACTTTTATTGTACCTGAAAGTACTTTTATTTTACAAAAAGTTATTTTATCGTGCAGAAAGTACTTTTATTGTACTCAAAACTAAATTTATTGTACCTAAAAGTACTTTTATTGTACCAAAAAGTAAATTTATTGTACCTTAAAGTACTTTTATTGTACCAAAAGTACTTTTTTTATTGTACCAAAAGTACTTTTATTGTACCAATTTTTTTTTTAAATGTTAGAAAGTTAAACAAAAGTCTAAAAAGTACTTTTGATGAACTACATAGTACTTTTTTGTACTAGGAAGTACTTTTATTCTACCAAAAAGTACATTTATTGTAGCAAAAAGTACTTTTATTGCATCAAAATGTACTTTTATTGTACCAAAAGTACATTCATTGTTCCAAAAAGTACTTTTATTCTCCTAAAAGTACTATTATTGTACCAAAAAGTGCTTTTATTGTACATAAACAACGGTACAAGTTTAAAAAATACCAACATTTGATGTACTACAAAGTACTTTTTTGCACCAGAAAGTAATTTTATTTTACCGAAAAGTACATTTATTGCACCGAAAAGAACTTTTATTGTATTTTATTGTTTCTGTTTTAAAAAGTACTTTTATTGTACGAAAAACAACTTTTATTGTACTAAAATGTACTTTTATTGTACCAAAAGGTTCTTTTTATTCTCCCAAAACGTTCCTTTACTTAAGCATCTTTATTGTGGTAAAAAGTACATTTATTGTACTAAAAAGTACATTTATTATACCAAAAAGTACTACAATTCTGCGAAAGAGTGAATACATTGAACCAATAAGTACTTTTTATGTGAAGTAGGTTTATTCTACCAAAAAGTACAATTTATTGTACCTAAAAGAAATTTTATTGTGCCAAAAAGTTCTTTTTTGGTCCCAAAAAGTAAAATTTTTGAATCAAAAGTACTTTCAATGCTCCAAAAATTTATTTTATTATACCAAGAAGTACTTTTAATGTGCCAGAAAGTACTTGGAACAATTAAAGTACTGTGCGGTACAATAAAAGTGAAAAATATTTACAGGTATGAAATAATGAGCTGAGGATTCATTCAGTACGTTGACACCTACCATCACGGTGGGCGTAACGACTCATTCATTTGAAAATCCAGCGAATTCCGACCTAAACTTGTAAAGGTATATATGGGCATTTCCACAGAAAGGTCCAACGTGATCTAAAAAAAATGTTTAACAAAAAACTAAAAAAGAAAAATAATAAAAAACTGACTTCTATTTTTGTCACGCAACGTCCCCCATTTTATTTGCTAATATTTCAGTTTAGAGGCTTTCGTCTCTCTTACTAAATATAAAAATAAAAAAATGAAGTTTTTCCATTGTTTTTCATCTTATTGAAACGTACAACCATCACATATGTGACTATGGAATTGCCCATTTTTTTTGTTAATGCAATTTGTCTTCCGATCACAAAAAAAGTAAAAAAAAAATATTTGCTATGGTTTTTTTAAAAAAAAATTTAAAAAAAATACCATATTTAAAAAAAATTTAAAAAAAAAAATGTGACTTTTGGTACCAGAATGCATCAATTATATATATTGGGAATATTGATGTTTTTTTGGCGTTGCATATTGAACGATTTGGTCGTTCAAAACATTTTAATTGCTCATTGTATTAACTTTCTTTAATTACATTTAACTTAATCATATCGTAACCTAAGGTAACAGCCAAGCCCCCTTTTGTAGGGTACAACATAAAATAATAATAAAGTTTATAAAAGAATTTATGTTTTGTTTTTGCTTTTTTTTTGTATTGTGTGTAGAACAAGACAGTTTTTCTCCTAAACTCTTGTCTACTCTTTTCTCCCTCTCTGCTTTGCTTTGGACCCCCTCCGTTAAGCATTCATATGTATATATCTACTACGAATTGGAGTTGGAAAGATATCATACGTACGGAATAAATAGAGTACAATTGGAAATACTCGTAATAATAAATTCCAAACTATTGAATCCTGACAACAGCATTCGTTCTTTATTGATTGATATGCTTCGTGCTTTAAACGTAACCGCACACAAAAAAAAGGGTTTGGTTTAAAGAAGAAAATTCCAGTTGCGCCCTCTATTAAAACACATACGCACGCCACACGCACATTTATTCACAAATAGGTTATTTCTTGGCCGAACACTGTGATGAAGTAGTACGTGTTTCTATGTGTCCACTGGAATCCAGCTGCTAAATGTATGTACTTTTTTTATAAAACTCATCAACAAAGGCCTGCCAGTAGAGCTGCATGAAATAGCTCAATGAGGGATAAAGTTTATTTTAAGAAGGAAATAAAGGTAGCAGGCATAGAACCATTTTATTGGATATATTCAGGGCTTTCTATTTTTTTTAAGAAATTCCTCGATGGATATAATTAAAGGACACCATTCGTTTTAATCAAGACGTATTGGTGTCATAATTGAACTTCAAAACAATCGTAATAGAGCTTTGTTGCTTGCAAATATTTGAATTGATTTATTTTTTTTGTGTTAAACACAATTTGTTATTTACTCATAAATAAATAGTCTGTAGTGTTCTTAAAAGCCCGAGATAAAAGGGAAAAATCTCCATACTTTAAAAATATTATAATTTTATTTGATATCAAAAGGTCATTACACTCCTTAATCATTATCATTTATAAAAAATTCATAGATTGATTTCAGTGAAAATTTTGTAAATAGTAATATGTAATTGATAAATTAATGAAATATAATTTGTTAGCTTTTTAAATTAATTAGTAATTATATTTTCACTTATATTTCAGTCATTTTAAATACCTAGGCCTTTTAGAACCGCCTGCCGCTACTGGAATTTTCCATTGATCTATTGATACTGCTTAGAAGCGTACTTATTGCGTATGACAATGAGCAGATCGCTGAGGCGAAAGAGAAAATACAAACGCCGTTGCAGAGTTTTAGTGACAAAAACACTTAGTATACCTTCAAGGTATAGATTTTAAGATAAATTATAACAAATTGAAATATTGTGGCAAAAGCCTTATTTTTTGTAATAATATTTAATTCTTTAATTATTTATGATTAAAAGAATACAAAAATAAATTAATTTCGAAAAAATATGAATAAAAAATATTATTTTTGTATATACATTTCCATACAACAAACTTTCACGTATGATTGATAATGGTTCTTCATATATATTATAAATATTAATCATACATCCTAGAGTACCTGTTATCACTATCGCATTTCTGTGATATTAATATCAAGCTAAGTATAGACTTAATAACTAAACTTAATTTCCCTTTGCACCCCATGAATGAGGTATGGGATAGGGACCGGCCGTGGCATAGTGGTTAGAACAAGCGACTACCATGCGGGAGATCGCAGGTTCAAACCTGGCTCCAGTCATCTTAAAAAGAAAAAAAATAAATAAAATTTTCTTTCATTGTCGGCTCCCCTCGAATGTTGTTGACAGCAACTTCGCAGTATTAAGCGTCGATTCAATCGTCGTGTCTAGTAAGAGCTTCTCAAACAGTGACGTTCGCATTCGTCGATAAACAAGTAGGTGCCGTTAGTTGTGAATCTAAAAATAGTAAGCGTGTTAATTCACAACAACGCGAGAAGCTATCCCATACCGCTAAGTATAGACGGTTGCCAGAAATAGCAATTTTGTCAAATCTGCTAATGTATCGCCAATGTACTGACATGGACAGTGTTGCCAATATAATTATTTCTCTGCAAATGGTGAATTTAGCAGATGCATAAACTTCGCACATCTGCAAATTAATTATGTTTGCAATTATCTTACAATAATTTGATAGTGGAAACATTTTGCGGTTTACACGATTATCGGATGTTTGGCAATATTGTTGTTTTACAATGTAATAGCAATGCTTTTTCTGCAAACGTTGCCATACAAAATTTAAAGTGCACATGGTTGTTGGACATTTCTGAACATTTTTCGGGCAATATTGTAAGATCTGGCAACCATCTATACGTAGCTTTACAAACATTTAAGAAATTCGGAGAATCTATGGTAAAAAGACATTCAGGCCAATATAAAATATTTTCAGGGAAATGAGTTTAAAATTCCACAATTCTTAAGAGTCAGGGAAGGCAACAGCAAGGGAGAGAAAATGTAAGTATTCGAATTCAGCTGTTTTGTTAAAAATTAGCTTTTCGGTAAAATGAATGTTCTTTTAAGCACGTTTTTGTACAATAAAATTACTTTTTGGTACAATAATTATTTTTTTCTGGTATAATAAATGTACTTTTTTGGCACAATAAAAGTACGTTTTGGTGCTATGCGCTCTTTGTTGCAATAAAAGTTATTTGTCATACTATAAAAGTAATTTTTGGTGTAATGAATCCACTTTTTAGTACAATTTGAGTACTTTTTGGAACAAACAATTCACTTTTTGGTAAAATACATGGATTTTTGGCATAATTAAACTACTTATTGGTACAATGAAAGTACTTTTTGGAACAATAAAAGTACATTTGGTATAAAAAAAATAATATTTGGTTCAATAAAAGTACTCTTTGGTGTGAAAGTACTTTGCGATACAATAAAAGTAATTTTTGGTGCAATGAATATACTTTTTGGTACAATAAAGTACTTCATGGTACAATACATGAATATTTTTGGCACAATTAAAGTACTTTTTGGTACAAAAAAAGTACTTATAATAAAAGTACTTTATGGTACAATAAAAGTATTTTAATTGTGCTAAAAAAATACTAGTATTCTACCAAAAAGTACTTTCTGGTATAATAAAAGTACCTTCTGGTTTAATAAAAGTACTTTTTGGAACAAGAAATGTACTTTTTGGTGCAATAAATATACTTTTTGGCTACTTATACTTCTTGTTACAATGAAGGTAGTTTTTGGAACAATTATAGTACGTTTTGGTACAGTTAAAGTACTTTTTGGAACAATAACTGTACTCTTTGGTACAATAAAAGTACTTTACGGTACAATACAATTACTTTTTGGTTTAGTAAATTTACTTTTTGGTACAATAAAAGAATTATCTGTTATAATAAAAGTACTTTAAAATAAAGTACTTTTAGGAACAGGAAATGTACTTCTTGGTATAATAACTGTAATTTTTGGCACATAAAGTTACTTCTTGGTACAATGAAGGTAATTTTGCCACTATCAAAATACATACTTATATTAGTATGTACTTTCAGGTACAATAAAAGTACTCTTTGATACAATAAAAGTACTTTTCGGTACAATAAAATTACTTATTGGCACAATACAGCAGAAGGAGCTGCTATATGTGTTAAAAAAAATTATAAAAATAAAAAAATTATATGGGAACCGCCTTAAGGGTTAAAGATAGAGAGTAGATATGATCTAAAAAACTGTTGGGGTTGAAATATTTTGTGGACTGGTCATACATTTGACTCCTCTAGGAGTGACTCCGGGGCAGTAAGGTCATACATTTGAACCGATTCCGGAGCAGTTGTGGGCCTTGTTGTGGATTTTTCCCCAATACGAAAAGTTGCTCGGTAAAAACCGGGGGGTCGATTTTGATTTTTGACCCATGGTTTTTGGGGCAAAATTTCGTAGAATTCATCATAGATTACGAGTTGATAATCTCTTGGTCGAGAGAAAAGTGACCCACTCTAAAGTACATTCCATCAAAACCATTAATACGTAAAATTTTTTTCCATTGGCGTCTTCATAGCGCATTGAAGATGAACAACTTGGAAATTGTCAAAGGGAATAAGGCAATACAGAACATTTAATTGTGGGTATGTGTATGTAAGTATATAATCAATGTAATACATAAAGTTGTGCACTATATTTATGTGATCTGTGATATAAACAACCATCGCCGGCAAAAGAGCGCGATGTAAAGCAAGTGCCAAATGGAAAAATTCGCTCCAAAGTAAATTCACTGTTCGCACACAATCACACACCACACCACAATTCATTGAATTCAAAAGTGGTAACGACAACATTTTATAATGTTCCTTAAAAGGTTGATGACTGCTCTTCAATTTAAGTTCATAAGAAATCAATAATCTTAAGGATAAGCTGGATTTGAAGAGTTTGTATGTGCTATTAATTGAGCACAGAAAAAACGATTCTGCCTTTTCTCTACATTTTATGACATTCATGAAATTTTACGTAATATTTTCTTAAATGGAATGATTTATCATTATTGACTGGTTACCACAGTTATAACTGATGATTAGATTTAAGGTAAACTAAATACAGCAAATGGTGTACTGCCTTTGGCACTAAAGTTATACGTTTTATCGGATCCTTAACTACTTTCTACTACTAATGAATGTGAATTTTATTATATGTCTGTGCATGTCTGTGGTTATACCAAATTCCTCATATTAGTACTCTTAAATCAAAATATTTTTCATTAAAAATTAATTTATTTATGTTACCTCGACCCCACAACAAACTTTTCTTGAGGTTTACAAATACATTTCGCCATTTCGTGTAGCTTGTCATACAATTTCCACTCTGTGGTCTACAATATATAAATATCCTTATACGCATTTATGCCTAAACCGCAAAATGTATGCGTTGTTTGAGAGTAAGAAAAGATTTTAGTGACAGTTACCATTTCTTTCATAAGGTTTTCTAATTTACTGTTTATTGCGTTGGGGACTAAAAATCATTAGACACAGACAAGTGTAAATAAAACACTGCAAACAATGTTGGTTACCAAACACACATTTAACTACAAACCTTCACTCTTATGCTATGTTTAGATTTGTAATTAAAGGACTATAAATTCTTTTTTAGTATGAATGAGTAATGTAAACTACACAAAAGTATACATTTCTCTGAGATTTATCTAATCTTATAAGATGAAGGCAGATCGAGAATATGAATATAAAAAATTGTGTCGTCCTTTTTAAGCATCCATCTTAATACAACTAACTAGCTTTCTAATACTTACACCTATATTAGTCAGTGATAACGTATCCCCTACATTCAAACAAAAAATAAACTCACAAATATCTTCTCTTTATAGTTTAATCCTTGTTTGTACGTTGGTGGCTCAATCACTCCTAAACGGCTGAACCGATTTCAATGAAATTTGGAAGACAGTTAGTGTACTGTAAGGAAATTAACGTAGGCTATATATATTTTTAATTTTTGACCCTATGGGCGGAGTGGGCGTGCAAAACTTTTTTTTGGAGCTAGAAAGTTAAAATTTGATAAACAGATAGTACTTGGCAACAGAAATATGAATATGCAGACGAAATTTTAATTTTTGACCCAATGGGTGGAGTGGGCGTGGCAAAACTATTTTTAGAGCTAGAGAGATGAAATTTGGTACATAGATAGTACTCTACTACACGAATATGAATATGAAGACGAAATATAAATTTCGGATTAGTGGGCGGAGTGGGCATGACCAAACTGTATTTTGGCCCTAGAGAGAACAAATTTTACACCCAGATAGTACATGGCAACACGGATATAAATATGTAGACGAAATTAAAATTTTGGATCAGTGGGCGGAGGGGGCGTGGTAAAACTGTAGTTTAGCCCCACTTAAATAATATTTGGTACACAGATAGTATTCGACAATACGAATACGAATATGCAGACGAAATTTAAATGTTGGATCAGTGGGATGAGGAAACTCCAGCGCGAAAGGTATTCTATCAAGACCTCGAAGGACGGCGCAAAAGAGGGAGACCGCGACTACGTTGGAAGGACCAGGTGGAGGAATCACTGACGCTGCTTGGTAGGACTGACTGGAGACGGTGCGCACAAGATCGAAGCGAATGGAAATCTTTGATCATTTCGGCCTCTGACTTAGGCACTAAGATATAAATATATGTATGTGTCAAGTTGTTTTAAAGGCTAATAATAATAATAATAATCAGTGGGCGAAGTGGGCGTGCCAAAACTGTATTTAAGCCCTAGAGAGATAAAATTTTGTACACAGATAGAACACAACAACACGAATATGAATTTGTAGACAATATAAAATTTTGGATCAGTGGGCGGATAGAGCGTAGTAAAACTGTATTACATATACCCTCACTCTCAGTAAAACATAAAATTTCTACTATATTGATTTTATTATTCGATTTCTAAGTGGGCGGAGTGGTACATTTGCATGGGAGGTACCAGAAGGAACGTGGCTAGACTTCCAATTTTCCAAAACTTTATCCTGTTATAGCTTTACTAAGTACAGAATTTGGTTACGATCTTGTTGGGTGAATTGATATTATTACTCGATTTCTAAAGTGGGCCGACTGATGTATTTGTATGGGAGGTACCAGAAGGGGCGGGGCCATGTATCCCATTTGCAATGCTGTAAGTAGGTTTGGGGAAATATTAACTCGTGCAAAATTTTAAAACATTTGGTTGCTTCTTTCGAAAGTTATGATGCGCACCAGCCGGACAGCCAGACAGACAGACGGACATGGCTCAAACGACTTAAAAATGATATATACCCTCATCCCTAAGGGTGATGGTATAAAAAGTAAAAATTATTGAACTAAAAAATAATTTTGTTGAGCAATAAGTACATTTATTGCACCAAAAAGAACATTTATGGTGTCAAAGTGTACTTAATTGGTACCAAAAAGTAGAATTTATTGTATTAAAGAGCACTTTTATTGTGCACAAAAAGAACAATTAATTGTACCACAGAGTACCTTATTAGTACCAAAAATGAACTTAAATGTACTAATAAGAACTTTAAATGTATTATTAAGTACTTTAAATGTACTAATAAGTACTTTTACTTTTATTTTTATCAAAAAGTACTATTGTTGAAGCAAATAGCAAGGACTAGAATTTTTTTCTTAAATTCAAAAAAAAATATTTTTAAATATTATTTGCTGACATTTTTGACAACATGTTTTTCAGAGTTGTATCAGTAAAGTTTAAGGACTATTTACACTGCGTCAGTTTGTTTAATTTAAAATTTTAACAATAAGTCGTGAGAAAAAAATTTATCGGTAAGTTCTGACAAAACAACTGACAATGATGTCAATTGTTAGTTTGATAAATGCAAGTGTACTCTTATCATAAAATATTTGTTACAACTGTAAATAACTCCAATAATAGTAAAAAAATATCCTATTGCTGCAAAATTTTGATTTTATTTTATTGACGTTCTAATGTAACATTCGTGATCAACAATTTTTTTTATTTAAACTTTGTAATATTCCCTTATTTCACAAATAAAAAAATCACGGAATTGTTCATATATGTATATAGATATAGCCAAATGTCACGTGCTAAATCATGAAAAAAATTCTAGAAAAAAAGGGTGTCCATTAGGGTGGGTCGGTAAAAAAAGTTGTGCCGGTCACCCCCTAGAACGAAAGATAATTTAAAAACGAATTCAAAAAAATTTTTTTTTTTTTTGCCACGCCCTTTGACCCCGCGCATTGGGTTTTTTGTTTCCTGTGTCTCCATTTATAGCGTATTTTACCGTATATATTTTTATTCATAAACAAAAAAGTTACAGAGGTTTAAAAAAATCAATTTGACGTCGCTAAAGGCCAAAGCTCATTGTTTACAAATGTTGGCGTGGTCGTATTTTGCTTTCTAAACCTCTGTAACTTTTTTGTTTATGAATAAAAATATATACGGTAAAAGAGAAAATATCATGGAATTTAAAAAACTTTTTTATCGTTGCAAAAAAAATTTTAATTAGGGGGGTAAAAACCGAGATTCCGGTAAAAACTTCTAGAACTTGACGTCGGAGTCAAAAGTGATCAGAGAAGAAAATGTAGCTGTTGTCAGTCCAAAAACATTGATATGTCACACATTAAGATCGGACTATAAATGGAGACACAGGAAACAAAAAACCCAATGCGCGGGGTCAAGGGGCGTAGCAAAAAAAAATAAAATTTTTTTTTGAATTCGTATTTAAATTATTTTTCATTCTAGGGGGTGACCGGCAAAACTTTTTTTATTTGTATGAAGTGCGACCCACCTTAGTGTCCATATTACAACATCTATTGTAAATAAAAAATTTTAGTTAAAAATAAATGTTCTAATACGCCGAATTTAGCATTTTTATACATGCATTTAAAAAAACTTCTATATTTTGTCACGTTCGCCATCGCATTTTTTTCCTAATATTTTGGAAACAACAAATTTACAAAAGCATAATTTTACACTAAACAGAGTGCCACTAAAAAAAAACTTTATTTTCAAAAAAATCTTATTATTATTGTATTTTTTTTTAATTTCTCATTTAGTTTTTCACTTTTGTAATCAATTTTATAATATAACTTTGGCAGAGATGTTAAAATAAATAATACGAAATAACTTTTTTTGTGTAAATTTGTGCCATGATCAAACTCTAGTCTCTCTGCCTTTCTATCTAACACACACACAACTGTCGCATGCATAGAATATGTTATGTCTTGTGAGAATATTTGTAAGCGGAAATAGTTGTGTACATATGTGGATGTACATTATGTGTACAAATACTACGTACACATAACTGTGCGTCCATGTTTGTGGTCAATGTTGAATTGCCAACTTTTGTTTTTATCTTTAACCAACCGCACAATTTACACACGCGCATAAACACACACGCACACATACAAACAGGCACAAAGTGATTTTCCGTTTCTTATCTCCCTTGAATACTCCTCGTTTAAAAATTGTCTGCTTTATTACATTACAATTGGTATTTCTGAATGTGTGCATGTGTGTGTGTGTTCGAGTTCATGTACACACTTATGCAAAAGTGTGTGTGTATGTCGTTTCCTTATACTTGTATGTGTATATTTACTTTTGGTCAGCATCTGGCGTTTGAAGTTTCCAAAGTGGTTATAAACGTGAAAGTTTTTAATGTAGTTTTAATTTGGTCCTAATAGCAGCCACCCCACAAACATTGAACCGGTGCTTGCTTGGTATGGACAGAGTATAAAACTTTGGCTTGTTTTACGATAGAGTGTGATTGTCGTTATGTCGCCTTCATTTCCTCTCTTCTGCTCTCGCTCTCTCCCTCTCTATCTCTAGATTACTTGTGTTACCAACCAACAAAACTTATTTCCTAATACTGTGCGTGTAGTGGTGTTCTGTTCCGTCCAGTACATCACCGGAAGGTGTGCACATCTGTGTGTGTGCGTCTGTATACATTTGTTTTGTGTAAAGGGGACTTAGTTTGCTTTTAAGCAACCAAGATGATCGTTAACAGTTTATGACAGATTTCAGCTTGGCCAACGGGTCACGCTACTAGGGCGACAGGTAATTATTTTTGCGTTGAGAAATCAATTACAGCGATTAAGTTTGAAAGTTTTTAAGCTGTAATACTTGCAACTGAGTGTGGATCAATATTCTTTACACAGGGATTTTGATTGAAGATTTTATTTTCTAGCGAAAAGATGGACATGTTGCATATTTAATTGGCATTTTGAGTGAGGTTTTTAGTAGAGAATATTAAAATAGTGAATGTTATTAAAAATAGTGTGTTTTGGAAGAATGCTTTAAAATATTAAAACTTCTTTATGCATTTAACTTAGACACTTTCGTTTATAATAGACGCATCATCACCTGTAGTTTGTGACATTGGCAGAACTTGATCATAAACATTTTTCGCATATTACAAAGTAGTTTAATACCGCATATGGGTAGTTCCATGGTCAAAAAGAAAAAAAACAATGAAAAACTTTTGTTTTTGTTTTATTTTATGTAGCTTTTTGTGTAATACGTAAGAAGCTCTATAAGAAAACATCTGAATTAAATGGTCCCAAAATATCAGTAACTAAAGAGGCAGACGTTACGTGACAAAAATAGAATTTACCAGAACGCAAAAAAGTTCGAATTGTGTCGTATTTTCTTAGTAATTTTTTTTTTAAATGATTTAGAACATTTTCTATTAGTTTGTTTTACAATTTGCTGAATTACAAAAACTTTTTATACCCTCACTCTCAGGGTAATACCCAAAGTATTTTAAGACCAAATTCGTTTCAGGCATTTTTAAGACGATTGAGACATGTCCGTCTGCCTGGATGGCTGGTGGGCAGGATAAGTCGAGTAAATATTAACTGATCCTTATGAAAACTAACCAGTATAAATATTTTCCACAATAAAGTAATGGGACTGTAAATGAGCGGTATAGCCCCACCCTTTCTGGTACCTCCCATACGAAATTACCTATTTATGGATAATTAATATTTCTGCCATAACTTTCAAACGGACAACAGGAGGATATTTGAATTTGGTCAGTTAAATTATCTTAAATTACCTATTTTAGAAAAAAATTTATCTCCTCCATAATTTCCGAACGGAAAAGTAGAGGATTTTTAAATTTGGTTAGTTTAATCAACTTTGTGTAGTAGATAAATCCTCTGAAAACCAAAACCTTTGCCTCACTCCTTTTGGTACCTTCCAAACAAATGACCGAATTCACCCTCATAGTTGTATATTAGAGTGGGTCAATCTGTATACCATCACCCTTAGGAATGAGGGTATATATCATTTGATACGACCCAAAAGTGTAACACATAGACGGAGTCACTTTAGGCCCTAGGTTTCTTTGAACCAACTTCAATTCATGACTTTTTAAGTCGTTTGAGCATGTCTGTCTGGCTGTCCGGCTGGTACGCACGATAACTTTCGAAAGTCGCAACTAAATTGCTTTGAAATTTTGTACGAGTTAATATTTCCCCAAAACTACTTACGGTATTGCAAATGGGCTACATGTCCCCGCCCCTTCTGGTACCTCCCATACAAATACATGATTCCGCCTACTTAAGAAATCGAGTAATAAATACACCCAACGGGATCGTACCCAAATTCTGTACTTAGTAAAGCTATAACACGATAAATGTTTGGAAAAAAAAATTGGAAGTCTAGCCACGCCCCTTCTGGTACCTCCCATACAAATGTACCTTTCCGCCCACTTTAGAGATGGAGTAATAATTCCAATAAATTCAACGCGATCGTACCCAAATTCTTTATTTAGTAAAGCTATAGCATAATACAGTTTTTGAGAAAAAAAACTGGAAGTCTTGCCACGCCCCATCTGGTACCTCCCATACACATCTTGTAGCGCCCACTTTAGAAATCGATTAATGTTATTAATAGACCGATCGTGCGATCGTGCCCAAATTCTGTATTTAGTAAAGCTCAAGCAGGATAAAGTTTTGGATAAAAAATCAGGAAGTCTAGACACGCCCCTTCTGGTACCTCCCATACAAATGTACCTCTCCGCCCACTTTAGAGATGGAGTAATAATATCAATGAACTCGATACGACCTTGCTTAAATTCTCTATTTTGTTTAGTTATAACAGGATAAAGTTTTGACGAAAAAATTGGAAGTCTAGCTACGACCCTTATGGTACCTCCTATACAAATTTACCTTCCCGCCCACTTCAGTGATGGAGTAATAATATCAATAAATCCAATCGTACCCAAATTCTTTATTAAGTATAGCTATAATGGGATAAAGTTTTGTAGAAGAAATCTGGAAGTCTAGCGACGCCCCTTCTGGTACCTCCCATACAAATGTACCACTCCGCCCACTTTAGAAATCGAGTAATAATATCAATATAATAGAAATTTTTTGTTTTACTGAGGGTGATGGTATATGTATGTCGGGTTGCCTGACTGAAACTTTCTTATTGTTTTTTTTTAATATTTGATATCAGATTCAAAACCAGCGACCCCATACCCACAATAGCGATCAATTCCAACATTTTGGTTTTTTCCAAACTTGACGCCAGGTTCGAAATCTTGACTTAATTTTTCCCTTTGCAACCCATGAATGAGGTATGAGATAGCTTCTCGCGTTGTTGTGAATTAATACGCTTTCTATTTTTAGATTCACAACTAACGGCACCTACTTGTTTATCGACGAATGCGAAAGTCACTGTTTGAGAAGCTCTTACTAGACACGACGATTGAATCGACGAGGGGAGCTGACAATGAAAGAAAATTTTATTTATTTTTCTTCTTTTAAGATGACTGGAGCCAGGTTTGAACCTGCGATCTCCCGCATGGTAGTCGCGTGTTCTAACCGCTATGCCACGGCCGGTCCCGGTTCGAAATCAGCGACCCCAAAATCCCACCATACAATATTACCTATTTTTGAAAAATTAATATATTTCTCATTACTTCCACACGGACAACTGGAGGATATTTAAATTTGGTCTGTTTAATTAACTTGTTATTTAGAATCTTAGTCCTCAGTTGGTACCGTAAAAGACCCTTTCGATACCTCCAATCAAGATATTGAATAGAATTTTGTACACATTCTGACAGTTTTGCTTCATGTCTGTAAACGTCTGGTCATACGATCAAAGATCCTATTCAATGTGTCTTCAAAGACACTTTTAAATGTGTGTATAAAAAAAACTGTAAAATGTCTCTTCTAAGACATTATAAAGCGTCTAAGAAAATGTAGATATGTACATTTTCAATGCTTATTAAAAAGTATCTTAAAAAATATCTCACCTAAGACACTTTGGAACGTGCACATAAGACAATTTTTAGCATGTCTCTAAAGGCAATTTATATCGCATTTAAAGAATAGTGTCTTTAAGACACTTTCAAATATCTATTTTTTTAAACTAGAACACAACGATAAGTCTCTACACAAACACTATGACAAATGTTTATAAAAAACACTATAAAAGTGTATATAGCTCACGCCTGTAAAACATTAAATAAATGTCAATAGAGCCTTTAGTAAAAAGCTTCTAACGACACTTTGTAATATGTTCAGTTTACGCGAATTTCAAATAATCAACTGCCAAAAATCCATTTACTCCAGTATTATTACAATGATTTATATTTTTATATGACTGTGCCAACGCAGAACATCTCTCGTTATATGTAAGTACAAAATTCCATAAAGTATTACATACAATGAATGACATTAACATCCTTACAAGACGTTATGCGTGTTGTTGTTGTTGTATTGTTTTTTTTGCTCTTCATTGGCCAAGCAACAAAGTAATAGCCTTTATGATGGTGGCGCGTAAGAACAAAATGAACAAGTGATAAATTCTGCAACAAAAATATTATGGTTTTCATTTTTAACTTTGAATGGCAAAAACCTGATAACAAAAAGAAAATTGTGCCTTTCATGCTCAGTAGCTGTTATAAACATTACCATCATCATCATCGTCATCAGCACCATTATCATCATGCTCACCATAATCATCATCATTCTCATCCTCACTATAATAATCATAATCATCTTCGCCTTCGTCTTCGTCATTGTCGTAAAATGTATTAAAAGCTAAAATAGTTTATAGCTTACAATTTTACAGATGTTCATTTTTTCTACCCTTTAGGACATGACTTCCAATATGAACAAGGAGAAAGACGGCGAGACAGCGAATCGGTGAAGATGCAAAAATTCACAAAGACTCTACTACTGTGCGGTTAGTCAGACGGGAGGGGGTGACGGGGCAACAAATAACGGAAGTTATAGCAAAGGAAGTCACACGCATAAAACTGACAAATTCAAAACTTCAAATGAAAAAGAGAGACAAGAGAAGTTTTCGTTCTGTTCATGCCACAACAGGAAAATAAATAGAAGGCAACAGACAAAAGTTTTTACCAAAAACATCACAAATAGAATTTTAACTACAGAGAAAAGAGTCATATGTTAAACAAATATAGGAGGGGGGTTAAATTGGTACATCCTTAATATGATCTTTAGTTGGGAGACTATAATAGTGTTATAGAAAATGTGATTTTCGGTGATAGAGAATTTGATGGAAATATTTATAATTTTTAAGATAACATTTCAGGAATTGTAAAAAAATTGGAATTAATTAAGTTATTCAAGAAAAAAAAATTTCGAAATAATAAAAAATGTTGGGTATGTTCTTATGGAGATCGTTCATTATAATATATGAACACGGTCAAACTTGGGGACGGACATGTTGGAACCCGAAAAAGGTTTCAAAAGGTAGCCCCTTAAGTTACAAGGGGTGCTAGACAATTTGTAGTTAAATTGTAATTTAAAAAAAACTTAATTTCCCTTGAACCCCATGAATGAGGTATGGGATGAATTAACACGCTTTCTATTTTTAGATTCACAACTAACGGCACCTACTTGTTTATCGACGAATGCGAACGTCACTGTTTGAGAAGCTCTTACTAGACACTTAATATTGCAAAGTTACTGTCAACAACATTCGAGGGGAGCCGACAATGAAAGAACAATTTTTTTTAAGATGACTGGAGCCAGGTTTGAACCTTCGATCTCCCGCATGGTAGTCGCGTGTTCTAACCACTATGCCACGGCCGGTCCTAATTGTAATTAAAAATGTAAATAAATTGCCAACTTGCCTCTATAATGTCATTATGACGCTGAGGCCTTTAATAGTATTGAATTGTGTACTTTAATAATATTATTTTATTACAAATTTATTTTATTTATATGTTTGTATTATTTTTTATAATGAAGTACTTATCTAAATTGAAATAAATATTTAAAATATACAAAAAAAAAATATATAATTTATAATTTTTAAGATAACATTCAGGAATTGTAAGAAAAATTGGAATTAATTAAGTTATTCAAGAAAAAAATTTCGAAATAATAACAAATTGTAGATATGTTCTTATTGAGATGGTTCATTATAATATATGAACACGGTCAAACTTGAGGCCGGACATGTTGGAACCCGAAAAAGGTTTCAAAAGGTAGCCCCTTAAGTTACAAGGGGTCTTTTACGGTACCAACTGTAAATTAAAAAAAAAAACTCTAACACAGTATAACACATGATTTTGGGACTCAATTCTGAGAATTGCAAGTGAAAGTACCCCCAAAAGTAAGAACATCTGCTTCATTCGTTTTGTCAAGTTGGCTGCATTCATTATTTAAGGGCCATACGATTTTTTGCTCAAGGTGTACTTTTAGCACTTTTTCTATATTTAACACGGTTATAACTCGTCTTTGGGGTTTAGCTTTTGCATATAAAACTTTACTAAAAATTAACTTAATCTGTTTTTTTTTTGTAAGGAAGCATAAAGTGACATGGTAATTGTTGGGCAAATGTGACGATATGAAGTTTGCACATGCCAGGGCGTATGAGTTATGTCGAATGTTATTTATTACTCATACGTAAGTTATTATATACGAAAGTAAGTGTAAAGGCGCGTTCAGACACAAGGAATCTGTCGAAAAATTTGTCTATCAGGAGTGTTATCTACAACGAATTGCTATGACATTCTAGTTGTCGACAGCCGTTCACACACAAAAGACAGACACGAAAGAGATATCTCGTGCGGTATCTATATCTCGTACCAAGATATTACGGTGTTGAAATATAGGAAAAAAGTGCTAAAAATCCACCTTGATCGTATGACCATTAATTTACAACACTTGATTTTGACAAAAAGACAAAGTTCTGCATCATTCGTTTTGTCAAGTTACATGTCATATTAATTTAATATCGATTTGAAATGAGTAAGTATCGTAACGGGGAATTTGTCACGTTTTAGGCTTTATATGGGGTGGTCCAGAAGGTTTCCGCCGTTAAAGTCCATATTCATTCCTGGGTCAAACTCTCACATCTTACGCAAAATATGTCAGAATTTAGTGTACTTACAAAAATCATATGTATTTTTAAAAATGAGAGTCAATTAGGACATTTGTATGAAGGGGTGCCGGAAAGGGTGTGGCAAAGGTTTCAGTTTTCTGAGGAGATAGCTACTATTACCAGATAATTAAACTGATTAAATTCAAATAACCCCAACTTGTCCGTTTGAAAATTATAGAAGAAATATTAGTTATCCAAAAATAGGTAATTTTGTATGGGAGGCACCAGAAGGTGTCAGCAGATATAGTTCACATTCATTCCTGAGTCAAACTCTCTCTCTTAAGCAGAATATGTTCGAATTCAGAGTAGTTGCAAAAAAGGTATGAATGTAAAACAATAAGGGTGAATTGGGATATTTGTATGGGAGGTACCAAAAGGGGCGTGGCCATGTAGCCCATTTCCAATACCGTAAGTAGTTTTGGGGTAATATTAACCTATTCAAAGTTTCAAAACAATTGGTTACGTCTTTCGAAAGTTATCGTGCGTACCAGCCGGACAGGCAGAAGGACAGACAGACAGACGGACATGGCCCAAGCGAATTAAAAAGTCATAAATCGAATTTAGTTTAAAAAAAAAACTTAAAATGATTTTGTTTTTTTGTTAATCTGCAATGAATTATGATATTGTCATAGTTCGGTTTATGATCAGTATATAAATTAATAAATAATTGAGATCATAAAAAATAATTGCCAATAAGTTTTTATTCAAGAATGTGAAATGTATTATGTTGACAGTAGGTTAGGCGTATGACGTCATTTCGACATTAACCACAATGTCTCGTCAGCGCCCTTTGCTGTGCCTTCTCCTCTATCATCACACACCTTAAGAGAAGAAAGCATCTCAAAGTTAATGAGAACTTTTCCCAACGGTGCGAAGAAAGCATCCTCGAAGCGCGCAACATCTAAAGTGACTCCTTCTATGTATTACACTTTTGGGTCGTATCAAATGATATATACCCTCCTACCCGTAGGGTACAAATCAATTCGAACCAAATCTGGTTTCCGATTTGTGTCCATGAAACGGAGCAGTGTGCCCCGGTGAAACTTTCAGTGGCAATGCCCATATACTAAAAATTTAGAAGCCTTAACATTTTTCTACTTTAAATTCATTATCCTTTTTTCAGTAAGAAATCGAATCTGTCACCTTCACTCGTATAGATGCCACCAAGCGATATTTCTAAATTTACTTTGATGTCAGTTCGGACCTCTTATATACAACACTGTAAAAGGAGAACTGAGTGTACCAAGCTAAATTACCTATGCTGACACTGTCAACATCTAAACTAAATTGCAACAAAAGCAGTTGTTAGTCTTTACATTTTACAATTCCGCCCAATCCATACACATGTAATTGAATAATTCAGTTTCTAGTCGAGATATTGCTATTGAAACGTTTTCTTTCTTACATTGCCATTTACATTCATCCCCCAGCCAATGTGGTGGTGGCCTCTGTTGCAAGCCACAAATATTCAAAACATCAACTCATCAAATTGTCCACAATTCCCAATTTTCATTCTTAGGACAGGGACAATATTTAATACCACCAAAGAGAATGAATTGGCCAGTTGGGCTCTAACCACACCACAAGATTTCAGTTGTTGGTTTCCTTAGCATCCGTTTTCCTGCTTGTCGACACGAGTTGTGGCCGAAAAAAAACACTCACACAAGTCCTGTTTTATTTAAACTTTTCCAGTTATTTTCTAGTTGTTTTTTTTTTGTAAAGTTTTGTTTTCCATTTTGATTTTTTTGTTGCCAACAAATGTTTTCAACAAATCGTTCGTCGTCTGTTATGATTCTTTGCTGCAGGTCCTTGCTTCTGAGCACAGCAAAAAAAACCCAATGAAAAGAACAAAAGAAAGCAGCAGAACAACAACAACTAAAAAATAGTCAGTACAAGCATCTAAAGTTTTTCATTTTCCGATTTCTGGTTGTTTTCAATTTATGCATCGTCACTACTGCTTTTGGGATATTTTTATCTCTCTTACTCGCTCCCTGTCATGATTTGTACTTAACGCTTGAAAAACACATTTCCACCTAGATGAGAGACAAGGGAAAGAGCGGGGCAGACGACAGCACATTGTAAGTTTGTATTATTTCCCAAGACTCTAGCCAACATATCCTTCGCCCTTTCCTTCACCAAGATTTATGTTGAGATACGAGTATTACATTGATGCTGTGGAGCGGCGAGGCTATGCTGAAGATATGTCTTAAACCATTTCTATTTAATTTGTGTCTTATTTGTCATCATCATCAAGAAAGCCGTCATCATGTTGCTGCAGTTCCAGACAGGAGACAGTAAAGCAGCGCATCGCATCGCATCGCTTAGCTTGGCTTGTTGTAGTGAAAACGAAAATGAAATACTTCTTACTTGGCTACAGATTGTTTTCTCTTACATCAACAGGACATCGAATCGTGGGAAACAAGTCACAGGCAAGGAAACGGAAATGGACGTGAAAGAGGAAGAGCATACGAAAACTTTCAGGATTTTAGCACAAATGAACAACTTAAATGCATCCTAAGACTTGACAACTCAACAACTGAAAATAATCGCAAGAGAATGGAGCTTTCAGTTTTGGCTTTGTTTTTTTTTCTCATTGGGTTTTCATGAAGTTTTGGACAATCAAGAAAATTCATAAAAAAAAGGAGAAACATTGTAAAGTTTCATTAAAAGTACCACAAAAGAGGAAGTACAATTATTAAATATTTAATAAATATGATTTGGGGGAATTAAGACTTAATTGTAAATTATGACTAATAAATTACGCAAATTTCTGGTAAATAATGGTAAATAACTTAAAATTTTCAATTTACATGTGTCTGAAACTTATTACTGTCTACTACGTACACACACAAAAAAACAACGCATTCTAAATTTTAGTTTAAAATTCTTATTTTTTGCAGAAAAAGTGGTAGTTATTCTTAAATCAATTAAAAAATGGGATATGTTCAAAAATGTAAGCGTAGAAATTATTTAAATAAGAATAAAATTCTTCAATTAAGTTTGTACGAACTTAATTAAAGAACTTCTTAACTTTTAATTAAAAGTTCTTAGAATTAACATCAAGTTTTTTCTGACTTAAAGTGAGAATAAAAATCTTACATTAATGTCTGTAGAAATTATTAAAATAAGAATGGAATTCTCGAATTAAGTATGTACGAACTTAATTTGAGAATATTAAGAATGAATCAAGTAAAAAATTCTTAGAATAAATATCAAGTAATATCTGACTCAAAGCAAGAATAAAAAATCTTACATAAATCTCTGAGAAAAAAATGTTTGGGAGTGAAATAACATTTACTTTCTTAGCTTAATGTTTTCTCCCCACAATTAATTCGCATTCTAAGTTTAAGTTAAAATTTCTTATTTTTTGCAAAAATCGTACTTGAATTTAAGCGTATAAATTCTCCAATTAAGAATGGAAACCTTTAGATCTTATTTAATAAAAAATCAAGCCCCATCTAGCTTAATGTCATCTATAAATATGAATTCTATACTTAAAAATAAAGTACCAGCAGGCTTGATGTTATCTATATTCAAGAATTCTATCCTTAATATTCAAGCCCAAGCAGGCTTAATGGCATCTATATTCAAGAATTCTATATTTAAAAATCAAGCACCACAGCACTTTATCCTGTTATAGCTGTACTAAATACAGAATTTGGCCACGATCCTGTCGAGTGTATTGATATTAAAACTCCATCTCTAAAGTGGGCGGAGTGATACATTTGTATGGGAGGTACCAGAAGGGGCGTGTCTAGACTTCTAGATTTTTTCTCTAAAACTTTATCCTGCCTGAACTTTACTAAATACAGAATTTGGGCACGATCGCGTTGGGTATATTAATAATATTAATCGATTTCTAAAGTGAGCGGTACCAGATGTGTATTGGAGGTACCAGATGGGGCGGGGCTAGATTTTCAGTTTGTTTCTCCAAAAACTGTATCTTGCTATAGCATTACTAAATAAAGAATTTGGATACGATCGCGTTGGGTTTATTGATGTTATTACTCCATCTCTAAAGTGGGCGGAAATGTACATTTATATGGGAGGTACCAGAAGATGCGTGGCTTGACTTTCAAATTGTTTTCAAAAACTTTAACCTGTAATAGCTTTACTAAGTGCAGAATTTGGGAACGATCCCTATAGTTGTATTGATGTTATTATTCGATATCTAAAGTGGGCGGAATAATGTATTTGTATGGGAGGTACCAGAAGGGGCGGGACCATGTAGCCCATTTGCAATACCTTAAGTAGTTTTGGGGAAATATTAACTCGTGCAAAATTTCAAAACATTTGCTTGCGTCTTTCGAAAGTTATCGTGCGAACCAGCCGGACAGCCAGACAGACAGACGGTTATGGCTAAAACGACTTTAAAAGTCATGAATCGAATTTGGTTCAAAGAAACCTAGGGTCTAAAATCACTCCTTCTATGTGTTACACATTTGGGTCGTATCAAATGATATATACCCTCATCCCTAAGGGTGATGGTATAGAAATCTACTTTGTATACCCCCACCCATAGGAATGAGGGTATATATCATTTAATACGAGCAAACGCTTGAAAGGAAACTAGTTGGACCCCAAGTATCTTAAAACCAAATTCGTTCCAGGACTTTTGAAGACGACTTAGCCCTGTCCGTCTAGCTGGCTGGTGGGCAGGATATAAATATTTACAAGTATTAATATTTTCCAAAATGAAGTAATGGGAGTTGTAAATAACATAATAAGCTCACACTTTCTGGTATCACCGATACAAAATGGCCTTTTTGGAAAATTTACATTTATTAGATAAACACAATAACACCACAGACGCTATATGCAGAACTGCTATCAAAACTCTCCCACTAGCCTGTCATACATAGTCGCTAAGTTCCATATGGACATGTATAGAAATGCATTCATTAAAAGTACTTATATGTATATAAGCCCATGCGTGTGTAGCAACACCAGTTGTACTATAAGCAAACACTTATACATTCTATGTATAAGGCTGGACTTTCAATTCGATATGCATAAGTCATTACATACATATGTACCTGAAATATATCGTATTATTTAACAACGTATATATTTCAAAGATACTACATGAATCGAGATTTACTGGTAGATATAACCACCATGTGCCAAACATGACAATGAATGCTCATTACAACTTTCATTCATGTGTTCTCTAGTTAAATATAAAAATGTGCAGAAACATCCGCAAATCGGTGGCATTAAAACAGATTCTACAACTGAGAAATTCATATTCCACACACACACACACAGAATACAAATTCATTTTTAACTTGTCGCGAAAAAGTGGTTAAAATGTAGCTGCTATAATGCAATGTTTCTGTAAAATTATAAATAAGGGTTGAGAAAGTAACAATTATTGTGAATTATTACTAAACACTGGGGTTTGTGTCTTTGCTACGGCAGGAAGTGGAAATTATTGATAAAATCTTTTCAATTTAAGGGACGTTGTCTGTAGATTCAAATTCACTTTTCCGGCTATCCTAGCCGCTAAAATATGGTTCTAGCATACAATGTTCTATCGACAAGTTACTTTTAAAAAAAACGTCTTTCACCTTTCATCTCATAAAAGACATATAACGTAGCTTTTTGCATTATTTGTTCAATTTTAATATATTTCTTCATTAATATGTAGTTAATTAATTTATGCACTATTTTTTAAAACAATACCTTTCCTCAAGTAAGCAGCATATACGTAGCAGTCACAGTTTTCAAAACACATTCTCAATTCATAGTCATTTTATTTAGCATTTATTTCTTCTCACTAAAATGTCTCTTAGCAAACGTTTCGCCCACAATAATAGGCACTACCAAACTGGCCTCAGCGTACACTTTCACCGGTGTTGCATCTTTACGTATTTTTCCCCACGATATAGCTTCATCGGGTCTTGCACCACTATCACTGCCATCAAATTCGGATGCCGTATTAACGAATACAGAGAAGTCTGCTCCATTACGCATAAGATTAGCATTGCATATATGATGTTTGATCACACCGCCACCTATTATAATCATGCCAGAATTAGTAGCCTTTACCGCCATAGTATTAAGACGTCTCAGATCTGATAGTATATCGACAACCAAACCAGGATTACGAAATGAATGGAAATACATCATATCCCCCAAACTGCCATCGGTAAGGGCAGGACAGAATACAGGTATCTTATTTTTAGCAGCCCAATAATAGATGGACGATGGATCATTTATGCGTTCGCCTAGCCGATGGATAATTCGTGACGGCGACCATAGGGTGCCTTTGGATTTTTGTTCCTCCAACATTTCATCGAGCAGTGGCATAAGCCAATCTTCAAATTTGCAATAATTGTCGTTAGGTACAAGTAGATTGCCAATACGGTTAATACCGCGATCCCTTAGGTCACGGCCGGGTAGTTCAAAGGAGCCTGCAAAAGAAAAAGAGAAATAAAATGCAATTAAATAAAAGGAATTTTTGAAGGGTTACAATACATAAATTGATAACAAAAGTTACATTACACAAGAATAGGAAAAAAATATTAATATTGGAAGCCGACAAACTTACCCATAAATGTCGGCGCAAGACACTTGATGAAATCTTCCTCCACGCCACCTGCCGTTGTCACCACACAGTCAACCATATTGTGTTGCACCAAAAACCGTAAAGTTTCCCTAAGGCCCGATGATACTAAGTTGGATGTGAATCCCAAAAACAATGTACACTTATGTTTCCGTTTAATAAACTCATCAGTCTCATGGCTGTCTTTTTCCTCCTCCGTTAAGGGTTGAGATCTACAGTCTAACTTTAGCGAAATCGATTGGTACCTTGTTAGTATATGTTGTTGAAAAAACTCGACATCATCTCATCACTTACCATACGGTTAATTTCCTTTATCGCCAATCCTAAATTGGTGGCCTGAAATCCGGTGTGAGTATAGGACTCAAACAGTTTGCTGTAGTCAACGCCTTCATTGAAATCGTAACCCTTGACTTGTGGTGTTCCCTCGGGTATTGCTTCACTGCGCTTAAGTACAGCTTCCTGAGCAATGTCTGGTCTCTGAGACATATTCCTGCAGCTTTCAGTGTCTGTCAAGTAAAAGTTTTGTTTGTTTTGATTTTTTTTTCACCCTTCATATATAACATGTGCGTCAGATATGAGTAAAATGATAAGTACGGTACTTCTTTGCTGTAAAGGGTATGGCATGATGTGGAAAGGTTAGTACTTCGCTCTTATAATGTTTCTATGCGCAAATAGTAGGTAGACGAAAACCGAAATTACTTATTTTAAAATGGAATTTTAAATGAAAAAAAAATTTATAGGATGGAATGGAAAAAAATGTTTTTTTATTATCATATTTTTTTTTTTTAATTTTTAATAATTTTAATATATTTAGTACTGTTTTTTTATTATTAAATTATGTATTTTTTTATATTTATGGTAAATTAATAATTTTGTTTGATATTATTATTCTGAATATAAGATTCATTCAGAAAATTTATAATATATAATTTTTTTTTTAAAATTGTGCCATATTTTGGAATGTTATTTTGGCTGTGGCGCTTCTGCCTTTCAAAATGCATATTCCCCTTATATTTATTATCCGTTCTGGATTTCAAACAAATTATTATAAAAATATCGATTTAAAAAAATATATATCTATTACCGATTCTGGTGATTTTTAACAAAAATATTTTTTAAAAAAATGTTAAAATAATTATTATTTCTGAAATACTTAAATTTCTTCACTTTTAAATTGCAAAACTTTAGATGGACAATAGTTTTTTCGTAAACTGAACCTTTTTTGGTTTTTTAGTCCATATTTGTATATTTATTACCTTTATTTTTAAAAATAAATTCGCAAAAAAAAAGAGCGTAAGAATGTCGAGGGGACCCATAGGGTCTTGAAATTACACTAATTTAATCTTCTCAAAAATATCGTTAACTTAATTACCCCCCTTTTTGGATCCAAAGGGTTCCATGGACATCGTTTAGCCTATAAAAATACACCATTGGGTTCGTCTCGAAAATATATTTAGTTTGAGTAGCCGCACATATAACCCCTTTTGTGGACATGGTCCCAACTTTGAACCTGATATTCGTATTTTGGACGTATAGGGGTGGGCGTGGATTTATTTTTGCGCGATCCCTCCCCTTTTTCTATATTTTAGCCGTTATTTTAATATATGCAGTATTTTTTATTTTTGCTAGTAAAAGTTATTTTATATATTTTTTACTTGTTTTGTAATAAATTTTTAATTTTCACAAATATACATATATTTTTAATTTTTATAAAAATTGATAATAATATTAAATACATATTTATTATTTGTAAGGAAAATTAAGGAATATTTGATTTCGTATCACCCACCACTCGAACCCTGAACACAAATGAAGTTGAATGAATCCCAATGTCAATCCCCTTGTAAACAACTCTGATTATTCGGCCTGCCGTTGTCGCAGTCCGTCAAACAGCAGTGGAATTTTTTGCTGTGTAAATGTATTTTCTTTTTTATTTTTTGGCAAGAAGAATAATTTTGAAGCAAGTAGGAAAAAGTGGCGTTGATACTAAAAAAGAAAACAATTGTATTCACTGCTAACAGTAAATAAATCGCAAAGTTAAAATATTGTTTGCCATTAGTGCAAAAAATCAGTGCATCCGCGAAGAAACGTCCACACCATCAATAAGAAAGCAAACGAAGCATTGCAAAAAATATTGACTACACAAAAACGACAAGAAAGCCAACAACATCGCCGTTGTCGCATAGACACAGAGGGACAGATCTCGAGAGTGTGTTGTGGTGGCACCCCAGCAGCGAATCTACAAATCTTTCCACAAGTCTCATATCTTTGAAGCCAAAATTACAACTTTGTAAAGATGATCAAATTATTTTCACTGAAGCAGCAGAAAAAAGAAGGTGACCAAACTGGCAGAAGTGGAGGTCAACAAAAGAAAGCATCCGCTGCTCAGCTGCGCATACAAAAAGGTAAGAAACAATTACCATTAATGGTGCACCAAATGTTGTTGGTGGAGTCCAATAAAATAACAGTATAAAAATATGTGGTGTTTTTGTTACACTACTGTTGATGGACGTGTATCAAAAAGAGTCACACCTTGGAGTTTAATACATATATATTTTTTTATATTATATAGAGTAACACAACAAGATATTTGCGAAGGCAAATTGTGATTATTTAAATAAATGTGGGACTAATGAACTTAATAGGGGCTGTAATGTACAAAGGTTCTTTAACAATAAAGGATGTGTTAGAAAAAATGCATCTGAGATATCCAGTAGTTGAGATCACTTTCCAACATGCTGCCATTTAGAGTGGCTGTTAATAAATGAAATTTTATGTGCTGGAATCACGATTTCTGGGAACGCAGAAATATTTGCTAATGTATCTGTATAATCAGAAAAGCTTTCCAACTTGTTTGGTATGCAGATCAGATGCTGTTGATCGCAGTTATGATTGACGCTGGAGCAATTGACAAGTGTCCTGCTAAAAGCTGATCAAATACTGGCGTTCGGAATTTTCTTTCCCCCCTGGATGCGGGAAGATCCAATTAGAACTTGTATATTTTTTTGGGGGATATTGCCTAAAAACAAGATTATGTGCATTTTATTTTGTATAACTTTTATCACTATTACTACTTGTCCAGAGATAATGTGTTTATTATTATGGCTAAATCGTTGTCATTCGACAGGTTGTAGTAAAATTTTAAAGAGAATACAATTGCTTATGGCAGTATGAATGGATCAATTTTTGTTAAGGTTTCTATCCGCGTCTAGCAAATGCCTATTCCCTCCAATTAGACATATTCATTGTTAACAGTTATTCCATAACTAGTCCTCAGGAATCTGCAATTGTTTTACCATAAATGGTGAAATAAAAATGCCTTGATTCGAGGTCTGCCTATAAAGCATCGTTTTATTTGTGCGAATTTTTCTATTTTGTAACATTTTAATTGTATGCTTATTTATTTCTATATTTTTTATTGCATATTTTAATTTATATGGCCCATGAGCCTTATAAGATTGTAAAAAGTACGCCTATATCAGCCAAGATGAAATAATTACAAGATCTTGAACTTAATCTTTGATATATGTATATAAAGTATATAGAGTTTTCAAATGATTGCAAGTTTTTCCGTTTGCATGCCAAATTAAGCTGAAATTGTAATAAGTTTATAACTATTACCATTTTGCAAGACTTCATATGTAACAACAACTATTATTTGTGCGCCATTTAATAGTTGGGTGGAAAAAGCGTATATAAATAATCCAAAGCTATCACCGTGTCAATAAGGTTTGGGCTGCTGGTCAAAATTAATCACATCAACGTATTTTGAGGTGGTTCTAAAGTATTTCTAAGGAGACAATCAATACTGCCCGACTAGGAATTCTAAACTGGTTCTATTCTCGTACAAAATAATACCATTATAATAAATCACTTAAAAATATAATTCGTACTATTGTAATTTAAGTAAAATAAATTAAAATTACAATCCTAGGTATAAATAAATAAAAAGGGTCCATTCCCCCCAAGCCTAGGACAACTACGTGTTACTAGTTCACTGTCCTATGGAGAACTAGTACTTAACTAGTTTCGGATTAGTATTTCTTCTCTACTGGGGTAGTTATTAATCTGCACAATAATAAAAAGTATGTACAACAAATTTTGTGTAGAAATATTAGTTTTTACTTTTTCCGAGTTTAAACGATCAACTTTTATAAACAAAATTTGATCGCAGCTTCTAGACAAATTATAATATATATATAGCTAAGTTCTTATACAGCGACAAGAATATATATATAAACAAATACATACTGCAAAAATTTTGCATACTAATGTACCTGAAGCCAAGCACGAATATCCCAACGAAAGTCGGCTATAACTACTATCGTTCCACATATATATATTTTCATATATATATTTTCCGTTTAGAAAATTTCTATTACAACTTGAAAAAATCTTAAATTCTTTCTATTATTGCAGACATCAACGAACTCACCCTGCCAAAAACCTGTGCTACGGAATTTCCAGATCCGGATGATTTGCTCAATTTCAAATTGATTATTTGCCCCGATGAAGGTTTCTACAAAGGTGGACGTTTCATATTTAATTTCCGCGTTGGACCCAACTATCCGCACGAGGCGCCGAAAGTGAAATGTGAAACGCAAGTTTATCACCCAAACATCGATCTTGAAGGCAATGTTTGTTTAAATATCTTACGGGAGGACTGGAATCCGGTATTGACTATAAGTTCTATAGTATACGGTCTGCAATATCTTTTCTTGGTAATTATTAGAAGAAAACAATTATTTACTTGATATTTTACATGCTCATTTCATCTCTTTCATGCGCAGGAGCCAAACCCCGAGGATCCATTGAACAAGGAAGCCGCCGATGTCTTGCAAACAAATCGCCGTCTATTCGAGCATAATGTGTCAAAAGCAATGCGTGGAAATTTTGTTGGTGAAACATATTTTGAATGCTGCCTCAAGTGATATAGAAAATCAAAGGTTTTTACTTTAAGAAATGGCGTCTACCTTTTGGCCATTTTATTGGGTATTGGTGGTCGCTTTTACATTAATTTAATTTTTCAAAACAATTAATGCAACAACAACATGATAACCAACAACAATTCCTATACCTTTGCTCCTCCCATCATCTGCTCTACTTGTCTCCCAAGATTTCATTAACAATAAACCTAATATAGAAATGCTTAATTTTGTTGTAACAACTCTCTTTATCTCTCTCTCTTTCTCTCTGTGTTCGTTTTAATTAATTTCAGAGATTTGATACAAACACACTCCCATTTCACCAAAAAAATCTAACAAAATTGAAAATAATCTGAAAATATAAGTTACCATTTGAAATAGATTTATATAAAAAACTTTATTTGATTTTTTTTTTGTTATAAAAAGCAACAAAAGCAAAATTGTAATTGGAAAAACTAAAGCCACAAAATGAAAAAAAAACAAACGCAACTCATTAATGTAACGTTAAATTAAAAATAAAAAAATACAAACATATTTATAACTCAGTAGATATTTCGCAAATAAAAAAAATAATGATGAACATAAACACCAATTGTTTCAATTGTATAATGTAAAGGGAAGAAAATGGTAGTTAGTAAAATCGGCTTAAGAAAAAATTTAAAAAAATATAAATTTCATAACTAACATTTATATTTATTAACTATTTATAAAATGTTACAATTGGGACGAGACGTACAATATTTCCATTACAAAAAGAAATTATAATATGTTAAAAAATGTATTGAAATAGCAAAAGCAAAGGAGGCAAAAAAAATCGATGTTTTAAGTCTGAGGTCAGATCATGACAACTTTTATGTTTTTGGGGTCACTGAAACCGAGTCGGAAGTTTATTCACCACATCACGTCAGTATTTTTGACATAGCCTTTGTATTTACGCAAATTTTTAAAACATTTGGCTTAAAATTTCAGTACTAAATATAAAAGTATAAAATAAATTTAAATAATAAATTGTTTTTAAATAAAAACTTAATGAAATGTTTAAAATAATAATAAAAATCATGATAGGAAAAAAATGCTTCGGCATCAGTATTCCATTTTATTTTTTGTTTTGTTGCATTTGCAAAAATAATAAGAATTTTTTTCTGTGATAAAATTTTTTTTGTTTTATTTTTAGTAAGACCGCCTATTTTTGTAAATCTTATTCAACATATTTTAAGATAACTCGAGAACCATTTGTAAGACTTTTTTTTAGCCAAAATTAACAACAACAAAAAATGTTATGAAAAATTGAATACGGCAAAAAGTTTTTGGTTTAGTTTTTTGATCGTAAAGTCAGATCTGTTATGAATACAAGGATGATTCTTTTCCTACGAAAATCGATGGAAACAATTTACAATACATTTACATTTTAAGTGATCACAGCAAAAACGATTCAAGTCTCCAATTTCCATGAAATTTGATGTAGTATATGTGGGAATATTAACCCCAGTGAAGGTTTTTTGAAAATAATTATAATAGAGATTATTTTAAAAAATTATTAATCCATGTTAGTAAATGATATACGTTTAATTCTTTCTGCAGTTTATTGATAAAGTTATAGTTTTGATAAAACATTGAAATTAATATATTTTTTAAGAAATATTTTTTGAACCGTTGTGCATACTTTTCTGTATGTATATTTGCCTTATTTCTATTAACAATTCTGATGGATTTTAGCTAAAATAATTTTTTTTTGTAAAATTATTGAATTTTTAGAAAAAAAAAAACAAAAAATTTTTTTTGCAAAAAATATTATTTTTTTTATGTTATTACCTTTTTTGCTTTTTGAAGTGTATTTGTATTGTTATCTCTTGTTATATCACAAATAAATTCGCCAAAAAATTAAAAAAAAAATAGGCCTAATAGAGTCATTGAGTCCCGTGGGGTGGTCTCGTCTTAAAAATGTACTTATTCTTAGTACCCCCACATAGATTGTTTATAGTATTAAAATTCTTTACATTTTTGTTTATCATAAGATCTTTAGTTGAAGTTCCCGCAGTTAGTTATAATTGTTCATTTTTTGTCTCGAAATTCCTAAATTAGTTACGAACATTCTAAGAGACATATTGACCCATTGATATGTCTTGCAATAATTTATTAATTGTAATTTGTTTTTCCTGCCAAGTCAGGTGCACGTAAACCTTGAAGTTTTCGATTTAAAAAGTTTGTAACACTTTTTGTAGCCTTTTACTTTTCGATTATAAAAAAATTGTGGGATTTACAGATCATCTTATCATGTCTGGTAATTCATAATAGTAATCGGTTTATGAGCCACACTCTAAATTGCACAACTCTGAAAATAGTTTGACATATTCTACCGACAAGTCTCCCCTTAATTGCCGCCATAAACCGTTACTTTGTAAAAAGCTGTGCGTCTTCTCTTAATTTATATCAAATAAAAATTGTTATAAAATTGTACTTATAACTAAAAACCTTGAAAAAAAATGAATGCCCCAGATGAGACTACTATCACAAAGTCAGCAACTGCCAAGCTAGATATGGCCAAAATGGTGCAAAGGATGAATAGCTTCCAGAGTCGTGTCTCTAAGTTTTTGAAAGACACTTATGATGATTTTGTGCCAACCAACACAACTGTCCACTCATACATAGAGGAGGGAAGTATTTTGGATAGGGAATCGCACCATTTGTTAAGATCACTAGTGTGGACTCAATCACACCCCGAACTGTTGGTTGAGGTACAGAAACTAAAAAAATGCATGTGGGACCTGGATGTTATCAATCGCGTATTGATTGCCGATGAAATATTTCAGTGTGTAGACGCAGGCTTTGACACCAAGGAGTACATGTTTATACTGGATATGCTAAAGAAATTAAGAAATGTGATGCATTCTAGAGCGGCGCCTAGGGTTCAAGAGATTTTGGTATCACATGTCTGTTATGACTCAATTCGAGTTAGATATCTAATATATATCACGTTGGTTAAGAAATACCTTAAAGAGAGGTTTGAACGTATGGTACAATTTTCGGAAAAGCTGTTGCCCTATGGAGTGTGTGCTACAATACAAGTGTCTAAGGATGTGAAACTGTTACAGGAAACGGTCATAGGATTAATTCACGTATGTATAAATGTTTTTCTTTATAATAAAATTTGTGCTGATATTAAAATTCTTATAACATAGTCCCAATACGATCTTGCCGCATTGTCTGATTTTATCATGGATAAATGTTTGACACCCATTATTTGCAAAAATGTTAACATGTCGATTTCGGAGGAAAGTTCAGAATACCTTAAATTTCATATAACATATTCTATAGCAGTCACTAGTAGGCCTGATTACAAACAGGTCTTCGCATACATCGGATTGTTATTTCACTGTCTGGAAAATCTAAATGTTTTCTTTGCCCCCGGTTTTCACATCTTTGGCGTAATCGGCCATCGTATTAGTAATCGCTTTCTTAAATTACTTATTGATCAGTGTTTAATGGAAGCGGTTCCTGAATCATATGAGGATTATAAAAAGTCTACGCTTGTCAAAGATGTATTGCAATTCGAGAACTTATTGGCCAATTTATTTGTAATCAATAAACAGGTGCAGCATAAGCTTACCGATTTTACGGAACGATATGAAACATTTTTTCGTAATCGTAATTTTCGCAGTACATTGGAAATTGGCAGGGAGATTATGCAAAGAGACTTAATGGATATGGCTCCATTGGCGGAAAAGAATACATCAGAAGAAGTGGCCAACAATCCGCTACTGCTTCCCAAGTGTATGGTATCAAAAAGTGTTTTGGTAAGATGGACTTTGAGATTTTATATTAGTCTAGAGATTACTAATTGATTAATAAATTATTAAATTTATTCAATAAATAAATAAATAAATTCATTTCTAAATAAATGTAAATTAATTGATTAAATAAATTAAAAATAATTAATTAAAGAGAAAGTTAAAGTTATAAAAAAGAAATAGTTATAAATAAATTTCTGAATTAATTAATTTATATAAAATTAAAAAAATAATGGGATACGCAACGATAAGCGAGTGTATCTTTTGCGGCAATAACAGCAGTGAACCATCTACCGACAGCATTCTCCCTTATTGTGTATGTCGCATTCACGTTGAATTCTTGTCGTTTTTTAAATACGGCATCGCTGAGGCATTTGTGAGACTGAAATAAGGCTGTACTTGACTTTATCATGTTCTTTCTCATCATATGATGAAAAATTCTCAACAATTAATTATTCTGTTAATTATTAAAAAATTTTTTTCAATTCAAAAAAAAGAATCAAATGTTGTCGAAAGTCGACTACGACATACTACGTAATAAGATGGATTATATGTGACTGCCCAGCCCTATACAGAAGGACACTGAAAAACCTGAAAAAAACCTTTTAATGTTGTAGAGGAACTGGCATCATTTGATGGTTTTGCAAAACCATTAAAACTCCGGAACCCCAATCGACAACTAGCAACGCAATCAGGCAGCAATGGGTACATATAAACCTAAGTGATTTCCTCTACGGAGGAATCGACCAACTAATAATTAATAAGTATTAACTAATAAATTAATAATTAAAAAACTTTATAAATAAAACTTTTGTTTTGTATTAAATGATAAATTAATGAAATAAATATCTACTAATTAATAATTAATAGTTAACTAACTTTAATTAATAATTATATTTAATAATAAAAAATTAACAAACAAATGTATAAATAAAATAATAAGCGAATAATAATAAGAATAAATAATTAATTACAATTCATTCAATAGTAGTGAAGTTGTTAATTAATACATTAACTGGTATTATTATTAAATCATAAATTAATAAAATAATTTTCCAACGATTAATTAATAAACAATTTTTGTTATTAAGTAAATTAGAGAAAATTAATTTATTATTAACTTTATAAGTTAATTAATAATTAACGTTCAATTAAATAATAAATATTTAATTAATTAATAAATAAATTCATTAGTAATTAAAAAATAATTAATAAACACATAATAATAATATTAATTAGTAATAAATAATAAATAAATTTATTAAGTAATACGTTGATTATTTTTTATTCATTTTATTTTATTTATTACATAACCGAGCCATACGGCGATATATAGTTAATATTAAAAAAACACAGTATGAAAAGATTTAAATTTAAGAACAAAAATATATGATAGTAATTTAATAATTACTAATAAAATTTGTTACATTAATATAACAATGGTATTGAATAAGCTATATATGAGTAAAATACAATTTATTTAATACCAATATGAAGTCTATAAATTGTGCAATGTTAATAATATCAACAACATTTCAATTTAATTTAATTAAAAATCACAAATCAAACAATTGAACATGTTGAAACAGCTTTAATCGAAAAACGGGGAAAAAGTAAAATAAAACGTTCTCAAAAAAATTCGAGCTACGCGTACCTGAAATGATTTTTTCATAACCGGTGACAGCTTGGGAATGCGATTCTGAGGGTTCATACGAGACCTACTAAACTCAAAGAGTTTTCCTACATAACTTGAAAACTTTATAAAAATGTTGCAAGTTTCCGATATATATAACATCAGCAAATCCACATTCTAGGAAATTCCAAACATGATGACATACATGTTGTCGATTATTAGCATTGAACATATAACGAACTACTCTATTCAATGTCAAACGATTTTTTTTGTCGTAATACCCGCATCTCCTGAATACACTTCAAGACAATTTTAAAAAGGCATAATTAAAGCGTGAACTATGTTGTTTGGTTTTTTAAAAAGACAAAAATTCAAATTATATAGCTTTCTCAACGTAAAATTAACCTTTGTAATTACATAATTGATGTGACTAATAATAAAATCATTAATTCCTTATTTTATAATTATTTCCTTTATTTATTAATTAATACATTTATTTATTAATGTATTTATTTATTGAACAAATACTTACAGTTATGTATCTATTTATTAATTCAATTTTTTGCATTTCTATACATATTTATTACTGCTTTCAATCAATCATATAGTATTTCTGTATAATTATTTTTTATATAAAACTATTTCATTTTCTTTTCTTTTTTAAATTGATTCTCCACTTTTTTTTATAGGAATTTGTTAAGCTCTTAAATCGGATCCAACGTCAGGAGAGCGAAAATCCTCACAAAGATGGCCGTTACCTCGGCATCACATCCGTGTTATTGAACACTTACATTACCCTTGTGCCGGAGTTTCACAAAGCAGCTCTAGAATCATTGCCACAAATGGCAATGATTTTGTACAACAATTGCATGTTTCTACACCACTGGTCAGCCAATAAGTTCAACATTCCCACGGTCGTTAATCTGGTGAAGAACCTTTTGTCAACGGGCACAAAATATCTTAAAAAACAACTAGCGAAACAATTGATTATATTGACAAATATTCTAACCGTCAATAAAACTTCAGGCAATCACTTGATTTCCATTATTGTTGTACGCAAGTGTTTGATCCACCTTAGGCTGTTGGAAAGTCTGTGGCAAACTGTCTTACCACTGAATGTGTACACTAAGATTATGTGTGAGCTGACGTCCAGTTGTTGTCGCACCTTAATTAAAAATATAATTACAAGGGAAACCTTGGACGTTGTAGAACGTAAGCAGATGATAGAAGCTTTGCATTTGTTTAAAATCCAAGGTGGAAAATTGTTTACGGTAAGTATAAGATTTAAATGCAATATGATGTAATAAAACTATTTAAGATACTCTTTTGTAGGATCAAAAAGTATTATTAATCTTGAACGATTGGCAACGTTTGGTTAATTTGATAAAAATTCTTAAAGCAACTCTACCGCAGATAGGCGAAATGTGGAGGACAGGAAAGATTTCTGAACACTTCAAACCTGAAGAGGTGACACACTTAATACGTAGTATTCACCCGAATACAGACAAACGAGCATTGGCGTTGAAAAAAATATTTTAAGGAATTGTATAATATTTTTCATTAAAAAAATTTCATAAAAAACAGACAATTCTTAATAAATTTGCATGCACAACATTTAAAATTTTATATTTTATTCTATCGCAAAGTTTACAAATTGTGAGTACCAAAACAAGCACCTATGGTCAGGACAAAAAGTCCATTAGATATATAGATAAATTTGTCCTGCATGCTTGCTAACATACACTTTTTTTACATTCCCAATTTTTTGTAGGTTCCAAACTTAATCCTTATTGCTCTATAAGCTTTAAAAGTGGTCGCACCTTAATCCTCAATAGTTACCAAGCAGGTCGTCTAGTTATGTATTGTATTATTGTTTTAACACCAAATGAAACATAATTGTTTAATTTTACGTTGTTTATTTTTTATAAGCAGTAAGCTTTGTGTTTGTGCCAATAATTAAAGCAAATAATATTATATGCTTCTTAATTTAAACGACGTATGTATAACTTATAATTGTATACTTTGTTTCTTTAATTTGATATTGCGCCAAAGACAAAGATCCGATACAGCTGTTTGACGTCCCGTAATAATACGCAAATCATAAAGCCTTAAAAGAAAATAATATTTATTTTAATTTAGTATCCAATATGAAAACTTGCGAGGGCACTAGTTTACTCACCGGCTAATCAAGCCCACATTAATGTCGTCGGTAACCATAACTTTTATTAAATTATGTATTAGATTCTGTGGTAACAGTTTCAGTACCGGTCTTATACGTTCCTTTCCGCACTCAACTAAGAGTGTAATAAATTGATATACAAAATAGATTTTCGGCGATAGTTCATCTGTAGTCACAAATTGTTGAAATACTTTAAATATATATTGCATTGACGACTGCAAAGGCTCTTTGAGCTGTGTAGGTGTCTCTCGCAATGTGCTGGAGTGAAGAGATGCCAGCGATGAGCCCAACAGTAAACTATTCTCAGAGAGAAAATCGTTCGAACAAGAGTTATCCGAACCATCGCCGGTGATTTTACGCAATTTGGCAGCATTATTCATGTCGTGCTCATCGCCATCATTAGAACGTAAACGTTTCTTGTGCAAAGATTGAGTTCTAGTTTCTAATGCGGATACGATGCAGTATACACATAGTCGGGCTAAAACATACGACTGGGGCTCATTAATGTCGTCACTGTCGGGCAAGAGATGTATAGAAAGAGTTTAAATTGTAATGATTGACTACCTTTAAAGTTAGTTTTGTTACTTACCCTTGGCGATTGTTAATTATAGAGGGAACTACATTCACCAATAAAGCCTCTGTAGTTCGTTCAATATCCAAATGTAAAATGGCAAAAATAATGTCCATAGTCTTCATCATATCCTGTTGAAAAAAGACAAACGAGAGGAAAATTAAAACAACTGCAATAAGTTTGTAAACAGAGTATGAGCGCACGATTTGTTATTTGATTTTCACTTTGAAAAAAACTAAAGAGACGCTCATAGTATACCAAACATAATTTACACACAACTTTTAGAACTCACATTTTTATAACGACATTTGAGCATTTCTTCCACCAATCGCGAGGCTAACCATGCCGGCCCACCAGCATGTAATAGTGATTCAAATACCTGCGCAGCCCTCACAGGCACCCAGCCATTTTCTGTGACCGTATTCCAAACTTCCCTAAATTGCTCTATAAGTGGATTGCGTGAAACCAAATTTTGCGTTAGTGTTAAACTTCTGGATTTTAGGCTGCCCGTAGGATGGGCATCATATTGCATTTTCCGTATAATTTGAAACGACAGACCCAAACGCTCCTTAACATTCTCTTGTGAAGACATTTCATCACTGCCAGGAGGTGTAAGAAATTGCTGTATCATATTTAATGGTTTGAGCAGCTCATTCTGCAGAAATAAAAGAAATAATTGAATTTATTGTTAAGAAGCAAACAAATTAAAATAGAAAATAAAAGCCTTACCTCTTTTACCGAGTGCATGTATGCACACAAAAATGAAGTGGCACATACAGAGAATGAAAACATACGTCTCTTGATGTTGTCCAGAATATTTTTTACATCTGCCGAAGAGATGGTTTCTTTTTCCCACGATATAAGAACATGATGCAAAACGCCGGGAAGATTTATGCAAATATCTTGCCATGTTATATTACTAAACGAGAAAAAACGGATAAAATCAATTTGTAAAAGATCACAGCTTTGCACTTACCTCGTTTTCAATTGTGTATCGGGTTTACTGAAATTCAAGAGCAATTCATCCACAATGTTTTCGTCACACTGAGCAATAATGTTACGGGGATTTTTGGGTTTGTTACGTTCCATCATACATTCACGTACCCACTTTTCAAAGAAACTGTCACCATTTTCTGTTAAAACCACCTACAAAATTTAAACAAATGTAGAGTCAATGGCATTATTTAACACAACTATGTAGCTAAAACTTACATTTGAACCATATGTTTGCACAATGGATGTCAACATCAAAAACGATACATCAAACAGAGTCGAGCGTATTATGGAGGGCTTACCCACTTCACCAGGTATTTGCTTTGAATTCTCATTGCATTGGATTAGTCGAGTAACGAAAGTTTTTAGGCGTCCCTCTACCGTTGCCACCGAGAGTATCAAGTCGAAACTATTGCCTAATGATAATTCGATATTCATATTAATTTTGTTGTTTTGTAAGTGGTTTTTTAGTTTTTTTATATTTATTGTACTTACCAACTAAAACTTGACAAAGTACGCCCAATAAGGCCTCTTGCACCTTATTGTAATCGGTACTCAACGTCTTTAAAATACCCGACAGAGGCACTTCAGCCCTAATTATGAAATTTATGATCGATGGTGCTTGATTAACCGATTCGCGTTTTTGCAAAAGCAGCGATGCTTGGTCCCTTTGGGCAGCAAAATGTTTAACATGAACATCATTAACTAAATGTTGTTTAGTCCAATCATTTAGTAAATAGTCAATTATATTACAAGAACATTTTGAATCCATAAAATCTAAAAGTAGATTATCTTCCAATAACATTTCAAATGCCTCAACAACTTCGGGAATGTAATCAGTTTGAGATTGATCAGTGGGAGCTGGAAGCAGAATAAAAGATTTATAAATTAATAATAAAAAATATACCTGTATATTTAGATACTTATTTATTATTTTCAGTAATTAAAATTCTCGCGTATTCTCGTTTACAACTTACATCTGTTTAATGCGTGCAATTGTTTTATAATTTGGGGCACTTTGAAGAACGTAAAAGCTCCCCACATGGTATCATGACTGGTCTCTACCACATTACTAAGCGACACAAAACCAGCCCTTATTATCTCGTAAAACAAACGAGTATTCGAAAATTTCTTTAATCGCTGCAACATTTGCATTTCCGCCACATAGTATGATGTGTCATTGCAGGGATTTAGCAAAACTTCTACAGCCAACAATGGCTGCACACAATGCGACACCGACTCGGGTAATTCTTGGACATCTAAAGTTCTCATATCCAAATGGTGAACGTCTATGTAAGCTAACTGCTGCAAATATTTCTCAATAGCCGGATGTGAGGGTGTAAAATTTGAGTTGGTCAATGATGTTTTAATAGTAGCATAGTTCTCGCGAATTTTGCTATAATTATCGGGGTCTTCTTGACGGCCTACATACAGAATCGCCAAGATAAATTGATTCTTTACTAATTTCTCAATGACCGTGCAGCACTGGTCATGTAGATATGATTGTTCGGCGCTTAATTCATGATTCATTTCATAGCCGGTGGTGATGGTGGCAAAAATTTGCATTAACCAATCGACCAATGATACAACTGCGCCTGGCAGCATAGACTCTTCAGCTTTAGTTCTGAAAATCACAATATTTAATAAAATAAGACAAAAACCAAATAGCTATAGTTTTCTATAACACTCACCTACAAGTAGTACCGTCAAGTATTGAATCCAAAAAGTCAAGTAATGATGTTACACAATAGATACGTTCGAAATGGTCATATTTCGGTATACGCCTCAATACGGCCGCATGGGATACCAGATGGGAACACAATGAATGCTTTAAATAGTTTAAAACCAACTGCAAAATAAAAGTAAAACACTCCTGTTACAGACAGATGTCTTAGTAACAAATTTCTACTTACTGGATTCGCTGTAGAGCCAATTAAAGCCTGTTGCAATATACAATCAGACAAATTGTAAACGTCACCACTGACACCTCTTGGTATAACCTACAATAAAAATTAAAATTCCAAATAATTTCTAGTATAGTGTGAAATAGTTGTCAGTACATTTTCTAAAAACATCATTATATTGTGTAGCAATAAACCTTAGCTTATTGTATATATTTTTTGTAAAGTTATTGAAAATCTCGCGTTGCAAATCCTAGCTGCTACCTAACAGCAACAGCTTTACATAATGAAAACAATTACAAATTTTTTAAAATATAACCGTTGTTTGTTGCAAAATTTCAATCAATTTCAAAAATTACAATATGCCACTTCCGCTTATCAGTTCAAAATCGATAAACCCATTTACTATCCGGATCGCAGGAGCGAAATGCAACGCATTCACGCTCAGCAGGAATCTCAACTGGTGGCAGAAACAAAAGAGAAGAAACAGCTACCAAAAGACTACTATTATAGGGTATTGGGTCTGAATAAGCATGCCACAACACAGGAGATTAAGGCAGCATATTATGCGTTGGCCAAGCGTTTTCATCCTGATTCGGCCAATTCAAGTAATGCCCAGCAAGTGTCGAAGCGTTTTCAAGAAATATCGAATGCCTATCATATATTAACAGACGAATCGAAACGCTTGGAATACGATCAATTGGGTGAGGTGAAAGATGAGCAGATGTTTTTGCAGAAAGTCAATACGAAAACAACAGCTAAAGAGTACAAAGTAAAAGCTTCAAATCTTTTGAGAGGTCTTAGCAGAGGAGCCGCTGTAGAGGGTGTGGCGAATGTGATTTCGACAGTGCCTAATGAAGGTAAATACATATTATAATAAGCATTTTAATTTCAAATCGAATTCTTGTATAACAATTAAAGAGTTTTGAATTTTAAATGAAATATTTGAATTTCGATTAGAAATATTGTAGTTCGTATTTTCAAAGGTAAATATTTAGTTCCCCACTCTCCACGCGATTGGGCTGAGAGCTCACACTTATAAAAGTTATTAAACTCCTAAATAAACACATCCTTAGGAAAAAAGTTCTAAACCAAATTTATAAAATGACGTGGGACTTGTAAAAAACTACCCCTACCAGAGATTAACAGGTCTCTGTAACAGTACATCTATTCCCAAGCCAATTCGTAATTATTTATTTGTAATTGTCCATAGTGATGTGATTTCTACCTTCTTTCCCCTTTTTCTATGTCCTTAAATACTTTTCTTCCTCTTTTATTTCCAGATATTCGTCTCATGTCTAATGTAGATCAAAAGCTCGAAATAACATTCCTGGAGTCAGTACATGGCGTTAAGCGAAACCTCGACTTGAAGTACTTAAAAAAGTGTCCCCAATGTAATGGCAACTCACAGCGCTTGGCTGGTCGAGTTAGCCTTGAACCTTGTCGCAAGTGTAATGGCAGTGGTCAGTTGACCAAGAGGACGGCCACTTACACCGCTTTGACAGCGTGTGATCAGTGTCACGGTAAACGCTACATAAATCGTAATCAATGTGACTTGTGTGAGTGTCGCGGATTCGTTCAGGAGTGCGACAAAATAACAATACACGTACCGGCAGGTGTCAAGTCAGGCGATGTCATTTCCGTAGAGAATCCTAAATCCAAACAAAGGCTTGGATATCGCATTGATGTTCAAGAATCCGATTATTACCAAAGAATGGGCAATAGTGTTATTACCGAAAAGTATATCAATCTCAGCGAAGCAATACTTGGATCCACGGTTAAAGTTCGAGGCATATACGACACTCTTGAGGTGAAAATTGAACCCGGCACTGAACCTCACACCAAAATAACCATGAAGGGCAAAGGCATTAAGATTCGCGGAGATGGAGCTGGTGATCATATTGTTATTGTAAAAGTACGCATACCACGACAATTGTCCATGAAGCAACGACAACTTATATTGGCTTTTGCAAAAACGGAGGAACCCACATTCGATCGTACCCTATAGATGACACGAAATCACTTTAGAGGCCTCTATGGCTGCTGTTTGGTGCTCCTAATGCGACCGCAACAAAAATTGATTTTCAATTGATGTACGTTTATTAAAATAAACATGTGTAATGCTTAAGATTAATTAATTAAAACTTGACGCCAATTTCTTTAATTATTAATGTGAAGTTCATTTTTTTCTTTGACGTACATTTTTTATGTTTATGCCCCACTGTGAATCGGACCATCGCTCACGCCAGGCAACGTGAATAAGTTTCAGAATTTTGTTTTCTTTCATATTAAACTGTTTGTTATTGTTAGTTTTTATGGTTTTAGGTAATCACTACGTTAAATATTCGTTTTTAGTTAATAATAGCTGATCATATTTTAGAGAAACTGCTATTATTTGTTGCGGAAACCTTTCGGTTAGACGTCTGCGAAAGAACTATAAACAATACCGATGAATGCCAAGTATTTGGAAAACAAAAATTTTCTGGGATTTCTAAACAGATTTTATGGTAAACACAGTGTTGTATTGTCGCATATGAAATCATATAATACAGTTCTCATTGTGTTGGTTGCTACCAAGATGTATCAATTATTAGATGGTGTTAACATGTCAGCTTTTGGAAAACTATGTTATTTGTAATTATGACGAGGACTGTCAATGGTTGTCTCGTTTACATTCGTTTGCATGTTTGGTAACAAATTCATAATGAAAGATTGTGAAATGTATTGTTTTTAATAAGTGTGTGAAAAAAATACTCTATCGAATATTTTCAACCAATACTGCTTCAGGAAATTTAATTTATTTTTATTTTTCCACCTATTGATTTCGCGGTCAACAAACATCACAAATCAGCTAAATTTGACAGTCATAGTCATAAAATACAAAATTTCCCTGCTGTTCTCGTTGCTGTAAACTTGTTGTAGCTGATGCCACCACCTTTAATTGATACATCTTAGTTGCTACCTATCTTGAGTGTTGTTGATTGGTGAGAGATTGTTTTTCACTCAACAGGTAGTCATTTGAGTGCAGTTCACACTCAAAGACAGACTTTTAACTAAATTGAGTATTTTCAATGTTTGAGTGATTGAGTTTTACTCAGCAGGTAGTAATTGCATGGAAATCGATTTAAAGACTGATACTAAGTATTGTTTTTGCCATAATAATTTAGCAGCATACATTTGTCCGCTTTCATATATTTTCCTTTAGGCAACAACAAAATGTTATGGAATTTTGTTCCTGTAATTGACATGGAACCTAAAAAAGGGACACTTTAGGTATAATGACCCCATATGTGTGGGTACTTAAATGAAAGGTGTTTTCGTGACGGAAGTATAGCACTATATTTCAAGACTATACGGGTTCTATGCACCATGTTATTGTGAATTTTAAGGCCAAATTAATATTTAAATACTTCGCGCAAGAGACGCTGTTTTCGCAACTTCGCGCCAAATCCTCCTACAATCCTCCTACCTGCAAATTGTATACTTTTAATATTTGGTATGTATACTTGTATATTCTACAGATACCTAACATCTTTCCACTAAATTTGTCCTCTACCTAACGTTAATTACCTATATGGCGTGGGCAATAAAAAAACCCAACAGATGTTGACGGATGACCAAAATTTAATACATATTTTAATTTGCATGTACACTAGAGTTAACTAGTGCATAGCAATTCAAAATTACATTTTGGAAACGTGTGTTCCATTGGTTGACTGAAAAAATTTCGTGCGTTGAGATTAAAAATCTAAATGTTGGCATTTCAAAACATTTAAAACATTTTATTATAGTTATCAAATTCAATAAATACTAAAAAATTTTAGAATAGAAAAACAAATATTTCACATTACTTATTTATTACTTTGAAATCAAACCTAAAATACGATTTTTCAGCCATGATCAAACTGACCAGATTCTGAAAATATAGCTGAAAAAAATATACGTATCTCCCAGTTTTTCTAGATCAGCTCATTTAAGGTTTTTACGAGTAATTCAATTATTGGAGCATTGCTCCCATACAGCGACTCGAAAGTGAATGCTTCAAGTTCTCAGAACTCTGCGAGTTGTTAATGCATTTTGATGGCATTTTTTTAATGTTTTCATAATGTTTTTTTGTTAGCTCATAAAAAACTTAAATTTGTGACAAAAATTTATTTTGTGACAAGTTTTAAATTTAGGCTTGGTCAGAGCACTCTCCTGTCCATTTGAATATATTTTTTTAGCTATATTTTCAGAATGTGGTCAGTTTGATCATGGCTGAGGCCAAAAGTTTAAATTTGTCTTACAGTGTACTAGACAAGAGGTGCCAAGTCAACGAACATTCTTAAAAGTAGTTTTAGTACACTTTTTTTTGGTAATACTTTGACTTATTTGATAAAAACCGAAATGTTTTGAGTACTAAAAGATACAAAATTAATTAAACGAATGCTAATTAAATTAACTTATTAGTTTTGAGCCATAGCTAGCTTTTTCTGTTGTACTTCCAAGTATGCTACATTGTGCCTACGTACGCTTGGTGGTAATTTGTGCTTTGAGTTATTCTAGCTAAAATGTTCTTTCATCGAATTCACATTGCGATCATAATCTTTTGATTTAAGATTTTATGCGATATGGCCGCTGGTTTTGATATTTGATATTAAAAATGTAGCTTGACAGTTAAGTTTAATAAAATTGTTTTAATTTCTGTTTATTATACCGTTAGATAGCTCTTCGATAATGAAAACCTTTCTTAAATATAACCTTGGATGGTATAAAAATTCGTAAAAAACAGACGAATGAAACGTTTCGACACTCTGGGATTTGCCCATATTTCTATCACATAATATATATTATAGTGTATCTCTGTTTACTGAATATGTATGTTAATTTTGCATATGTACACAAAAAAGCTAATCCCTAATTGCCTAAAATTGTGGTCTAATACCAGCCAATAATTGGGCAGCATAGATTGAGCTAATTCATTGGGCAATATTACTAATAAATTTTACTTAAATCATATGTAAATAGAAATTGACATATGGGATAAAATCATATATATAAAACAAATAGTTGCTGTTCTAAAAAATTAAATTACTTAAGGAAACTCAAGAAGCATTGTCATTGCTCGAACGATATATACCAATCTGTGCATTTCATCATTTCATTTATTTTCACTTTGACATAGTTGTTTCATAATTTTTAAGCAAAGCAACTTAGTTTTACAGTATTTAAACTAATAGATTATAAAAGTGATTGTATTATTTATTATGTTTTAAAGCACAATATGCAAGATTTGTTGTAAAACATATGTTCTTAAAAAACACATTTTTTAATTACTTAAGGGAAATCAAGAAATATTGTCATTGTCATTGCTCGAAAAATGTATATTGCATCATTTCGTTTTCGTCATAATTTTTTATGCAAAACAACTTAATTTTACAGTATTTACATTAATTTAAAATAAAAATTCCTTAATTTTTTATGCAAAACAACTTAATATTACAGTATTTGAACTAATAGTTTATTTAAAAGTGATTGTATTTATTTATGTTGTTTAAAAGCACAATATGCAAGATTTGTTGTCAAACATATGATTTGTGTTTTGACATTTGTTTTCTGGAAGAAATGTCGTATTTTAGGTTTCTTTACTTTTGACTAAATTTGAGTAATTCGTTATTGTTTACTTTTACTTTTATTAAATCTGTGCATTTTTGAGTGTTTTTCGTAAAAATGAACCCATCACAATAACTACCTGCAAAATTAAGTCGCTACAAATGAGTACAATTGACATACTTTTGACTACCTGCTGCAACGGCGGCACTGTGCCTTGTTTGCCTGCTGAAAGACTTTGTGTTCTGTCTGCCAGTGTCAAAGAAAACATTACGCGAAAACCATACAAAACATAACTGCGCCTTTAGCAAAAAAAAAAGAAAAATAGAAAAGAAAAAAAGAAATCTCCAAGTTAAATAATTTTAATAACAAAAGACTTTGTGCAGAAGTACTCGTAAAGTTACGGTCAAAACAAGTTGCATCCAATAAAAAATCAAAGTCTACCAGATCTGAGATTCCCGAATCTGTAGTGGCCATTGTGTGAAATCAGGAACGCAATCAAAAGATCTTTGTTTTGTTTCATTACTGGTGGGGTAAGTTAGCGTATGGACGATGGATGGACACATAGTACGTGTATAGATGAATGTGTTTTTTTTCTCCTATGAACGACGTACGAATATATTTTTGGTTTCATTTTTATTCGTCGCCTTATTATCAGTTTGTTATTATTTTATTTTGTTGTTGTTTACTGTGTGGTGTTATTGTCCCCCTCTTATTTCTGCCTTTTGCATATTTCAATTTGGAGACGGAGGTGAAATTAAATATTTGTTCGGACACTATTCATAAAAAATATTTGTGAAGGTATTTCTTCTCTTGTCGAACAATGCAATTGGGGGTGTTGTCCCCGAAACATAGAGAAGGAAACAAACAAAAAAAAAACTTTGGAATGCATTATTTGTTTTTGATCAGGACTGTTGCAATCTGGAAATTAGGGGTCGTTTTTGTAGATGTTTAAAAATGATTCTCCAGTGTAGCAGTATATTTGTTTTCTTCTAATATTTGTTGTATGGGGTGATCAATTTCTCTATATATGCTTAAATGTAAATTATATTTACGTATAGGTTTTAAATGTTACCTTTTTAAGTTGCAATCATATTTTTAACTTTCACTAATAATTCTTGTATGTATTCCAAATAATCGTATTCATAAAACTCATTCAGAGATTCTTGCAAACTCTACAACTGGTTCCGTTAAGGAGTATTTGTTTAAATTTACATTCCATCCTCAAATCATCGCATATGTTTATATATACATGTAGTTTAACCTACTTCTTTGTATTGTGGCTTTTGTTACAAAATGTATTACATTCGCGAGTTTGCAATAAATATATGGTCTTAAGTACATGTGCTAAAAGTTTTCTTTGTTCCCTCTGTTAAAAATTTGTGTGCGAAAACTTAAAATGCTACTGGCAACAAAATGTTCAGAACTAGAATATCTTTAAAGAATTTATAAATATCGAACTGTTGTAATTATTCATTTAATTAGAAAAATATTTAAATTGTGGTTCAGTAATTTTAGTAAAAGTTTTTAGAACAATTAATTAAGTCTAATTAATTCTAAAATTAAAAATTTTCTAAAACACATCTAGGCTTAATTAGTTCCTATACATTTATTTTCCACATAGTTTCATTCAACAAAACCTCCCTGCAGGGAAAATTAGTGGTTTGAAACTAGTCCCACAATAGTTTGAATAGAATTGTAAAACTGATTCGACTTCCATACTTTAGTTAGGGCGAGAAATGTATATTCGTTTAAACTAGTAGGTTTTTAAATTTTTAACAAATTCTTATAATACTTAATTTTAGTTACAGATACTATTTACTGATCATCATTACAAAGAGATATCGGCCACAAAGCTGAGACAGTTCCGATGATGAGTTTATTATTCAGACCAGACATGGATGCTGGTGAAGTGTTCGTTAACTTCAATCAAAACACCACGTAAGTTAAATTATTAGTTTTATATATTTTTTAGAAAATAAAATAAATGAAATGAAAAAAACCCTAACGGTTTCGTTTTTGCAGATCTCTTGCTGTGGGCACAAAATCCGGTTATAGTTTATATAGTTTAGGATCAGTGGATAATACCCTAGATAAAATCTATACATGTCCAACAGAGGAAATATTCTTAATTGAGCGTTTGTTTGAAAGCTCATTGGTGGCGATTGTGGCACAGAGGGCTCCTCGAAAATTGAAGGTAAATATTGTCGTTGCTAGTTTACTGAATAAATATGTATATATATGTGCTTTTGTCTTTTCAGGTGTGTCATTTTAAAAAACAGAGTGAAATTTGCAACTACTCTTACTCCAATTCGATATTGGCTGTTAAATTGAACCGAGAACGCTTAATTGTATGTCTCGAAGAAAGTCTATACATTCACAATATACAGGATATGAAGGTAGTTCATACAATTCGGGATACACCTTGCAATTTAACGGGTTTGTGTGCGTTGAGTTCTTCATCTGAACATTGCTATCTGGCATATCCGGGTAGTGTTACAGCTGGTGAGGTACAGATATTTGATGCCATTAATTTGCACGCAAAGACAATGATACCGGCTCATGACAGCCCCTTGGCCGCATTGGCTTTTAGTCCCTCGGGTACAGAAATTGCTACCGCTAGTGAGCGTGGCACAGTCATTCGAGTGTTTTCCTCTCTCGATGGTACCAAACTCTTCGAATTGAGACGAGGCCTTAAACGTTGTGTATCGATAGCTTCATTATCCTTTAGCACTTGTGCTGAATATTTGGTATCAAGCTCTAATACCGAAACCATACACATTTTCCGTTTGGATCGCAGCGCAACGGAAAGTAATGACACCAAACAAAGTTCAGACGATTGGATGGGGTATGTATATCTTACAAATATTCGTAGTAGTGTAGTTGCTTTTCAATAGTCAAAATAAAACTCTTGGTAACGGTTGTATCCAAATTTAATTTTGATTTATCTTTTTGTCTCTGTAAATTATCTTTTTCTTTCTCAAACATTAAACTATGTACATTATTTTCATGCTTTATTTTAATTTTTATTTTATGATTTTTTTTTCTATTTCTATTTCATATTCACACCAAATTGTTCACCATACACCACTTAACTGTCCATGTTCCTTTGTCATATACGAAATATCTGTGTCTGTATCTTGTTGCGTGGCATTATGTATACTACAACACTCTACAACTAATCTAATATTACTTAATACACACGTTTTATGTTCGTATACAAACTGTACAATTTATATAACAAAAAAAAAACATTTTAATTGGAATTTTGGTCCAATGCGTGTGTCGGCATATTCAATATCACACCTATGCACATAAACTAAACTTCACATTTCACGTTTCAAAAAAGTTACTCGTTTTTTAGATTCCTTAGCAAGACGGTGACCAGTTATTTGCCATCACAAGTCACGGATGTTTTTAGTCAAGGTCGTGCATTTGCTTCGGTCACTTTACCCGAGGCAGGTATAAGACGCATGTGTGCCATAGCAAAAATACAAAAGCAATTGAGGTGAGTGTAATTTAATAGAATTTTAAAATTTATAGCTTTTATTGGGTAAGGAAAGAAAACAATTTTTTATAAATACATATTTAGATTGATAAAATGAGAGTGATTATATAAAAACAGCAACTTAAAAAAGTAGCTGACCAATTAGCGAAACTTTCATATTTGAATTGATATCTATCTATGGAAAACGAAACTACAGCTACGTTGTGTATAATATAATAATTTTATGTAGTTATCACGATATATTTGTGCCAGCAGAAGTAGTATATCTGTAAAACGCCGTACAAATAACTTTTATTGAATAGTGATCAGTTTTAAAACTAATATAAAACTCTTAAATCATAAAATACAACACACTTTTTTATGATAATTATTTAAACGTATCTTTAATGTTATCTTTACAGACTTCTGATTGCTTCTCAAGATGGTTATTTGTATGTATATTCCATACCTTCTGTGGAAGGTGCTGAATGCCAGTTGATTAAAAAACACGATCTACGTCTCGATGATTGCTATGCCATTGATGTTCGAGGTATATTAATTTATTTTTATTTTACTCGATTTTATTTCCGTTATTTATTGTTTTTATTATTTCTTTTTCATTTTTTCTTAATTATTATGTTTATGTACGATGTACCCCTTCACACCCTGTTGTACTGTTGTTTATTAACATCAGTTCATTCTTCACCATCTCTAGGCGTTTCAGAAGCGGCCACTTCATCTGCTACAACAGCGAATCCTTCGCCGAGCTCTAACGCGTCTGCTTCCAACAAAGAAGAAGCCAAAACATCGCCATCAACAAATAGTTATGCTGCAGCAGTTAAAACTGACGGAGTGGCTGCCAGTAATGCCACATCTTAAATTTTCATTAATTTAATTTTTATATTTAAAGTAAAAGGAATCAAAAAGCAGACACTATATTGATGAATACAGAGAACTTCGATTAAAACAAACACATCATCACCTTTTCATGAAAAATATTACTTAAATTGATGCAATGTAGCAACTCGCTATCTCTCTATAGTTATATATTATCAGCTTTTATTAAGTTCTTTTATAATATGATCCTTCTGTGTTCTCCAGAAAGTCGTTTTTTTTTTTTGTAATTTAGATGTTACTAGAGTTGTCGTATTACTCTAAAATATATTGCGTTTTTTTAATTAGTTAAAAAGATTTCAGAAGATGCCTTTTTTTTATAAATTTTTCATTATTTTTCACCTATTGTTTATCATTTTTTGAACAAAATGTGCAAGTGATTTTTGAATACATATGTGGTTTTTTGAATGAGTGTTTAATACTATTTTAAATATAAGTTTCTTATCTGCAATAAAGTAAACTATTTAATACTTTGACGGTAGAAAATCAAAAGTAATATATAATTTATTTTTTATTTATTTCCCTTACGTAGTTTGTATAAAGTAAAACCAAATCGGAGGGAGGAGTTCTCATAATAAGACACGAAACCAATACTCGTTTGGTATAAGCTTTTGTATTTGCAAAGAAGTTTTTGTATTTGTATACCAACTACCAACCGTATGAACAATTTAAATGTACACTACTACCACCCAACCACCGGGATTAAGCATTAAAATTACATATATAATTTCATTTCATTTTCATTTTATTTTTACAATCTTGTAATTAAAGCCTCTTGGCCAATTTTATATAAATTACAATATGCATAAATTATTAAAAACTACTCCATGTGGAAATTAAACAAAAGAAAATTTGTAAACAATAAATAATTAATAATAACACAAGGGAACAAGGTATTTGTTGTTTAAGAACTGAATATTGTTTTAAAGGTAATTTGGGACGCTGAATCCAAATCTGCACTTAGTTTTTTTGTATCAGCTCGACTTTTCGCGATATACCGTTATGTCCATAACTAAGGCACTTCCACTACAAATATTTAAATAACTTGAAAACGGTTCACCATATTCAATTAAAAGAAAAAACTTAAACTCGTCAACAAAATTATCTTTAATCCGTGCCTACATTGTTTTTAATTTGGCTTAGTAGTTTCAGAGATATCGTTGTAGTTTTAAAAAATAAAAGAAAAAATTTACAAAAAAAAAAAAATTTTTGTTTTTTAAAAATTCATAAAAAAAAATTATTGCAACAAAAATCACAGAGTTTGTCTTAAAACATTTAGTTTAATATAGTGTGAATCAAATGAGCTTTATTTCATTGAAATATCTGCACAACTTTTGATTTTGTCAACAATTTACTGAGATAACTAAATTTACAAAAATCACGATTTCCATACAAAAATAACATTTATTAATATGTTTGTGAAAGTGTAACTCGAGCAAACCTTAACGGATCGTTATGAAAATATATCAGTATTAATATTTTTCGAAACGAACTAATGGGATTGTAAATGGGCGGAATAGCCCCACCCCTTCTGGTACCTCCCATACAAAATTACCTATTTTTGGATAATTAATATATCTTCGATAGCTGCCAAACAGACTACCGGAGGATATTGAAATTTGGTCAGTTTATTTATCTTGCAAAAGTAGACAAACCCTAAAAAAACCGAAAGCGTTGCCATACCCCTTCTGGTACCTCCCATACAAATGACCGAACTCACCGCAATAGTCTTATATACATATCTTTTTTGTGAGTACACTGAATTCAATCAAACTATGCGGAAGTTTTACGGTTATGAAAATATAAATCTGGAATGAATTTGCACTATATCGGATCACCCCTTCTGGTACCTCCCATACAAAATTACCTATTTTTGGAAAATTAATATTTCTTCCTTAACTTCCAAATTGAAACCTGCCGATTAATTAAATTTGGTCTGTTAATTAATATTGTAATAGGAGGCAAAACTAAAAATTAAACTATAAATAAATTTGCAAATTTGTCATGATTTTTAAAAATACAAAATTTTGATTTTTTTTGGGTAAAAACAAAAAATTGCGAAAAATCTGTTATCACCGAATTTAGCATAACTCATTCAATTTTCAATCGATTATTATGTACATACATGTTTTAGAAAGCTATCTTAATATGATATTCAATAAAGCTAATAAAAATAACAATTTGCCCCCAACCGGTTAACTTTCAGCGTGAAGAAAATTAAAATGTGTAATTTTTTGTGTAATTTTTTTTTTTTTTTTGAATAAAACAGCCTTTACTCAGTCATTTTTTTTTGTAATATTAAAAAATTTGATTTTTTTCAAAGGTAACAACGATATCTTTAATAAAAAAATAAAATTTTAAAATCCGGCTTATGAAAAAAAAATTATGATTTTTTAAACTATAATTTTTTGGAAAAAAGTCGAAAATACGATTAGTACCTGTAACTTAAAAATTCGAGCTGATGGAGAAAAATGGAGATTAGATTTGAAATCAGCGACCCCAAATTAGTAAAAAACAGCTATCGAATTCAAAACAACACTCAAAAAGTTCAATTTTGTTCCCCTGTGTAATACACTAAATCTTTTATTTTAAAAAACTAAAATTGATATCTAATTTAGTAATAGTAATTATGTAACTCCTTCCACTTGGTTTTCTTTTTTACAAACAAAATGTATCCTTTTATGGATAAACCACACAGACCATGGCATATCTCCCCTCCCCACTAATACCCACCATAAGTCATTTTTTAATCCATAGTTTATACAATATACTCGTACTCATCATCGTCACAGCATTTCATTGCAAGTATCTATATAGTAACGAATAGGTTCATTCACATAAATATATATATAAAAAATACAAGGAACATTTATAAGTTGTTTTAATTTCGAAATTTAAACATCTTGTTGCACAGTGATTGAGATAAAGAAGTGTGCAGTTCAATATTCAACAAATAAACTATAACATAACATTAAAATAAAAAATCATTAATAGATAAAATTTTATGTTATATCTTGAAAATGTAATGTTTTTGCAGTTCTCTATTTGTTGGAACACCCAATCACTGTGTTGAAATTTTAAAATATATTTTTGTACAAAAACGTATGTATAGTTATAAATTCTTTTACTATATACTGATTCTCAAATCATAAGAAATATGGCGTAATAATAAATTAATTAAAAAAAATAATCTTCTTTAATGTTTTTCAATTAAAGGTAAGGGTCTTAAGGGATTTTACGTAACCCCATTGTCCGATATGACCTTCTGAATGAGTGTCAAAAATTGTATAAAGCAATCTTTTTTCATAAAAATAAAATCAAAACAACTGTTTTGTAAACATCAGTTGTACGTTTCTTGTCGAAAATATTTTTACAATCTATTTCTAAAATTGTTAAAACAATGAAATTTTTTTAAATTTTTGTTTGAAATTAATAAAAAATTTTTTTACTTCCACTATTTTAGAAGTAAATTAAAATGTTAAACATTTTTTACTTTCAACAACAACAAAAAACCGATGTTTTTTAAAAACATTACATTGTTTTAATTTTATTTGTATGGAATTTTTCCATCACATTTATTTATAAACAACAACAAAATCTGTCATCAAAAAAATATTTAAATAAATTGTTTTCGATTACGTTTATTATCAAACTCTATATACTGCAAACAATGCATATGGTGTAATAGTAACAATTTTTGGTGTTAGAATATTACTCAGAGCGAAGACATCTAACGCTCAACACAATTTTTTTTTTTTGTTAATTTCGCTATTTTTTTTCCTGAAAATGATCTTCGAAGAGGGCAAAAGTATTGTATACACATTGTTAAAAAACATTTAAATAACACAAACCTGACACTGAGAGATTGATTATTTCAATAATCAAATCGGTAAAAATATTTTAAGAATAAGATAATATTTTTTATATTTGTAATGTGTTTAAAAAAAAATCGAAGTAATGTATTATACTGAAATAAAAATATGTGCTGTTTTTTAAAACAATATTCACCCCTATTCCCGTAGACGTCGTCGACATCGTCGTCGTTTTTATGTCAACATCACTTCGAGTCAACATCGTTGTCACATCAATGCTATTTCGGTATTCTGTAACTACTATGAGACGACGTCGACTAGTAATCGATAACATGAAAGAAATAACAACAGCTGATGTAACATTTGTACATCAGCTGATTCATTTTGACTTTTATTTTCTGTTGTGAAGAAATGTTTTTTGTGCTCGATTCAGATTCAAGCGATGAGGAAAGTAAAAATAATCTTATACTGGAAAGGATAATACTTCGACTATGATCCGATGATCTTAAACTTGCCAAATAACGAGTATGTTCATCGGTGTTAAAATCGTAATTTGAGGTTATCTGTTGGCCGGCCTTCCAACTTTTTTTAGATTTTAGAACTACTTAAGTCTTAATAAGGCAGCATTTAATTACGTAATCGTTCCTATAGAAATAGTTCCTATCATGAAAAGTGAACTCAGGACATATGTTTCAGTCATAATTAAGTCGTCAGCAACATTGAGGTCCTTTGGACAGGGGCCTTACAACCTAAGTGTAAGTGCAGCCAGTAGTTGCAAGATTCCTGTCTGAATGCATTAGAGAGGTGATTTGTCCACCTTGGATACAATTGGAAGTAACTGAAGATGACAAATCGGAAGCATAAACTAAATTTTTTTTTAACAAAACAGGATTTACTGGAGTAATTGGATATGTCGATGGAACCCATATCAAAATTTTTGCTACAAATAAAGAAGACCAGATTCGTAACTACAACCGCAAAGGATTCTTAAAGGCGCTCCAAAGGAATTAAATTGTTTTTCACCAATTTTCTCACATTACCCCTTAAAATTAGACAAAATCCTTGTACCTATGAGGGATTTTGTTTCCAAGCCCCTATTTGTTACTCGGCATTGTTATTTTTGACTCATTAAACAAAACCTTTTTTTAAATTTACAAAAACTAAAGTTATTCTTTCAAATTGTTTCAAGTCGTTACTAAAAACTGTGACGACAGATTCAGAGTCGTTTCGATCCAACGTCGTCGTCACATTTCCTTACAGAATACCAAATTTGTGTCAATAGTAACCGATAGTTATCGAAAACGACTACGAGAATACCGATTTTACAGAGTCGTCACAACACGACGTCGTTTTGCGTCGACGACGTCTACGGGAATAAGGACGATTAAAATTCCCTAGCAGTCCCATGTATATTCCAATTTTTTTTTAGAAGTTTGGATATACGTTCTAAAATTGTATTTTCCCAAGGTTATAACAACCGTTAATCTGTTTTTCATTCATTATACCAATAGTAAATTAAATTTTTTCAAACATATGATTTTGTTTTGGTTTACAAATTTTTATTTCATTTTTTTTACGAGTATACAGACTTTTTATTGTCTAAAATCTAAATAATTACAACATACAAATTACTGAATGCTTATAGCACGACTATCCAAAATAAAATTATTTTTACTGAAAATGGTAAAGAAATCAAAACAACACATATATACCCTTTTTAAACTTAGCGCAATGCTTTATGCTTTTCACTTATCGGCACAGGGTAGCGTCAATTTTCTCCAGCCATGGAGCTATGTCTTTCAGTTTGCGCCGGTACATGGGGTCCTTAGCTACCGGGTTATACTCCAAATAGACTGTCTTTAGGGATTTACTTTCTTTAAGGATGTTTAAATTTGGCCAATTATCTATGGCATTATCATTCAGCCACAATTCTTCCAACTGTGTCAATGGTGCAATATTATCAATGGTTTTCAAGCGGTTCTTGGCCAAATCCAAGGTGTCCAACTTGGTATTCTCTTCAAGATTTTCAATTTTCTCAATACCATTTTCTGATAGATACAATTCGGAGAGATTAGCCAACTTCTCAAGATTTTCAATTTTTACTATGCGATTGGCCTGCAAACTCAGAATCTCTAAATTGGCTAACTCATCTAGATTTTCTATTTTGGCAATTTTATTTTTGCCCAAGAACAATTGGCGCAAATTAACCAACTTGTCGAGGTTCTCGATATGTTTAATTTTATTGTCGCCCAGCTCCAACATCGTTAGATTTGTCAACATCTCAATATTTTCGATTTTTGTAATTTTATTTGAAACCAAATATAGCTTTTCCAGCTTTGTTAACGCCTCGAGATTTTCAATTTTGGTCAGACGATTAAAACTGACATCTAGTATCTCGAGGTTGACCAAAGCACTTAGATTCTCAAGTTGAGTAATCTGATTGTCGTACAATTCCAGTTCGACCAATGTTGTCAGAGTGTGCAAATTCTCAATTTTCTTTATCAAGTTCCAGCGAAAGTACAGCCGTTCTACGTTCGTAAGAGGTTCCAAATTCTCGAGTTTATCAACACGATGATGATTCAGATCTAATTCATAACAATCAGGATCCATATCCACGACTTCAGCAATGGAAGCTACTTGTTCACCTGGTATGACATTGGGTCGTGCTGCAGCCTTTTCGCAGTTGGCTGCAATAGCATTAAGGTCATTCGTCTCTGCCACCTCGTGACATTCTTCCGTAGTCTCAGTGTCTGATATCTCCTTATCGGCCATTGTGGATATAGTGGATAGTTTTAATTTCCGTTGCAAAGCTAAAAGATGTAGTAAATGCAAATGAAATTGGTGAAATAAAATAGCTTTATCGTTATTTTACAACAAAAACAAACAGAACTTTAATAAAAAGCCGTGTATGACAAACAATCGAACCGCTGAGTTTAGTTGTTTATGGAAAAACATGTGTTGGACAAAGACGGAGTAGAAAATGTGATTGCCATGTATGTACGAAAAGAATCGCAATTTTCAATAATTGGAATAATCATTTATTGATATTTTGGCAAAAATAAAAAAAATATTTGCCACCCTCTTCGTCTTGGTCCCCAAACATCAGAATGGTAGGTCAAAATAGACGCTGAGGCCCATGGGGCCCGTGGGATCAAAAAAGAGGCCTTTGTTTTATATGATAAACTCTCATGTGCGAGTACCCAAATAAAAAATATTTTCGAGGCAAATCCAAAGGTGCGTCTCTCAATCGCCGCGATTTAAAAAAAAAAAAATGTTTGACTGCGGCACTACGTTCCATTTTAAGTCAATTTTTTGATTTTTTTTGGCTAAAAATATGCTCTGGTAGGGTCATACAATTTACACCACTGGATTTGTATCAAAAATAACTTTTATTTGAGCACCCATACATAGGGATCACCATAAGACCCAAGGGCACCCTTTGTTTACGTGCTTTACTTAACTTAATTTCCTTTTACACCCCATGAATTAACACGTTGTTGTGAATTAACACGCTTTCTATTTTAGATTCACAACAAACGGCACCTACTTGTTAATCGACGAATGCGAACGTCACTGTTTGAGAAGCTTCCTTTGCAAAAAGGCTATAAAAACACTTTTTAGCATTTCGCATATTCAGCTTAAAATGCGAAATGCTTTTCTGGTGTAAGAAGGCTATAATACCACAATTTAAAATATTTTCTTCTTCTTAGATGCATATTACAAAGCGTTTGTTGGGAATGACCTTTTTACACCGGAACGCATTTAACATATTTCCGCGTTAATCCGCATTTTTGAAAGATGCGGCCCAAATGCTAAAATTTTTACACGTACATATTATTATTATTATTTTATTTACGGTTTGTAATTAGAAGCCTGATGGCCATGGTACATAGATAGTTTCTTCAGCCGAACATGGAATAGATATGCAGGCGCTTTGTTTTTCTGGAACCAGAATATTATAAATTTGTACGTTTTTGCGTTCAAAACCCATTCACATTGTCATTCTATTCTGTTATTGCATAAAACAGCAACAAATTAATTTTGAAAAATTTAATTTCTGAGAAATTTTAAGTAATTTCTTACAATTATCTTTTTCTGTACACGATAGCCAGATCAACAATAAATCGCCAACACCTATCGCAACAAAGCTTATTGGCATCTCTAACATTAATCGCCTTTGCTACTCTCTATCAGATGGCGCTGATATCGGCTGCTAACGATTTTTATCAACTCTGCTTTTGCAAACACATTGAATATTTTGGACTATTCTGGAATACAAGAAATTTTACTTTTAAAGCGATAGTAAGATAAATATTCCAAACAAATTTGTTAATGTTGTGAAAATAAATACCGTTCTTGTTTTCCTTCATATATATTTATTCAGTTTTAGACATTAAAAAGCACATTGTGAAGAAAAAATATAAGTAGACATGTCAGATTGGGATACGGTAACTGTGCTGCGTAAGAAGGCTCCTAAGGCCGGTGCTCTAAAAACGGAATCGGCCATCAATGCGGCTCGTCGTCAAGGTGTCGCAATTGACACATCGCAGAAATGTAAGTTTTTTTTGTCGTTCTCGACAAAAGCCACATTGTAAACGGATGAATTATGGAACAGTTAAGGTTATGTTACAACCCGGAGTTGTATCAATTGCATGTCTGTCTGTCGGTCGGTCGGTCAAGATGTTTGCAGGGTAGAGATGTGTGTAGGTAGCACTGTAGCATGTGTGCATTAATATGTACGGTGGTGTGAGAAACAAATAACCTAAATGTGTGTTTGGTATTATTGATTTGTGTCCGCCGGCTCCTTATTTTGTCGTGATTACTTTATTATCTTAATAACAATTTCACCAGACTATGCACTTTTACAAGTCACTATTAAAATAGATACTACTTCAAAGATAATGAATACGACGATCGAACTTGTGGATGATTTGCCACCTGCGTAGACACACACTAACACAAACATCTTTGTGTAAATATGCTGACATAGAGATGTGTTTACTGTTAGCTTTCTTATCAGACTCTTAGAAAGTAGGTACGGTTCTTTTGGAAAGTCAGTGAGTCTCTGCTGCAACGTTACTATTTCATTAAAACTGTTGTGCATTATCAAAAAATATTTCAGTCCACATCGGATGTTGTTGGAATGTAGATGCTACAATACGATTATCATGGTCGAGCAAATCATCCTCCACTGGTACCACATCCAATACTCTGGAACATCTTTCCTGGCTATAAAGATAAAGCGATAAAATATTACTGACTTATGAATTCGGATGTTAGACTATGAAATAGTTTGAGGGAAACTACTCATTTAGATATTAACAGCCATGTTCTGGAAAATAGTTCGGTTTAAAAACAGAGCAAAATCGGTAAAATGGTAATACTTTTTTTTTAATACATTTCTACAGATTTTGCTCTGTTTTCAAACCGAATTGTTTTCCAGAACATGGCTTTAAAATTGTACGGCAGTCTAAAGGGCAATGCATACTACTTACTTAATTTCCCTTTACACCCAATGAATGAGGTATGGGATAGCTTCTCGCGTTGTTGTGAATTAACACGCTTTATATTTGAGATTCACAACTAACGGCACCTACTTATTTATGAACGAAGGCGAACGTCACTATTTGAAAAGCTTTTTACTAGACATGCCGATTGACCCGACACATACTGCGAAGTTGCTGTCGACAACATCGAGGGCAATGCATAGGAGTTTTAAATTAGGAAATTACCTTCTGGATTTATATTTTTGTAAGGAAAGATTTGTGGACGGATGACATGACATGATCAAAGGCCAAAGCAATCTTTTGTTAGGCCCCAAAGAGTTATCTTTGGAACTTAAATTTGACTTGAATGACTCAATCTTTTATTTATTTATATTTTAAAAAGTACAATTTTAAAATAATTACAGCAATGATCGCAGTGTATTTAGAAACTTAATTTGGTTACTTCGAAGGTAATGTTTGAGCTACCTTGTTTCTATGCAATTAAGTTTGTTTAATTTAATTTAAGCCAGACATTCTTCCAGGATATGTAATACGCGCATGTAGTCTTGAAGAAGAGAGTTTTTCCCACTTCCAGCTGAGCAAAGACTATGCACTGAGTTCTGTCTATGATACAGGATCTTATAATTTAGGAATTATGTCGTTTAATTAGGGTGTCTGAACTATCTCAATTTCTAGTTCAATGGAACTTCCCTTAGGGAAGCAAGACACTTGTTATTTTTTATTATTTTTTTTATTTTTATTTATTAATAAAAAAGAAGAAAACAAAAGGCAAAAAACAAGAGATATGTGTATGATAATTTAGGCTGTCACGTAAAAAAATTATGTGTATACTTGGGTAGACGCGGTATGTGTTACTTAGTTAAAGCCCTAGATTGAATTAATAATATAATATTGCAAAAGTTTTCTTTTAAACGCAGCAACGGAATATTCAAAAGATTTCAGATCATAAGGCAACTTATCAAATTTGTGGGCTACTCGAACTATAAAAGATCTCTCTATTATAAATGAATATTGATCTGTATAAAAAGAGTGAGGTTCTTGTTGCAATAGTTTTATAAAAATGTAATAAGTTCATTATGGAAATGAAATCTTCAAAAGGGCAGCCTAGAAACTGACCAACAAAGCTAGAAATATGTTGACGCCATCTAACACTGTAAATATATTTTACTACTCTGTTAAAAGTTAGTCTTAACTTTCACAAAACATATCCCAATATCCCAGAATAAACTTCTAAACCCAAACGAAATGTGGGCATGATCAAAGCATGCACAACACGTTTTTTAATATTGTGGGTAAACAAATATCCAATTTATATAATTTTCTTAAAGCAAAATTTACTTTGGAGATGACCGAGTTTATGTGCAATTCAAAACATAGCTTATTATCAATAATTACACCAAGGCAATCAAAGTAATCAACTATGTCGATGTAACGTTCATTAATGAAGATTGTCAAATTATTCTGATGAACGTTGCCAAAAAGCATTGCTTTAGTTTTATTGGTATTAATCAAAAGCCCATTAACAGACATCCAGTTTCATAGTTTTAATGCCTCTTTAGCAGATTTATTTACAAATTCATAGCCTTGTATCCCGACATGCGATGGTAACCAAAGTAAAGGGAGGATTGGTTAGTTATACGATGATTTTAAATTAATTATATTATATTATATTACAACTGTTTGCTTCTGTTGACTTGCGTAGTTAACTGTTGCATTTATTGCGGATAGTTTTGCAGGAATAAGACAAGCAAATAGATGCTAGATGACCGTCGTTATGTTAGATGGTGTTAGATGCAAAAAAACTCTTCGATACTTTACAAAAGCAAATACAAATTATTTAAATAAATTCTAGCACATTTTGTTGCAAATGTACACATCAACCACAGCTTCAACGACAGTCTATTCTCATCATATGTCTCTAAAACATAGCTCCTCTATACTTAAACTTCTGTACACATTTACAGATGGTGCTGGCACCAACAAACAACATGTAACTACTAAGAACACTGCCAAATTGGATCGTGAGACTGAAGAGTTGCGCCACGAAAAGGTTCCCTTGGAGGTGGGCAAGATTATTATGCAAGGACGTCAATCTAAAGGCTTGAGTCAAAAGGAGCTGGCAACTGTAAGTATTTACGTACTCAAGCCAATTTTTTAGCTTCAACTTATTTCATCTTGTTTAAATTTCTTAATTATAGAAAATTTGTGAAAAGACTCAAGTGGTTACGGATTACGAAGCTGGTCGTGGCATCCCCAACAATATGATTTTGGGCAAAATCGAGCGTGTGATTGGCATCAAGTTGCGGGGAAAAGATCGCGGCCAACCGTGTGCGCCTCCCGGTAAGAAATGAGAAAATGCATCGTCCACTGCTTCTTCGACAAGTGGCGGTAATAGTGGTGGGAATGGCGTCGTCGCCCCTGTTGCTAAAGATAAAACTAAATCGAATACTATGGCTAAGACATCAACGACGCCTAATAAGAATTCAGCATCATCAACATCACCATCATCATCATCGTTTTCAATTTCTAGCCACAATGCCACTATTATTGCTAGCAGCAGCAGCAACAAGCGCAAATAATTTATCGGGAGGCTACAGCTTCTACACTAAAAGAGAGGGAACGCAGAATGCGTAGTTTTGAATTCATTACAAATTAGCGTTACAAGGGTTGATATTTTATTAATTATTTTGAAGAAAAGCCACAAGACAAACAAATAGCAATTTAAATATCCTAATAATTTGTTATCTTACCAATATTTTTTATTAACATACAGCAAAGCATATGGCCGTTAAAGAAGGTGTTCATAGCTGCAAACAAAGAAATAGTAAAGTAATACATAGAATTTGTGGAGAAATCTTTTAACATTTGATAGAGTTAGGATTTCCCAATAATAACAAATATTTACAGCTATTAATCGATCGATACATGTTATTGATGAATCTATATGCAACAAATACATTAATTTGCCACCTTTTTAATTCCAGGAAACAACTAAATTTCAACATACAACAATAAAATACATTATAACAAATCATGATAAATGTAATAGCCACTAGATGTTCTCACAACAACAATACATTTATATCAACCAAATCAACTTCACAATGTATTCTTTATTATTGTTTTATTTTCATTTATTTAATTGTCTTATTTTTTTTGCCATTTTTAATTGTAAATCAAATGATTTTAATATTAATAATGAAATATATGAAAGTTTTTTTATAATAAATTATTGTATTTTTTAATTTTTTTTACTTAACCCATTGATTGTGTCATTAGTTTTCATATTTCATTTGGCGAAATTTAATATTGACTCTATACAAAACTTCTTCTCCCTCCTTCGCTCGTATATTAATTAAAAATACAGATTAGGCGTTAAGAACGTACTTACTTTTTAAACAAAACAAGAAAAATGTCATGAATGAAAAAAAAAACTAAAATTTTCTTTTCATAATAAATGTGTTTTATGTGTTCAAATATAAAACAATTAAGTATTACAAAGTAAAAAAAACGTTTAAGTTGTATTTGAATTTTATTAAAAGGCCGAGATGAAGGTAAGGCTATGTAAGGGGGTAACAGACAATATCAGTCTTGAAGAGGTAGGTAAATGTGGTTATTGTTTGCTTAGCAATAAATGTGATGCGAGAAAAATAAAAACAAAATAAAACACCAGAGGTTGGGAAATTCGAAAATACAATGTTATACCTTGCAAGGGTTGTGATCCGCTTAGGGGAAGTTCTCAATAGTAACTAACTAATATTAGCTCGACGTAGCGAACAAGGCCTGAAGAGCGCGGCAACTCGTTATTTGTTATATTGGATCTACTGCCATTTTATACAAACAATAAAAATCAATGATCCTTACGCCTATTTGAAAGAATATGGTGGTTTACAAAAATGGTTACAAAAGGCTTGACACGTAGGGTTAAAGTCTACTTGAGTATCTTTTCTAGTATGTCAAGGGTGTTGACAATTTTTATAAGTTATAACTTTTTTGTGATTTTCAAGCCCTAAAATCAATTAGGGTGCTATAGCACCCTAACGAATAGGCCAATGGATGTTTTTGTCTTGTTCTAAGGGACCCTTAATGAAATCTACAATGTGTTTTGTGTTATTATTTCACTTTATTTTCTTATTATATAACAACAGTCATAACTTGCCTTTGCAAGGAGCGGCTCAAAAAGCAGTAATTTTTGGGTCGCATAGGCGTCATAGGCCTGCGCACAGTTTCAAAAATAAAAAGGGTATGAAAACAATTTAATTTTTCTTTAAGGTATAAATATATAGAAAGATTCAAAACAAGGCGTAAAAAAATTTAAAAAATTAAGGAAACAAGTGGACCATTTCAAGAAATATTTAGAAAAATATTAAAAATCATTACCCCCCGGAAAATTTTAGGAAAAAAATAGACAAATTCAATAAAATTTGATGAAAATGGATAAAAGTGGAAAACTTGAAGAAAAATTTAAAAAACATTAGAAAAACGTTTTTTGTGTTAAAAAAAATTTCTTTTTGGTATATTCCGGGAAAATACTTTTTTGTTGTTGCAAATTTGAGTGTAATTGGATATGTTGGGAGTAATAGCACCGCAGGCAAAAATTATTTTTAAAAAAATCGCGGGTTATTTTTGTTAGTTATCGACAAGTTAGGAAAAAATTTTAGTAAATAAGAGGAATTTTTGTGAGTCTATCGCCAACAACTTTTCTAAGGAATTGTGCCAAAAAATCTAAAGTATTAAATATTTTATTGGTAAAAGTGCAAGTATAGATGTACAGATTTACGAAAAATTCTGCCAAAGCGTACATTATATGTACCAAAAAGTACTTTTATTGTACCAACAAGTAATTTATTGTTCCAAAAATACTATTCTTGTACCAATAAGTACAATAAGTACTTATAAGTACAAATGTCTCTTGTTACAGAAAAAAGTACTTTCGCTCACCACAAAGTAGTTTTCTTTTGTACTAAAAGTTGTATGAAAAAGTACTTTTATTGTATAAAATTTATTTTTTTTACATTAAAAAGTACTTCTATTGTTCAAAAAAGTTCATTTATTGCACCACAAAGAACTTTTGTTACAGAAAAAAGTACTTTCGCGCACCACAAAGTACTTTTCTTTTATACTGAAAGTATTTTTATTGTACCAAAAAGTATATTGTAGCGAAAAGTACTTGTATGAAAAAGTACTTTTATTGTATGAAAAGTACATTTATTACATTAAAAAGTACCTTTATTGTTCCAAAAAGTACAATTATTGTACCAAAAAGTACATTTATTGTACCAACAAGTATTTTCATTTTCATTCATTCATATATACAAAATATACATTTATTGTTCCAAAAAGTACTTTAATTTACCAAAAAGTAAAATTCACATATAGTACCAAAAAGTACTTTTATTGTACTAAAAAGTTTTTTTTTGTACCGAAAAGTGCTTTTATTGTACTAAAAAGTACTTTTATTATACCAGAAAGTTCATTTATTGTAGCAAAAAGTACTTTTATTATGCCAGAAAGTTCATTTATTGTACCAAAAAGTTGTATTATTGCACCAAAAAGTACTTTCATTGTACCGAAAACTTCTTTACCAAAAAAATACTATAATTGTACTAAAATTCACTTATATTGTACCAAAAAGTACTTTTATTGTACTAAAAAGTGTTTTTTTTTTGTACCGAAAAGTGATTTTATTGTACTAAAAAGTATTTTTATTGTACTAAAAAGTACTTTTATTGTACTAAAAAGTACTTTTATTATACCAGAAAGTTCATTTATTGTACCAAAAAGTACTTTTATTATACCAAAAAGTAATTTAATTGTACCAAAAAGTAAATTTATTATTTTAAAAAGCAATTATATTACACCATAAAGTACATTTATTGTAATAAAAAGTGCTTTTATTGAAGCGTTAAGTGCTTTTGTTGTACCAAAAAGTATTTATTTTACCAACAAATTCATTTATTGTACTAAAATAAACTACTCCTATTATACCAAATAGTTTATTTATTTATTATTGCCCTCAAAAGTACTTTTATTGTACCAAAAAGAACATTTATTGTTCCAAAAAGTACTTTTATTGTATTGTAGTGTTTTTTTGTACCAAAAAGTACTTTTAATTAATTTATTATGCCAAAAAAGGACTTTAAATACGTTAAAAATTATTTTTATTGCATCAAAAAGCTTATTTTAAACTTCTTGAATTTTTTTTAAAATTTTCTAGTAATTTTTAAGACTAAGCAAAACAACTTTTATAGTACATAAAATACAGTATCGGACAAAACAGATTGAACTTAATTTTGTTTACATTATACACAATAAAAATTTTCGAAAAATTAAAATATGATTTCAGTCCAATATGTTTTGTCTGACACTGTATGTATTACATATGAATACGCCTTTTAAAAATCTCTTCCTCATCATCAAATTAAACTCGTAATATTTCATTTTTAAATTCTATTTCATTCATTTATTTTGTTTACTGCAAAAAGAAATATGAAATTAAAAAGAATATAAATATTTTTTTTACAAAAATATAATTTTTAATCAAATTTTTATAAAACCAAAAATATGTACATTTGGTATTAGCATCAATTTCAGTTTTATACCACAAAACATTTAATTGGTAAATTTTTTTTAAAAAAAAGCCTTTCTTCCCTCCATACCCAATAAAATTCTTAGTATTTTTGTTCATAAATTTTATTTCGTAAATTGTTCATTTATTTCTTTACTCCAGAAAAATAATAATATTAGAAAACAAAAAACAAAATATTTGCGCTTTTTTTACAACAAGTAATTAAATAAAAAAATGTACAGATTCAATCCTTAAAAACTATATTTAATTAACTTTATATTTATATAAATTAGAATTTAAATAATAATAATATTAATATATATTTTGTGTGTGTTTTTGTTTTGTTTTTTTTTTCTCTTTTGTTTTGTGGTAATAAACCTCAGCCCTAAACTAACGAATTAAAAATACAAAATATATATTTGTATATAAGCCGTACTAGCACTAGGCAGATACTAGATATATTAGAACAATAAAATAGTAACAGAATAAAATACACAAAAAGTACAGATAGAACTAAAAAGGAAACAACAAAATATACGAACAGGAAGAAGAGATATTTCGACGAGTTTGCATGAAGACTGTTAAAAGAAAAGATGAAGACATCGCACGCAAACCATAAGATTAAGATGAACGATAAGTCCTGCAGATAAAACTGATAGTTAGAAAAGGATTTCGTTCAAATCATATTGTGCGATGTCAGTGAAAATTTAAGAAATAATAACCAAAAAAATAAAAAAAGGGGACAGATGAAAATAGAGTAGGCATGCATTTGAAAAAGATCTAGAATATACATATACTAAACTACATACATATATATATAATAAAAAACAAATGCAATTTGTGAAACGGCCTAAAGCTGGTTTCATATTAAACTTCATATCTGAAACGATTTGTGCAATTTGTAGACTTGTCAAAAGGATGGAGTTTCGGACCGTTCAACAGAGTAGAAAATAGAAAACGAAATAGTTCAACGAAATAGAAAAAAAAAATAATATTGTTTAACTTAGCTGTTAGTTTGTTTGTCAATAACTTTAAATGCAAGTTCAATATAATTATACAAGATTTTTTACATGTGGCTATGGAAAATTGTTGTTCATGTTTTTTACATTGTACGGGAAACACTGGGGTAATCCCCTTGGGTTGAATAATAACAACAAATAAAAATTTGTATTTTAACAATCAGCTGGTTTTCCGATTGTTCGCTATCATCCTTATTCATTCAATCGATATCGATAAATGCCATTTTCTTAAGCTGATATCAGATAGGAAGTTCAATATGAACCCTACTTAATACGGTGTCTATTAGAATTAACATATTAGTAGTTTCTGGAAAATGTATATTGTAATAGTTGAGACACGACACAATTGTGTAAAAACAATTTGTTTACTTTTACAAAGTTTTAACTTATTACAGATTTTGGTTTGCAGTTTTAATTTCTTCAATAGTATTTTTTTTTCTTCCGTTACAAAAAGAATCCTAAATAATTTGTTTGCTGTTGTTGCTTTATAACTACAAAATACACAATAATTTGTGTGAGAGTTTGTTTGTTTGTTTTGACTTAAACATTTCCTATTTAAATGTATACGGATTTTGTTATTCAATGGAACAGTTTTTTGTTTCTTTATTGTGTTTTTCAATAAAATGTTAATTGTTGTATTGTGGGTTTTCTTTTATATTTTCAGTAGGCGATATTAAAGTTGCAGTTGCCTTTTGTTTTGTTGAAAGTTTTTTTTCTGTTGTCAAAAATAGAACAATTTCAATAATTTTTAGAAAAAAAAAACAATGCTTTACAAAAGATTGACAAATACAAGAGTAGATTTAGGTTTTATTGGCATTGTGTTTTTCCTAGTTTTTTTCTTTTACTTCTTTTAATTTAAATGTAAATATAATAATTTTTATTTCTGTCTATGCTGGAAAATCAAAAAAACACTTTGTTGTAGTACCTTGTTACGAGTTTCTCATTAATTTTCTTTATGCAAAAAATCTAAATTTCTTTTAAAAATATTTATTTGTTTTTGTATTTCATCTCTAGTTTCTATTTGCTTTGACTTAACATTTATTTTTAACTTTAACTTTATGTGTCACCCTGGCGATGTGTGATGTATTGGTGTTTGTTGTGAAAGGAAATTTTAATAGTTGAAAAAAAAAACAAATACAAAGGGGTTAGAAATGTAGTATTGTTTGGGAGGGGGCGGAAAAATGCTTGAAAAATATTTTCTGTGTTTGTTCAGCACTTATTGTGTCTGTGGCAATGTAAATGTTTGTATGTTAATTTTTTTTTTCTCAGATATCGTTAAAAAAACATTTAAAAATATTGTGTTTTTTTTCGAAAATGTGTAATATACAAATTAAATAACTATGTAAGTTTACTAAAAGAAGTTGATTTCTTAAATCGATTATAATCGACAATCTCTACAGGTAGTAAAACGACAAAGTCAAGTATCAAGCATATGTTGATAAATGTAACGCTAGAAATTTGTGTTAGTGAATATAAAATTCTCAGCAGTTTCATAGTGTATAATAAACATGTCCATATATCGTAACGATAACCGAAGCTCGTGATTGTGTTTGACAGATTTATGATCGATTAAAATCGTAAAAGTTATTTAATTATAACGTTAAAAGTGTATTTTAAAAAATTTCAATAATGAAGAATTTGAAAACAAATACACATCGATAAACATCGACTAGATTCCAAAGTTTTAGAAATTTAAAACTATTTTAAAATTTGAACTATCAATGCCAAATATAAGTATAATAATTACACTAATAATAGTTTATGTTTTCACAACTGACAATTTTGTTATTGACAGTAAAAATTAACAGTTATTGTGCAAAAAAAATTAATAAAATTACTGAATACTTCGATTCCGGACGAGTTGTATAAAATAAAAGAATATTTTATTTGTTATCGAAATTTTATAATCGATAACTACTGCAAAGAATTTGTCACCAAAACTAAAGGCTGCCTATGACTTGTTATCGATACCAAAAATAACTTTATTGATTATGAAATATCATCAAAATAAAGAATTTGTTATAAAAAATTTTATGACAGCAGATATGTGTAATCGAAAATTTTCTTTCTAGATATAAACAAAACAAATTTATGGAAAAAGAAAATTTGGAGAAAACATTAGTTAATGTAACCAAAACTAAACGTCATAAAATGTTATCGTCAGTTAAAAAAAATTGTTATTGTAAAAAAAACTATCATAAAATATCAGATTTGTTATCGAATAATTTGTTGTTTACAAAATGTTATCAAATTAGAGAATTTGTTATCAAACACAGATACGTTTTTTAGAAATTCAAGATAATATTTTTGTTATCGATTTATTTTAACTAGTTGTCAACAAAAAAAATTATAGAAATTTTAATGTTTTGAAAAATTTTCAAAATTGTAAAATTTTGGAGAAACAAAAACTGAAAAATTAGTGCATTAGGTTAGTTTATGCCTTAAAAACTAAAGAATGTGATCTGTTATCGACATTGTAAATGAGCTGCTACTGTAAAATTGTTTATCAATTCTTTGATACTAAAATAAGAGAATTTGCTATCGAATTTGTTTTTCGACAATATCCTCAAAAATGATGTATCCCAAACTAAGTAACGGTTTCAATATATCAATATAAAGTAAAAGAACATAATGGTTGTTATCGAAATTATGTTAATCATTTATCGACAACAAATTTTCGAAAATAGAACGTTTACAATTTTCCCAACAATTGTATAAATAGAAAAAAAACATTTTTAATTTTAAAAATTCCAGATATTTATAGAATATTTATGAAATTTCGTTTGTTATCGATAATTAAGTTTCTTTTTCTTAAACTTTTCCAGTGTTAGTTGACATTTGTCCACATTTATCTTATTTATCCATTAAACTAATTGAAAAGTTTAGAAATTGTTCCAAATTTACATGTTATAGAAACTTTGTTTTGTTATCGAATTAAAAAATTTTGAAAAAAAAAGAAATATCAATCAGGTATGTAATAAAAATCGATTTTTGAAAATGAAACGATTTAAAACCAAAATTTTTGTCCAGAAAATTTTGAATTTGATTTATAATAAATTTATTCCGATTAATTTTCTATATTTGTTTTAATTTTATGTTATATTTGTTAATTGAACAGTATTTTGCAAAAAAAAAAACAAATTGAATTTAAAATCGTTCGATAATCATCTCACCTTTTAAAAACGATCGATTTTCATCACATACCAAAATGTTTAAAAATGTTGGCCAAACTATGTAATAAATATGTATTTATAAAATTTATTTGACACAAAATCTTAACAAAAATATTGTGGTGAAAAGACCATAACTTAAGATCGAATTTCTACCCATACACCTTCCCACTCAGCTGCTTTGATAAATAAAATTTT